>JACEFZ010027466.1:32500-77500 GCA_014155875.1 Cepaea nemoralis
ACAATCATTAAAAATACACCATGTAGTAGTAGTAGCAGTAGCAGCAGCAGCAGCATCATCAGCAGCAGCAGTAGTAGTAGTAGTAGTAGTAGTAGTAGTAGTAGTAGTAGTAGTAGTAGTAATAGTAGTAGTAGTAGTAGTAGTAGTAGTAGTAGTAATAATAATAGTAGTAGTAGTAGTAGTAGTAGTAGTAGTAGTAGTAGTAGTAGTAGTAGTAATAGTAGTAGTAGTAGTAGTAGTAGTAGTAGTAGTAGTAGTAGTAGTAGTAGTAGTAGTAATAGTAGTAGTGGTAGTAATAGTAGTAATAGTAGTAGTAGTAGTAGTAGTAATAGTAGTAGTAGTAGTAGTAGTAGTAGTAGTAGTAGTAGTAGTAGTAGTAGTAGTAGTAGTAGTAGTAGTAGTAGTAGTAGTAGTAGTAGTAGTAGTAGTAGTAGTAGTAGTAGTAATAGTAGTGGTAGTAGTAGTAGTAGTAATAGTAGTACAAGAACTGAGATCTTATTCATGCTATTATGATGAAGATGATGAGTAATCGTGGGGATAGTGACGAGGAAGTAGAAAGAATATTAGGGGGTGAAGGATTGAAGAAAGTTAAAAAGGAGGAGAAGGACGATGAAAAGAAGAAGAAAAAGACGAACAACAACAAGAGATAGATGTAGAAACAAAAAGATTAGTGGGAAGTCGAGACCGAGAAAATAAATGTGGAAAGAAACATAACTTTTAGGGCAACAACGAATATATTAAAAACACAATAACTGTGAAATCAATAATGGCCGTTCGTTTACTCACAAACATATGTACACGCCACAAGTACACCCACCTGGATTCATAGTCTCACATGCAAGCCTTA
Organism: Cepaea nemoralis; assembly: GCA_014155875.1. NCBI lineage: Eukaryota > Metazoa > Mollusca > Gastropoda > Stylommatophora > Helicidae > Cepaea > Cepaea nemoralis. Next base: position 33,348 of record JACEFZ010027466.1, read on the forward strand.
CACAATTTCCAATCGTCTGCCTCGGACTTTTGCCAAAAATGCGAGCCATATTAATTCTCCACAAACAAACGCCATCTTATTGCTACCACAACAACAAGCAGGCACATCTGTTAGAATGAGTAGACAGTCTTTCTGCGAGGCTGATAAATGAATGAACGCTGAATGTAAATAAGAAGCTGGACGTAATAAAACACACACACAGGTACTTGAGAACGTTTCGTCAAAAGTCTTCATCAACGAATACTAAGCTAGTAGACTGAAATATCTCAGTCACACACAAGTAATCCATATGAAATGCAAACAGTTAGGTATATGAGATATTCTTGTTGTTGTTTATCCATCAAGAATGATGATGACCATTCATTTCATCCAGTGGGGTTGAAAGTATGGAGCCGTGAGTTCTAAGATGGCTGACAAGGCCTATTTTGGCTCGAAATGTTCTTTGACAATGCGGGCAAAGAATGCTTGACGTTCCAGGAGAAGGATCTCCTGCAGTGATTTTTCTGTCCAGCCTTTTCTTCACAGCTCTTACAGTCCTGGTTGCTTCACAAGTGACTGCACCTTATGTAATGATGTACGCCATGAATTACGGTCTTTAGCAGCAGTCTCCCAGGTGTCAGGACGAATTCCGAAAGCTTTCAGTGAGATTTTCAGTGTCTTCAAAGCGTTTCCTCTGGCCGCCTTGGTAGCGTTTACCATAACGCAGCTCGCCGTAAAAACATTGTTTAGGGAGCCTGTGATCTGGCGTACGAGTTAAGTGACCAGCCCAGCGAATCTGATTTTTCATTAGTAGAGTGCGGATACTGGGCATGGATGCTCTTTCTAGAACTTCAGTGTCTGGGTTCTTATCTAGCCATTTAATCTTCAATAGCTTCCTAAGGCAGACTGTGTGGAAGTGGTTGAATTTCCTAGCATATTGCTGGTAAACAGTCCATGTGTCACAAGCATATAGCAGTGTGGATAATACAACTGCTTTATAGACTTTCAGCCTTTTTTGCAGGCTTTTTCCATTTCTGTCCCATGCATTCTTGTACAGTCTGCCAAAGGCCGAGATGATATATATTAAATACGGACACATAGTACATACCTTACAACGGACTCCAAAAAAAGTTGAACACAAATCACAGAGTGAAAATCACCCAAAACAAGAGATAATAAATTAAAATAAAATAATAAAATAATAAAATAAACATAAGTATTCTAGAGCATGACAGACGACGTTTCGATTTCATAAATCTTCATCAGGGACAAACAGACCTAAAAAAAAACATAAAATTATAAAATAACATTAAAACAGTAATCAACGTGTTTCAACAAATACCACAAACAAAGTCATGAGTTCGGGAAACCATTCGCTAGAACAGCTTTCAGTAAGTCAGTTAGTTCTGCCTTCACACTCTTCATTCTTGAAACAGCCTGTGCTCTGTTATTACTGCCCGGCACATTGTCATTCAGCGGTCAGAAAATGACCCTGCTACAATCCGTCCGGCACCACTAGGCATATGGTTACAGTTCGTTGAATGTCTTTCACAGCACGGTGCAATCAATCCCAGCATTTAATAGCTGTTTGTCATTTACCAGGCAATGTTAGTTTCGTAGTTTGTCATTGCATTCCGAACAGCCGACGCCTCAAACCATCAACATCAACACAAAGTGGTCTGCTTCCAAATCGCGCGCGGATGTGTTCGAACCCTCGTCTCGGTATGTAGGGGGATTATGAAACAGGACAAATGGTGCTGGACCCATGTTTTGTTCCAGACAAATCACCGCTCCATGATTGATGTGCTCAGCGTCATGCCGGTCGCCTTCACTTTCGCCAGATATTTCCTGGTACCAGTTTTTAGATGGCTTGACATGGAATAACGATACAGAACGGAACATCACAAGCAAAGACTGCATTCTTGAAATGAAGAACATCTTCTGCAATAAATCCTTGTCATTGGAGATTAGAAAAGCAGTTTGTGTTGATGTTACATGCAACCAGTTTAAACACGTGGCTGTAAATGCTGAGCAATCAGTCAACAAGCGAAAAACGAAAATCACTACACGCTTCAGAGATGTGGGTTTACAGAAAAATGCTGAAAATTCCTTTGATGGTAAAAAGGGGTAATACAAATGTCTTGAAATAGGATACCACAAACCCTGGAAGGTAACCCGGTCAACAAATGCCCGAAGAAGTCGATGTGTCGGCCGAAAGGTGCAAATATCGCAGCTTTGCTGTAAACAGGCGCAATACAATTACGTCAAAAACAACTTTCCGGACGAACACAGAAGAAGGAGACGGATACCATAACAAGACAAACTTACTACAAACATCGGAAAAAATCAGTCGTCATTCGCTGGCCACATCATGAAAAGGGACAAAAATAGAACATGTTGTGACAACTGTAAAGATTTGTAGAAAGAGAGAAAGAGGAAGGCAGTAAGAGAACATTATTGACAACCTTATGTCATGGCACTGACGGATATGAGGGCAAAAACTGATACAAGAAGATGACAAAACGTGGAGAAGTATGACTGCTCAAGCCATTCGGCAAGACATGGAGATGACAAGACATGGAGATGACAAGGCGTGGAGAAGTATGACTGTTCAAGCCATTCGACAAAACATGGAGATTACAAGACTTGGAGAAGTATGACTGTTCAAGCCATTCGGCAAGACATGGAGATGACAAGACATGGAGATGACAAGACATGGAAATGACAAGTCGTGGAGAAGTATGACTGCTCAAACCTTTCGGCAAGACATGGAGATGACAAGACGGGGAGAAGTGTGACTGCTCAAGCCATTCGGCAAGACATGGAGATGACAAAACGTGGAGAAGTGTGACTGCTCAAGCCATTCGGCAAGACATGGAGATGACAAGACGTGGAGAAGTATGACTGCTCAAGCCATTCGGCAAGACATGGAGATGACAAGACATGGAGATGACAAGACATGGAAATGACAAGTCGTGGAGAAGTATGACTGCTCAAACCTTTCGGCAAGACATGGAGATGACAAGACGTGGAGAAGTATGACTGCTCAAGCCATTCAGCAAGACATGGAGATGGCAAGACATGGAGACGTATGACTGTTTAAGCCATTCGGCAAGACATGGAAATCACAAAACGTGGAGAAGTATGACTGCTCAAGCCATTCGGCAAGACATGGAGATCACAAGACTTGGAGAAGTATGACTGCTCAAGTCATTCGGCAAGTCATGGAGATGTAAAGACGTGGAGAAGTATGACTACTCAAGCCATTCAGCAAGACATGGAGATCATAAGATGTGGAGAAGTATGACTGTTTACGCCATTCGGCAAGACATGGAGATGGCAATACATGGAGATGACAGGATGTGGAGAAGTATGACTGCTCAAGCCATTCGGCAAGACATGGAGATGACAAGACGTAGAGAAGTGTGACTGCTCAAGGCATTCGGCAAGACATGGAGATGGCAAGACGTGGAGAAGTATGACTGCTCAAGCCATTCGGCAAGACATGGAGATGACAATACATGGAGATGACAAGACGTGGAGAAGTATGCCTGCTCAAGCTGATACATGGAGATGACAAGACGTGGAGAAGTATGACTGCTCAAGCTGATACATGGAGATGACAAGACGTGGAGAAGTATGACTGCTCAAGCCATTCGGCAAGACAAGGAGATGACAATACATGGAGATGACAAGACGTGGAGAAGTATGACTGCTCAAGCCATTCGGCAAGACATGGAGATGACAAGACGTGGAGAAGTATGACTGCTCAAGCCATTCGGCAAGACATGGAGATGACAAGACGTGGAGAAGTATGACTGCTCAAGCCATTTGGCAAGACATGGAGATGACAAGACGTGGAGATGACAATACATGGAGATGACAGGACGTGGAGAAGTATGACTGCTCAAGCCATTCGGCAAGACATGGAGATGACAAGACGTGGAGAAGTATGACTGCTCAAGCCATTCGGCAAGACATGGAGATGGCAAGACGTGGAGAAGTATGACTGCTCAAGCCATTCGGCAAGTCATGGAGATAACAAGACGTGGAGAAGTATGACTGCTCAAGCCATTCGCCAAGACATGGAGATGAAAAGACGTGGAGAAGTATGACTGCTCAAGCCATTCGGCAAGACATGGAGATGACAAGACGTGGAGAAGTATGACTGCTCAAGCCATTCGGCAAGACATGGAGATCACAAGACGTGGAGAAGTATTACTGCTCAAGCCATTCGGCAAGGCACTTGATGGTGATTTATGTTTTGTTTTGCACTCGCTCGCTTTGAGCTCAAACGTAGTCCATACCCATTACATCTAATAGCACTGGACTGAATTTTGGGTGTGGATTACCTTTCCCTGTTGCCAGTGGCCCTCGCCTTCAGACGAATCCACTCCGACTTTAGAGATACTTGTAATTTTGTCTTCAAGTCAAGGATGAGAAGTCAACATTTTAGTCCAACTGTCCGGTGTAGGGGTTGAACCTCTTACCGCGGCATAAGCACACCGGATGTTTAAGAACACGCGTTCTTATCCATTCGGCCACGCTGACCTCCGATGATGCTGATGATGACGACCTTACAGTTCCTATCCACCTCGATGAGAATTCGAGCTCATGACCACCAGGTCGACTGGCGAGAGTCAAGTCACTACGCCACCCCGACTACAGGTGTCATTGATATCCCACAATAAGTAAGCGTTGCCGCGGGGCTTGATTTATTTGGGCTTAAACTTCCGGTACGTTGCCGGTGGTAATGCAGTTCGATCCTTACACCGGTCAGTTATACTTTAACGTTGATTTCTTGTTTAAAAAATGGCTAAATACCTGAACGGAAATGTTTCTAGTAAATCAACCTGAGGTTGGGTTGGATCGCAACGTCCTGCAGCAACAACAGCAACAGCAGCAGCAGTAGCATCATCAGCAGCAGCAACAACAACAACAGCAGCAACAACAACAGCAACAACAACAACAACAACAACAACAACAACAACAACAACAAGGTGATTTCTTGTCAAGTGTTCCCATTAGAGACTTGACCATTAAGACATCACGCCGCCCTCTATAACAAAAAGGTGATTTCTTGTCAAGTGTTCCCACTAGCGACTGCGCCATTAAGACCTCAGGCGACCAGATAAACATGGCACTATTCCTGTGACGCCAATCGCCACGTGTGCATCGTTCAGATACAAGACCGCAGCCGTTGCTTCCATGTTGGCTTGTTACATAAATACGCCACTCTTGCCAACGAGATCCGCAATGGCCTGCAGCCAGCAGAAAAGGACACGATAAGATATCCGTTTGCTGTTTATTTCTTTGAGATAAAGGCGTCTTTTTATGGCGTTAAGGTTCGAAAGTTCGCGTTACTCTGTCCTTCATCCATGGTGTCCTATTCTTATCTTCATAAACGTTTGCTTCTTGTATGTCATTCTAGTTGTGTGTGTGTGTGTGTGTGTGTGTGTGTGTTTGCGTGTGTGTATGTGTGTGCGTGTGTATGTGTGTGTGTGTGTGGGGGGGGGGGGTGTCTACTCGAATGTGTGCTACGTAAAAGTGGTCCTTGGAAAAACCAAATTACCCCTCAGTAATATTTTCGAGAACTCATTCTTCTGGAGCGTGATCAGTCTTCCAATGACCTTCAGTAGCCTACACATATTCTTCACCAGCTTACACATTGTCCGGGGGATTCTCCCTGGCGATGTGGTCAAGCCGCCTGACCTGTGCTCAGAAGGTTGTGGGTTCGATTCCGTGTCACATCCTTCGGTTAACGAGTGCATTTATTCGGAGACTCCTGAGGGTCGTCGCTGGAGCTACGGAGTTCGTGCTTTGTGCGACGCTTTCCGCGCTACGGTGCAATGAAGCCAACCTGTCGACTTTTAAGCGACTTTTGTTTTTACACATTGTCCGGGAAGCCGTGGTAGAGCAACGGCTGCAGGTTTGTCTGTCGACTCCCTGATCATGTTCGAATCCCCATTGCTTTGTTATTGACCACGGCTTTCAGTCAGATCCAGCACATAATGGAAACCAGAAAATGCTCCAGGAAGTAAAGGCGGCTGTGTGACATTTACCAGAGCATCCACCGAGTAATATCCACATATACAAACTATTCAATGAAGCAAGCCGTAACAGAACAGATTAAGACAATGTCGAACTCTTTACTATTAGAGGAAACAACAGATCCACCAGTAATAAATGAGCTTTCCTTTACAGACGATCAGTGCCTGTTTTACAGCAACGAGGGCAGATCTCAAAACCATATAAATAAGCTGTGTTCAACATGCAGCAGATACAATGTGATTATAAATACAACCAAAACTGAAATATTGCACGTTGGCAGATCTTCTGGTCCACTAAGTAAGTATACTGATAAATACCACATCTCTGAGTTAGAGTATTTAAATATCTAGGAAGTATGATCATATAACGTGGCAGAATAGAGAAATCGAAATTAGATGTCATAAAGCTCATATATCAACTATTACCCATGATTAAACATACAAATATACCTATATCCATAACCTACACATAATAAAAAGCATATCCACACCATCACTATGCTACCAATGTTAGACATTAGGCATAATCTAAATCACGCCTATGCAAAAATCAACACCTGTGAGATGAGATGCCCGAGGAGTTCTGCCAACTTAGCTATTCCAGATCGAGTAAGAAAAAATGTTATCATACAGATAGTGGGTTCAACACATTAATCCACATATACTAAAAGGCGTAAGATCAAATTGTTCGGCCATCTTGTTAGAATGCAACACCATCAGTTATCAGCCCTGGCGCTACATGAAATAAGATCTGATACGAGAGCACGCCCGAGTAGAAAAAGGATTGACGACATCAAAGACATTGTACAATCACACGGAATGACACTATCCAGTGCCACCCATGGGGGAGCTGGAACGTCAACTATTCCTCCCCACTAAGCTTGACGACAAAATTGGAAGGTGATGATAATCGAGTTCCTAGGCAATTTTACGCTGAACGTTTGTGTCCAAATTAATGCCGATACTTAACCCCGAGACCTCGCCATCACCGCACCGGAAGTTTAACAGCGTGTGATCGTATCCTTTCAGCCACGCCAGCTTCTTCTGCATATTATGTTCTTGATAAATTGATAAAGTCTTGTCTTGGCTTCAGCACTTCTATTTCTTATTTCTGCGATAAATCCGTCTTCTGATATTCTATATTTCTCGCTGACGTTTTGCTATCAAGAAAGTATCATCGGCGTATCGCAAGCTGTTGATGTGTTGCCCATTTCCTTACATTCCTGGCATGTCTTCTACAGACCTCATTATTATTATTATTATTATTATTATTATTATTATTATTATTATTATTATTATTATTATTATTATTATTATTGGGGGGGGGGGGGGGCACTCGCTCGCTTTAAACTCAAGCGTAGTCCATGCACATTATTTCTAGTAGCAGTGAACTGAATTGTGCGTGTGGATTTGCTTTCCCTGTTACCAATGCCCCTCACAATCCGGCGAAACCACTCCGACTTCAGAGGTATTATTTGCTTCCCCAAGTCAATATTTTAGTCCAAAACTGTCCCGTGTAGGGGTTGAACCCTTTATCTCGGCATCAGCACACCGGATGTTTAAGAACGCGCGTTCTTATCCATTCGGCCATGCTAATCTCTGACTCATTATATTATCACTATCTTCAGAAAAAAGAATCAAGTGGCAGTTTATATCCATGTCCGACATTCTGCTTCCTTTACGCGATGAAATATTCGTAAATTGTTGGCAAATTTTAGATTTGGAATGTATGTTCCCCGTTACATGTCTTGCTGATTACAGCCGGTGCTGTGGCTTAGGTGATAATGAAACTGGCTTTCACAACTCCTCCTTATACCCATTCGAGGGTTCGAAATCAGCCGAGTGCAATTCGGAAGCAGCCAGTTTTGCGTTGATACTGATGGTATGAGGCGTCGGCCGTTCAGAAAACCGTTGAGTCAAGAACTGACATCATATCGTTCGGGATATTCCCATGCGTGCTCCGTCTCAGCTTCAACACTCAGCGAAGAGACCCCATACTAAAGGCACCAGTAACAGTCTGATTATGTGTACGTCTGGCATTTCTGTGTGCTGAATGTCGACAAGAGATCCTCTGGTCATTCCCTGCAGCACCATTCTCTCCAGGCCGCGATGGTCTAACTGCTCATGTACGCTGTACGCAGGATCACAAAGAGCCCCGAGCAAGTCTGCCTTATCATGCCCCAATACTATTTCAGAAATCAATAACTACCGGACGCCAAATTGCTGAGAAAACACGTAAAGGCGATCTGTGTGATACTGACGACCTCACTCTTCGAGTGCCGGCTCATCTATACACAAATGAGTTTAGCACCATATACCTGGCGTGTCTGCAGTCGTGGAATGGGGGCCTTAGCTTCCATTTTACACTTTCCACCTGTCCTTTATAACGGTGAATTAAGCGAAGTACAGTACAGTAAAGTTCAGTACAGTACAGTAAAGGACCCATTTACAGCCTTAGGCTCACTGGGCACAATGGCGCTAGAACCATGTTTGTATAGATCAGTCAGCACTCCAGGATGACATGATCGGTTCTACGCCGACCGCGTTCCCTTTCCAGTATATTTCCTGGTACTCATTTTAGCTGGGTCGACCGGGGATTTCAGGTCAGTTTTGAAAATCTGCCTCGATGCGAATTTGAAGGGTGTATTACACCAGTATAGTTTGGACACATTAGTCGTATATATATAACTAATTCTGTGTATTACACCAGTATAGTTTAGGCATATTAGCCGTGTAAATAACCATTTATGTGTATTACACCAGTAAAGTTTAGAAACTTTAATCGTGGAAATAACTAATTATGTGTACTACACCAGTATAGTTTGGACACATTAGTCGTGGAAATAACTAATTATGTGTATGACCCCAATATCTTCTCTTCTTCTTCTTCTTCTTCAGCGTTCCGAGCCATTGAGGTTCTTTGCTGCAAATACAATCTGTCTCCATTCGTCTCTCTGGTGGACCTTCTCTTGCCAGTCGTTGATTCCAAGTGCTTGTAGGTCTGTATGTATATTATCCCTCCACCGCCTTCTTGGTCTACCTCGGGGTCTACGGTCATTTATTTCCTGAGTGTAAGCGAGTTTTGTTTCCCTATTATCTTCCATTCTTTCTATATGCCCCAGCCATTGTAGTCTATTAGCCTTCATGATACCAGTGATTAGCGGGGACTTAAACAAATCATAAATGTCTTTGTTACTTCTTCTTTTCCACTCTCCACTTTGTGTATCCCTAATGGGTCCAAAGATGCGTCTTAAAATTTTGTTCTCAAAGGTTTGTAACAAGGCTTCGTCTCCTTTCGTTGTACTCCAGGTTTCAGAGCCATACAGCACAACTGGTCTGATCAGTGTTTTGTATATTGTGATTTTGGTGTTACGAGATAGCGCCTTTGATTTTAGTAGATGTTGTAGTGCATAGTATATCTTATTTCCAGAGTTGATTCTAGTTTGTATTTCTTCCCTTATGATGTTGGAGCAGTTGAAGATTGTACCCAGGTATTTGTATGTTTCCGTTCTTTTAATGGTTATATTATCTATTTGTATGTGGCCAGAGTTTTTAGCCATTCCGTCTCTTGAAATTACCATATATTCTGTCTTATCTTGGTTGATATGACCCCAATATAGTTTGGATAAATTAAACGTGGAAATAACTAATTGTGTGTATTACACCAGTATAGTTTGGATACATTAATCGTAGAAAAATCTACGTCTAAATTTGAGCTATACATGGGAGGGGACTCGATGAGAAACATTTACCAACAAACATAGCGAATTCTAACAAACACTAGAGTTAATCCAAGGGCCAAATCGTGTACTACGTTATTCACGATCTGTAATATAACAAAAACAGAGCCAAAGTTATAGCTAAACGCGAACAGATATAGGCTGCCATTTCACAGTTACCTGTAGCCTTACAAGAATGTTTCTAGATCCATTTCGGTATAGGTTCATCCTTCCTAACTCCACCAGCCGTCTTCAATCACTGCTGGTTGCCACGTAGTTTCTCCGCAGAGTTGGTTGTCGGGCTTATTTCAGAGATTCTCCGTGACATTTACTGTATTCTGTTTATCTTATTCTGCATATGAAAAATATGTTTTCTGTTTAGAATGTCCTTCATCGTATCCCATATGTGAAAAGGGCGTTTTTGTTGAAAATGTTCTTCATCGCATCCCGTATGTAGAAAGGTATTTTCTATTGAAAATGTTCTTCATCGTATCCCTTAAGTAGAAAGGTCTTTTCTATTCAAAATGTTCTTCATCGTATCCTGTATGTGGAAAGGTTTTGTCTATTGAAAATGTTCTTCATCGTATACTGTGTGTAGAAAGGTCTTGTCTATTGAAAATGTTCTTCATCGTATCCTGTATGTAGAAAGGTCTTGTCTATTGAAAATGTTCTTCATCGTATACTGTATGTAGAAAGGTCTTTTCTATTGAAAATGTTCTTCATCGTATCCTGTATGTAGAAAGGTCTTGTCTATTGAAAATGTTCTTCATCGTATCCTGTATGTGGATAGGTCTTGTCTATTGAAAATGTTCTTCATCGTATCCTGTATGTAGAAAGGTCTTGTCTATTGAAAATGTTCTTCATCGTATCCTGTATGTAGAAAGGTCTTGTCTATTGAAAATGTTCTTCATCGTATCCTGTATGTAGAAAGGTCTTGTCTATTGAAAATGTTCTTCATCGTATCCTGTATGTAGAAAGGTCTTGTCTATTGAAAATGTTCTTCATCGTATCCTGTATGTAGAAAGGTCTTGTCTATTGAAAATGTTCTTCATCGTATCCTGTATGTAGAAAGGTCTTGTCTATTGAAAATGTTCTTCATCGTATCCTGTATGTAGAAAGGTCTTGTCTATTGAAAATGTTCTTCATCGTATCCTGTATGTAGAAAGGTCTTGTCTATTGAAAATGTTCTTCATCGTATCCTGTATGTAGAAAGGTCTTGTCTATTGAAAATGTTCTTCATCGTATCCTGTATGTAGAAAGGTCTTGTCTATTGAAAATGTTCTTCATCGTATCCTGTATGTAGAAAGGTCTTGTCTATTGAAAATGTTCTTCATCGTATCCTGTATGTAGAAAGGTCTTGTCTATTGAAAATGTTCTTCATCGTATCCTGTATGTAGAAAGGTCTTGTCTATTGAAAATGTTCTTCATCGTATCCTGTATGTAGAAAGGTCTTGTCTATTGAAAATCGTACAGAGATACTTTCTAAAGTAAGGTAGGGGGTGATATACACATCTGAGGCGCATTAGGAATACGGTGTTAGACCCAGTTGTTCAAAGACCTATCGACACACGGTGAGTGCTGTGGTCTGAATCACACCGGCTGCATTACATTCCCAAGACATTTCCTGGGCCCATTTAAAACTGGGTCGACCTGGGAGCTGGGGTCAATTTTTTAAAAACCTCCTGGATAAGGATTTCAGCTTATGACCATTGAGCCGACAGGCTCTCCGTTTTATATAGAGAACATTCTTCTTCTGCTCTGTATACAAAAAGATGTTTTATATACGTAATGTTGTTGATATATTTATTGTGTGTTAGTTGCATATCTTTTTACAGGACGTTGCAGTAAATCCCAGCATGTTTTGCTTTTTGTGATTTGCTTTGAAATGTTACGTTCATCAGTTTGCAATTGCTTTCTGAACGATCGGGAGTCATACCACTGTCTGACAAACCAGCCAATGGCGGTCTGCTTCCAAATAGGACGCAGCCATGAATATATTCCTACTTTCTTGAGCCGATCCTGTACATGGGCAATGTGGTTGGTGTTAAATGTACGTCTCACACTTTCAACCCCTATGTTAACTTCAGCTACAAAGAGCCACATGTAAGAAATATAATGCATACAGACCGAGGGGAAAACCACGTATAAGATGAAGTGATGGTATTAAAGAACAACCTTAGAGAAATGAATACTGACTTACAAAGAGTATTAGAGAGCGCGCGTAAAATATTTTTACCCCCCCCCCCCCCTCCCCCCATTAAAAAATAACACTTCTCTGAGGTAAATGCAGGAAGAGAAGAAGAAGCAGAGGAAGAAGTGTTAATTTCTTGAATCTTATTATATTATTTGTGTCAGTAACAAGGTCTGCCGACAAATGTGTATTATAATCCTACTGATGCCCACATAAGCCCTAAGCTTTGGTCTGAAACTAATCTAGGATTGAAGCTTCGACAGGCGGACAGCAAGAGCATTGCTTTGCTGATCCGGCAGCTTCTGCAGCTTGTCTTGTTCCAGATGTATTGTTGTTACCTTTCCTCTGGAGCAAACTAGGCATGCCACGAGAGTGATCATGGGCAACACAAGGTCTCTACAATTCAGCCCGTTCCTTGTGCTATGGAGAGGTATAACCCCATTCCTGGTCCCCGCCGTGGGTTGTATTTATTAAGCCTTTTTAGAAGCACACTGTAACAAACTCTCGTCTGTCAAGACGGCAAGGTGCCATTAACAACCACAGCTTCAACAGGCGAACAGTGAGAACATTGCTGGCTAGCACGTAGATTCTCCAAAGAGTTGGTTGTCGGGCTTGTTTCAGAGATCCCCACTACAGTTCCTTCAATCTCCTTGGCTTCCAGAAAGCTATGCCAGAACAGAACTACTTGGAGTCAGTAAGTTCAGGGCCTACTTCCTGATGAGAGATACACGGCGAGTGAAGATAGGCTCTCGGTGGGTGATGCGGTCAATAGCACGTCGTCACCTTTACTCCCGCGAACATGTCCACAGCCACAGACGTCCACTTCACTCTCCTGCATCCGTAGATTTGATTAAAACCTGTTAAGTAAAGAACCCTTTTCATGTCTTAAGGTCCATCCGGCATACGGTACGACACCCATATTTGTGAAGACAAATCGTCACTCGCGATGAGGTCAGTATCACACCCGCCGTCTTTACTGCCTCAAATATTCTTAATACCCATGCTAGGCTATGTCAACCTTGGAAACCCAAGTCAATTTGGAAAAATTCAGAATTCGCTCATCATCTCATCGAAACCATGACCTCCTGTACGGCAGGCGAGTGTCTAACCACTAGACCACCGAGGCTCCCAAGTAAGACCTGAATAGGATGAACAGACCAGCACAAGCCAGAGAGCAAGTCATTGGGGTGTGAAGACATGGCGTCCTCAAGCGGGAGTGATTTCCTGGGGAACGTTCGTGCTAAGTTAGATTGTTTCGACGGTGTGTTTGTTCGGAGAGTATCTTGTCTGCAGCATCTGGTCGTGGAAGACAATGTTGAGTATCTCCGGACATAACATTAGCAGAACCTTTGAATCCAAACAGACGGCTTAGCACTAACAGCATACTACAATAGTAGGTCTGTGTATGGCGCGGTTTTGGATGTTTTAGAGTCTTCCGCGGTTAGTCGGCGAGTTTGGTGAAAGTCGTGGGACGGGTAGGACACAATTAAATTCCGGGAGTAGAGTAAGCAAATGAGAGGTAGGATACGATTCTATTGGCACGAACAGAGAAAGTTCGGGAAGGTTAACCCGGCCAACAAATGCTCGCAGAAGTTGGTGCGTCGGCCTATCGGCGCAAGAACGCAGCTCTGCTGTAAACAGGCACACCGCAATCACGTCCGAAAAAGAAGGAAAAAAAAAACTCTCCGAAAAGTAAGCAAATGAGAAGTAGGACTCGATTCTATTGTTGAAGTTGAGAAAGTAAGTAAATCGGCGCAGCCGAGATGGTGAAGCACACCAAATGTAAGTGGAGCCTTGTCAATAAGCATCGACCGAACTCGATTTCTTGCTCTGTGCTTGATGGATTTACAGCTGTGGAGATAAGAGCAATTACGGACGAAGTGCAAAGGTGATCTGAACTGAACCGATGTTAAGTGACAGAACCGCCTGAATCGCCATCTTACAACAAAACACATTGTTAGCATTGTGTCCACTAGTTCCCCTGGCGCCATCATTCTCTGGTCTTGTTTCTCTAAGTTTTCGTCATCTCACGTTACATAATGAACCAAGAGGCGCAAAAGATGGATTGCGGCATTATCTTATAAATCCGTAGTCTGGTAGTTTGAAACATTGGGCGTTTCTCGCCCAGCAGGCTTTATAATTGGAACACCTTTACCTGTTTCACCAAAGCCTTTCATGAAACATCGGTAGCACCAGTCAACGGTTGCCACACATTAAATTCGGCTCCAACACATCAACCATCCAATGAACGAAAGAAGAAGGCATCAACCATTTGATGCCACACACTAAACCCAGCTACAACACATCAACCATTTGATGCCACACACTAAATCTAGCTCCAACACATCAACCATCTGATTCCACATACTAAACCCAGCTCCAACACACCAACCATCTGATTCCAGACACTAAACCCAGCTCCAACACATCAACCATCTGATTCCACACACTAAACCCAGCTCCAACACATCAACCATCTGATAACAGAACGGCTCGTTTGTGTGCTTGCTTGTGTGCATCTGCCAGTTCGTTGCTTGCGTGCGGTTTAGTGGGTGGAGTGAACGGTAGCTTTGGGAGATGATCAGTAAACAGATTCTACAGCCGCTAAATTTTACACCACCCCGCCTTATTTGTGTTGTTGAATATAGGAGACGTGACGTCAGGGAAGGTACAGCTGGGGGACGTAACAGAGGAGAGCGATTCCAGAAGAAATACAAAACAAGACTATAGCTGTGTGTGACTGCCAATGTCTTCTTGTAGCTGTGTATGCGGATTGCATATATATGCATGGAAATGTCCCAAGTGGAGTAACGGTTAGGACGCTGACATTGACAAGAGAGTGGTCGTAATTGGGGTAGATGCTAGATCTCGACGTTCGCTGCGGGAGGGAATGATTAGCCGCCAATAGCTCCGTGCATTCAGGCCACAAAACGTGATGGTTCTAGCATCTTGTATACCCACACCCAGCATATCGTATACCCAACATCTCGTATACTCACATCCAACATTTCATATACCCACACCCAACATCTCGTATACCCACACCCAACATCTCTTATACCCACACCCAACATCTCGTACACCCACACCCAACATCCCGTATACCCACACCCAACATCTCGTATACCCACATCCAACATCTCATATACCCACACCCAACACCTCGTATACCCACACCCAACATCTCGTATACCCACACCCAACATCTCATATACCCACACCCAGCATCTCGTATACCCACAGCAGCTTCCTACTGCTGAACATTGTGTTTCAATGTGCTGATAGCGCTTTCTGTCTGTCTCTGTCTGTCTGTCTGTCTGTCTGTCTGACTCACTCTCTGTCTGTCTGTCTGTCTGTCTGTCTGTCTGTCTGTCTGTCTGTCTGTGCACCTGCAGGACCTCAGGTGTATGTCTTCTTTAGTCTGATCCTGCCAGAAGAGTCCTGCAAGCATGAAGGCTCTCGGTAACTCAATAACTACTGAATCGGGATGCATTTGATGGGGGTGTTTTCTTCTTGATAGTTTTCGAAGCAAACGTGCAACAACAATCAAGCACATTACACTGCCCCCCCCCCCAACCAGCCCTGTGATATCTTGTTGGTGCATCGACCACTTACAACAAATCACTGATGACTAAGTAAGTAAATAAATAAATCAGTACATACGTAAGTCTATCAGTAATAAAGTCAGTAAGCTAGTCAGTCAGTCAGTATGTATGTCAGTCAGTCAGTCAGTCAGTACGTCAATCAGTAAGTCAGTCAGCCATTCAGTAAGTCAGTAAGTCGTCAGCCAGTCAGTAAGTCAGTAAGTTAGTCAGTCAGTAGATAAGTAAGTCAATCAGCCAGTCAGTAAGTCAGTAAGTTAGTCAGTCAGTAGATAAGTAAGTCAATCAGCCAGTCAGTAAGTCAGTAAGTTAGTCAGTCAAATATATAAGTAAGTCAGTCAACCAGTCAGTAAGTCAGTCAGTCAGTACGCCAATAAGTCAATCAGTCAGTCAATCAGCATACACGAGACATGTGTCTCGAGTTTTCTCTCTGGGATCGTGAGTGTAAGGGGTCTGTACCTGCACAGAGAACTAAACACCATTGTGGAAAGAGAGATAGAGGAGGACAGCGAGAGAAAATTCTTGCCAGTCTTGTGTCATGGCACGGAAGGGAGTCAACACACGAATCTGATACATGCCGGCGGAGATCGCAATGTGTATACAAGAATGATCGCCCACGCCAGCCGACATGACACTTGATGATGATGATGATGATGAGGATGACGATGATGATGAGGATGATGATGATGTCCTTTGACTTTAACTACCTTCTGTCAGTGCTAGTAAATATCTTGAATTCATTGTTCGTGTTATTTCAATACCCTGAGTGTTTTCATGCTAGTAAGAAGATTCCTACAAAGTAATTTTATGACGCAGTTGTGTGTTGTTCACCTGCGCTACTGATGACGTAAACGGCAATGTTTGTGCACAAGATTACAGCAGCCGGCTTTCTGGGAGACCCACTACTCAATCTACACATATCGCATGACAGCTTCCTGGCAATGTTCTGCAACGTTATTGCAGTTTTGCCTTGGCTTCCTGTACAGCACTGTGGGATTTCTTCTTATATTCCATGTCGTGTGATGTTATGTCTGTCCACAACCTTCTATATCATGTGCTGCCAATCACTTCTGATACTGATGCTCCTCCATGTCATGATGTCAAACTGTCCAGCTTCTTCTCTATTTTGTCCTTTCCATCTTTCCTACCGTGACTACCTCCTCCAGCTCATATCTCTCATTATTTGACTAACTACACTCGTATCTCTCATTATTTGACGAACTAGACTCGGATCTCTCATTATTTGACTAACTACACTCGTATCTCTCATTATTTTACTAACTAGACTCGTATCTCTCATTATTTGACTAACTACACTCGTGTCTCTCATTATTTTACTAACTAGACTCGTATCTCTCATTATTTGACTAACTAGGCTCGTGTCTCTCATTATTTTATTAACTAGACTCGTATCTCTCATTATTTGACTAACTAGACTCTCATTCTTTAAATGAAAATATTAAGTTGTTGTCACATCAAGGACGTGATACTGACCACAAAACCCGCAGAGTTTCGATTGGTCAATATAAATACAATGCCGTTGATGTGGTCAGTATCACGCCATTGATGTGGTCTGTATCACGTCTTTGATGTGGTCAGCATCACGCTTTTTATGTGGTCAATATCACGCCTTTGATGTGGTTGTATCACGCCTTTTATGTGGTCAATATCACGCCTTTGATGTGGTTGTATCACGCCTTTGATGTGGTTTGTATCACGCGTTGTATGTGGTCAGTATCTCGCCTTTGATGTGGTCAGTATCATGCCTTTGATGTGGTCAGTATCACGCCATTGATGTGGTCAGTATCACGTCTTTGATAAGGTCTGTATCACGCCTTTGATGTGGTCAGTATAACGCCTTTGATGTGGTCTGTATCACGCCTTTGATGTGGTAAGTATCACGCCGTTGATGTGGTCAGTATCACGTCTTTGATATGGTCAGTATCACGTCTTTGATGTGGTCAGTATAACGCCTTTGATGTGGTCAGTATCACGCCTTTGATGTGGTAAGTATCACGCAGTTGATGTGGTCAGTATCACGTCTTTGATGTCGTCAGTATCACGTCTTTAATATGGTCAATATCACGTCTTTGATGTGGTCAGTATCACGTCTTTGATGTGGTCAGTATCACGTCTTTGATGTGGTCAGTATCACGTCTTTGATGTGGTCAGTATAACGCCTTTGATGTGGTCTGTATCACGCCGTTGATGTGGTTAGTATCATGCCTTTGATGTGGTCAGTATCACGTCTTTAATGTGGTAAGTATCACGCCGTTGATGTGGTCAGTATCACGTCTTTGATATGGTCAGTATCACGTCTTTGATGTGGTCAGTATCACGCCTTTGATGTGGTCAATATCACGCCTTTGATGTGGTCAGTATCACGCTTTTGATGTGGTTTGTATCCCGTCTTTGATGTGGTCTGTATTACGCCTTTGATGTGGTCAGTATCACGTCTTTAATGTTGTAAGTATCACGCCGTTGATGTGGTCACTATCACGTCTTTGATGTGGTCAGTATCACGCTGTTGATGTAGTCAGTATCACGCCGTGATGTGGTCAGCATCACGCCTTTGATGTGGTCAATATCACGCCTTTGATGTGGTCAGTATCACGTCTTTGATAAGGTCAGTGTCACCCCTTTGATGTGGTCAGTATCATGCCGTTGATGTAGTCAGTATCGCGTCTTTGATGTGGTCAGTATCACGTCTTTGATGTGGTCAATATCACGTCTTTAATGTGGTTATTATCACGTCTTTGATGTAGTCAGTATCACGCCGTTGATGTAGTCAGTATCGCGTCTTTGATGTGGTCAATATCGCGCCTTCGATGTGGTCAGTATCACGCAGTTGATGTGGTCAGTATCACGCCGTTGATGTGGTCAGTATCACGTCTTTGATGTGGTCAGTATCACGTCTTTAATGTGGTTATTATCACGTTTTTGATGTGGTCAGTATCGCGTCTTTCATGTTGTCAATATCGCGCCTTTGATGTGGTCAGTATCACACCGTTGGTGTGGTCTGTATCACGCCGTTGATGTGGTCACTATCAAGTCTTTGATGTAGTCAGTATCACGCCGTTGATGTGGTCAACATCACGCCTTTGATGTGGTCAATATCACGCCGTTGATGTGGTCAGTATCACGTAGTTAATGTGGTCAGTATCACGCCTCTGATGTGGTCAGTATCACGCCGTTTATGTTGTCACTATCACGTCATTGATGTGGTCAGTATCACGCTGTTGATGTAGTCAGTATCAAGCCATTTATGTGGTCAGCATCACGCCTTTGATGTGGTCAATATCACGCCTTTGATGTGGTCAGTATCACGCCTCTGATGTGGTGAGTATTACGCTGTTGATGTAGTCAGTATCATGCCTTTGATGTGGTCAGCATCACGCCTTTGATGTGGTCAATATCACGCCTTTGATGTGGTCAGTATCACGCCTCTGATGTGGTCAGTATTACGTCGTTGATGTGGTCAGCATCATGCCTTTGATGTGGTCAGTATCACTCCGTTGATGTGGTCAGTGTCACGCCTTTGATGTGGTCTGTATCACGCCGTTTATGTTGTCAGTATCACGTCTTTGATAAGGTCTGTATTTCGCTGTTGATGTGGTCAGTATCACGCCATTGATGTGGTCTGTATTTCGCCGTTGATGTGGTCTGTATCAAGCCTTTCCCATTGTAGGTGGAAACGACCTGGCAGTTCAGGTAAATTTTAAACATCTATGTGACGCGGTGTTGAATATACGATCACGGGCCACCTCGTGACCGGCCACTTTCTTCTTTGAATGAGAAACGAGCAAACTAGCAAGACCTTGAACGTCGGGGAAATGTGGCTTCTGAGACTAATGCTGCGAAGACCTTGAACTGCCAGAGTAAGTGACGATGATTGCCTGGAAGAGGCTGTTCAAAGTGGAACATTGTAGGACTGGCACCTTGCCGCCTTTAGAGACGATAGTTTGTAAAATGGAGTTATAACTCTCCAAAACACAAAGTATAGGCTGAATTTAGAGACCATGTGTTACCCATGCAGCATGATCCCTCTCTCGGTCTGCCTAGTTTACTCCAGAGGTAAGGTGACAATAATATGTCTGGAACACGACAAGGTGCAGAAGCTGCCGGATCAACAAAGCTATGCTCTAACTGTCCACCTGTCAGAGCTTCCATCCTAGACCAGTGGCCGACCAAGGCTTAGGGCCTGGCCTGCCCTGTCATGACATTTAGTCTTTATGTTGTATTTCCTTGCACTAGGGTAAGGCTTGTACCCTCCCAATTGCGATCCTCTGCCTGAAGCCATTGGCACAATGTGGGGTGTTGGGCTTGGTGAGTGCCGCCCAACATTCGGCGCTAACAGAAAGCAGGTAGTACCGTCTACTGTCATACGGTAGCTCAGTCATACCCGGCTAAGACCTGACAAGTAGAACATTATATACAGCTACAAGAAAGACACAAACAGGGCTTGTTGCTCATGGAGTCAGCAAAGAGGCAATTGAGGACATGACAAGTGGAAAGATAACAACATAGAATAACACGAAGTAAAGCAGCTTTACAGAAAACAGTTACGGAAACCATGGGGCGTTACGGCGACTAGCCTTCATCAGCAAATACACAAAACACACCATACGAGTATAACCACGGGGAAGACACTGTATTGACTACATTAAAGCAAAATAAGAGAAGAATGGAAATATCAACGGTAGGAAAGACTGGCATATAGAGGGAAATGGTACTTGCTGGTTTAAGACAACAGCATGGAGGAATATCATCAACAGAATTAATCCAGGACGCCAAGGACCGAGAACTACAGAGAGACACAAACGCCCCGGACACATTACAAGGCACATGATACTGGGCATGTCCCTCTCATCACATGTAGGCTCACAGGAATGGATCGACACTCCGAGAAGTACAAGAAAGAAGTAGAGTCTAGAGTACACACTAGACAATATAACAAGTTGATTTATTTGGTTGTTTCGGGATTTGAGATTTGAAGATTGAGCCCAACTCACTACTGGAAACGCTGATCGTATTCCGGTACGAACCTTGGGCCTTGTCCACGTCGGATTGGAAGCATTTGACCCGAGATTTGCTCTCGTTTGAGCTCGTCAGTAGTACATATACCTGACTGGACCCGGGATCCAACTCCGGATCACTGGCGTGTGAGGCGGGTGTGTAACCACTTGACCACGCGGCTTACGCTAGACGCGATCAAATTATCATTCTAAACTATCACAACGTCACCCATTGTAGGCTGTAGCTCAAAACTTACCCGATCGCCGCGACTGACATCCGTCAATCGATGTGGCCCCGAATGATCAGGGTCTCGACCTGGCAAGGCACATCAGGTGACGACTATAGGTGATAAGTAACGCCATGGTTTCAACCTGCTGGTTAGTAGTGACCACGACGCTACACATGTGTGCTTCCTTTACTTATATGAGCACTGATCAATCCTTCTGAATTTATTTCTTGATTTATTTCAGTGATCCCAATGGCTCCTCACAGACTGATTTGTTTTTCTCTCGTTCACTTTGAATTCGAGTGTTGTCCACAGACAGGCTGCTACTATAGTCTGTTTACTTTTGTCTGCCCCAATATAAAATTCCATATCTCAGTAACCAACTGAGAAAAAATGATGAGATTTAGCATATAACCTTATCATTATGTCCACCAAAAAAAAAAATAGAAAAAAAAAAAATTTGTTCTGGAGATTGTACAGCAGATTTCAATGTTTGATTATATGCGGTATATAATTTACGGGTTAGAGATGAAGTGCGCATTCCGTTATCAGTTATCAGTTGGGGTATCTTCGTTGCACTCCGGACATGTCCATAGGTGCTCAGATCCTCCCCCCAGCATATGCATCAGCGTCCGGTGGCTAATAGTGCCAGTTCTGTGTTGGTTGACGAGGCGCTTTGTTTTCCCGATGTACCTCTCGCGTCTGGCTGTGCCGATTCTTACTCCCAGGTCTTTCATCCTGGAAAGCGATGTGGAATCACTGGCGTCAAAATCCTCTGTTCTCGCCATATCTTTAAGGGCGTTAATGACATCGGCACGATCCATGGGCTGGCCATCTACAGGGGGTGCAGAGCCAGCCAATTTATCAGCTCGTTCATTTCCCTCGACTCCCGCATGTCCCGGGACGAAGATGAAGGTGACTTTGCGGACAACAGACTTCCGCAGCGACTCAGTCCACTGTCTACGTACAGATCCAGCTTCGACCTTCTGAATCATGCTCATTGAATCACTTAGTACACACACGTTGGTATAATGCTGTGATTCCAGCCATATGAAAGCTTGTGTAACTGCCATCACCTCCATCGTCATGCTGCTCGTGGTCATAGAGTGGGCACCACTGGATTCTTGAACGGTTCGGCCCGCTGAACGGGCTGTAAATGCCCACGCACTTCTCTGCTGCTTTACAACAGATCCATCTGTATAGATGAGCACTTCGGGGCTATCTGAGTGATCATAGATGAGCGCGTTAACCTCTGCATTGACAGCAGCAGGGTTCTGCTCTCTGCACCGTCTGTCGAGTGTGATAATGCAGGAGAAGGTACACTTAAAAGCTGGAGGGCACCGGCACCCATTCCTTGCCGGGGTTGATACTGGTAAGACTGCAGACCTGTCCGACGACATCTTCCGCCCGACCCATCCATGATTTGCCCCTCTTTAGCCTGTCACCCTTTTCTCTGAATACAGCGTCATGCAGAGGGTGCTGCTCATCTGCACTTATTTTTAAGTATGCACGAGCTCTCCAGATCTTGATCCTGTGTTCCATTGTCGGGAAGTCAAGGAGGTATCTCATTGCTACACAGCTGGTGTCTCTCGTGCAGCCCAAAATGATGCGCATGGCTTCGTTTTGTACCTTTTCAAGTCTTCCAATCTGTGTAGGGCTGACAGTGAGGATGGCCAGGGCATACTCGATGCGTGAAAGCACAAGTCCTTGGAACAGAAGTAATAGCAGTCTTTGCTCGATATTGGCAGTCGCTGGACGTATAAGTATATGGGCAGACGGACAGACAGACAGACAGACAGACAGACAGACAGACAGATAGATAGAAGATAGAAGTGCGCATTATTAAATGTATTACGTCTTCACACGGAAACATTAGCGTTGAATGGTTAATTTTCTCGTGGGACATGTGATTGGTCTTATGATGACAAGAGCCTCGCGTAGTGGAACGGGGCATTACTGTAAACAAGTTTGTTAGCGAGAAATCATTAGCTTTTCACCAAAACATCAAAGAAATGTCGCCGCATTCCATGATTTAAGTTGCTTTTGGACCTATCAAAGACATATTCCTTGGATGGGGGTAAATATAAGGCGGCAGGAAAAAAATTCATAACGATGCAACAGACAGTTTTCAAAATAATTGATCGTGAATGAAGGCATTCATTTCTGGACATACTATAGTATGACTACTAGTGCACTGGACTTAATGCTAGACCAGTATTTTTGTTGACCAGGTGGTACTCGGTGAGTGATATGATTAGTATTAAGCCATTCGGCTTTACTTCCCAATACATATTATGGTACCTAGTTTAGATTTGGGAGCCCAGGTCGATATTAAACATTCCAATCGGCCACGATGAGGATTGAACCCATGAGTAATGGGTTGCTAGGCGAGCGTCTATCTACTACCGTGGCTCTCCAATGGCTCTGTGCTTGATGACAAGTGTGTGTGTGTGGGGGGGGGGGGGGGGGGGGGGCTCGCTGCTTCTATCTACTACCGTGGCTCACCAATGGCTCTGTGTTTGGTGACACGTGTTGGCGGAGTGGCTGCTTCTCTTAGTAATATGGTTCTTGGGTCGAAATAATGGGCATGACAATTCTGGGAAAGCAAGAGCGGCGAGAGAGGAGGAGAGAGGGAGAGAGTGAGAGAGAAGGAAGAAAGAGTATGCGGGGAAAGCGGGAAAGAGAGAGAGAGAGAGCGAGAAAGGCCGCGCGCGGACAGGCGGAAGGATGGACGGAGAGACAGACAAACGAAGGACAGACGGATGGACGTATAAGTATATGGGCAGACGGACAGACAGACAGACAGACAGACAGACAAACAGACAGACAGACAGATAGACATATAGATAGATAGATAGATAGATAGATAGATAGATAGATAGATAGATAGATAGATAGATAGATAGATAGATAGATAGAAAGATAGATAGATAGATAGATAGATAGATAGATAGATAGATAGATAGATAGATAGATAGATAGATAGATAGATAGATAGATACATAGATAGATAGATAGATAGATAGAACAAACAAACGAACGAAAGTCTTTATTTTCAAAGGGTTAAGAATTGGGCACGCAGGCCCGTCTGACATTCTGCCCTTCTTCTCTATTTCCTCACATACATTCTTTCATTCAACATCACTTATGAAGCAAATTGTGACAACAAAAGAACAATAGCATTAAAATGCATGAAAAATAATCAATAACAAATGACTCACTGAGGCAGTGTTTGCTTGCTTGTGTTCGTTGGCTTGAGCTCCAACGCGAAGTCCTGTATGTCGGATGAAGGCATCCTGTTGTCCAACATCAGTGTGATGTCATACAGGACCTGAGGTTTGCGTGAGTATCCGTTGTCCCAAGTCTGGCTTATTGGTGTGCAGACTGGTGGTTCCTCGCCGTACAGGCAGACACTCTCCGACTTCGGAGGAATCGGCGATCCTATTGACTTCAGCCAGGACCCCGAAGGGACCTGTTGCCCAGGACGCTCGACGAGGACGCGTCAATAGGTCTTGGCCAGTATATAACCCGGCCCTGGTGCCTTGGAAACACCTCTGCGTCCCAGGCAGTGTTTAACATGGGCATTATAAATACCTAAGGAGGGTGTAACGTGCCATACATAAGGGAATGTTTTTTGGCTAGTTGTCGTTTGAGATAAGTCACCATTATTGTCTTTTTGTGTTATTGTTTATAGGGGCATGTAGTCTGTACTGAGGTAGTGTTCAAACAGGTTGCGAATGTATGTATAATGATTGGTGGTGTCTTTGATTTTTTGTGGAAGATTGTTCCACAACTGAGTGGCAGAGTATGCTAAGCTTGTTTTAAATAAGTCTATCCTAGGTTTAGGTACATGAAGTATATTTAGTCGTTCGCTATGTCTAGCGTTATATTTAAACAATGGCCAAAGGTAGCTTGGAGCATTTTGAAATAGGATTTTGTGAATTAGTTTGGCGTTATTAAAAAATAGGCGCTTGTGGAGTGGCAGTAACCGAAGACGTTTATGTAGGTTAGAATTGTCGGTAAGCTTTTCACCATTAATTAAACGCACTGCCCTTTTCTGGAGTGAATATAGGCGTTTTGTTATTGATTTGGAGCATCCACCCAGATTGTGGAGCAGTAATCAATATGTGTTTGTATATGGGAAGTATAGAATATCTTTCTTGTGTTTTCGTCAAGGAAATTTTTAATTTTGGCAAGTTGGTATACTTTTTTGGCTATTTGTTTAACGAGAGCATGAACATGTGAGTTAAAGGTTAGATTTTGATCTATGATAAGACCCAGTGCCTTGTGCTCGGTGACACTTTCTACTAGGCAGTGCTACCAATGTGCAGCTGTAAGAGTTCTCTGCGAGTTTAGAGTGTGAAGTCTTTGCCTGGTTCCTATTAACATAGACTTTGTTTTAGAAATGTTAATTTGCATGCGGTTTGCATGACTCCAGTTAACTACACTATTTATTTCCTGTTGCAAGGATAATTCTAGCATATTACGATCAATAACGTTTGCATATACTGTGCAGTCATCAGCAAATAGATCGCAGGACGATGACAGATTTAAGGAAAGACCATTTATATGAATGGCAAATAACAGAGGGCCAAGAATAGACCCCTGAGGTACTCCAATATTAATGGTAATGGTTTGAGACAGACAGACAGACAGACAGACAGACAGACAGACAGATAGATAGATAGATAGATAGATAGATAGATAGATAGATAGATAGATAGATAGATAGATAGATAGATAGATAGATAGACTTTTTGGGTTGCACATCCTATTTACAAGATATTGATGTAAAAACAGCATCTTTCAGCTGCTGTTGATGTTTTGGCAAGTTTTACATTCAGTTGTTTGCCATTGCTTTCTGAACGATCGGCTCACATACCTTTCCGTAAGAACCAAAGCGACGCGATCTGCTGCCGAATCTCGAGCAGCTGTGTTTTGTACGTGGGTATACGGAATTACGAACAGCGTCCTTAAAACCTTCGCCAGGGAGACCGGCTAGATAGATAGATAAATATAAAGGTTACCCGAGAGAGCACTCGATAGAGAAAGAAAGGTATAGATATCTGTACTGGAATAATGTATTTCGCACGTGCATTTCAAACCATAAAACTCAGACGCGAGTCTGTGCACACGAACACGATGTACTGACCCTCGAGAACGTGTGCGCGTGCCGATATACAAAACCGTAGGAGTGCTCACTTCAGAATTCCTTATCAGCCTTACAGAGCGCACCCGACATCATTTGTTACACGTCGCTACCATTGGTCGGGTGTCGTGCGGCAGCCAATGAAATTAGTGTTTACATAATTTTAGGAAAGACTGCAGGTACCCGGAGTATAAAACGACCGTTATTCTATCGCAGTGTAGAGCAGCCTTTGCACCGTAAGTACCCGAGTTTAACACAACCCTTTTTGTGTTCATCGTTTATTTTAAAGTGTGCAGTTTCTAACATTTCCTTTGACCTTCTCAGAAACCCCAGTACTCGTCAATTACTTTTCATAACGTAAAATAACAGTATGATATCATTTGTTTTATAAAAATCTTATATTCAAAATAATAATAATAATATTAAAAATAATTATTATTTTAATCAGTTTTGATAATTTATTAGGGTCTGTACTGCAAATGATTTCTATTCATAATAAAACCTAAGTTTTAGTCACTTAACATCTAACCTTTGATTTTACATTTTACCTTGATCTCACCTATGTCAACCTAATTGCTTAAAAGTCGCGGTTCCATCGCAGATTATAATAATAATAAAATAACAAGTGTTCTTTCTTCATTAATAATAATAATCATAATTATTATTATTGCCCCATTTTGCTTGCTCCTACATTCCTTTCAAGTGTTATTACGGTTTGTGACCTGTGCATGGCAAGATACCATACAGAATGAATGTGAAATCTTATATATATATATATATATATATATATATATATATATATATATATATATATATATATATATATATATATATATATATATATATATAAACATACATAAAAGCGTGTGTGTTATTTCATAGTAAGGACCCCATTTCACGTATCTCAGTGCATTGGATATATGGTGCTTAGTCTCGTAATAGATAGATCTATTGGCAGTCAGTGAACGCATTTACTACCCAAGAATTTCTCCAGCACCTATGCTTCGTTGGGAACCCTTACCAATAGTTCCAGGAAATCCAGTCTGTGATATCACCATTCGCGAGTGAAGGAAAATATGGTTTCGTATATTTCGCATCTATACCTTATTCGGAGAGTTATCTATCATTTATTTCCGATGAATAGGTGCACCGTAGGATTTGCAGGCATTCCGAAATACATTTACTCACATTTAAACTCAAGATATTTTGGTAGCAAGCTCACTGACTATTCAAATACTATCAGATAGATATAAATTAAGTTGTAGCGCTAAAACTATAAGGTAAGACATAGCATTGTAACATTAATATTAATAATAATTTGTCCGAGACAGTTTCCTGCTCTGAGTTTATAATGAGACAGAGCCATGACTTTGTGTCAGCTTGGATGTACAGACATATATGTGGCTAATCTTTCCCTCATTTAACTAGCGACGATCCCAGGCGTTGAACCCTCGTCAGTCCATACTCATAGAATCTTCACTGTAGTTCCCTATCATTTTGGCTAAAGCTCCCGGTATTGTGACATTATTGTTATATTCCCAAAACTAAACTCCCCCGAAAAATGTTATTTATACTCTAAATTATCATCTCGTTTAACCTTATTATGTTTGATAAACTGTGGCAGGCTGTTAATGTGTGGGTGTTTGGGTGTGTAGATGTGTGTGTTTGTGTGCTGCCGTCTCACCCATGTGTGGATTAACTAGCAACACGGTAGAGAAGTGGATTTACACGTGTTCAGCATATCCATGGATTATATAACTTCAAGATTTCACGGATATAATGTGTGTGGTTTTTTTTTCTTTTTCTTTTTGCTTCTTGGAATGTGTGACCTCTTACATGTACCTTCCCATCAAGCACTGCGTGGTTTCACTAATATTTGCATTTGCATGAACAATGTGTACGTTGGTGATTTCCTTTTAGTTAATGTTAACCCCACTTATCTCTTTAAGATCGAACTGTCTTTAAAGAGGACCGGACGCAAAATGCATTAATATCCTATTTGTTAGCTCACATTCACCTGACTAAATAGGTTAGAGTTAACGTATGTATAAGAGGACTGCATTTATAAATCTTAGCATATGGTAGGTATACCTTTAACTCTTACAGTCCCAGTCAACGCATGATGTATGACGGAATCCTCTTTTTAGTTAATTTAATATCTACTTATCGCTTTCCGTACGAAATGTCGTTTAAGAGACCCGGACATATATTGCATTCACATCATATTTCGTGTCTCGCATTCATCAGACGAAGGTAGACCACCCAAACCCACCCTCACGGAATCATCGGTTCCCAAACTTCAAATGTTTCTTCAACTGAACTTTCGAGGGGACAACGTAATGAAACGAATACACGATCGACGTAAAACAGACAGTGGTAAGACAAACATCCTTTGCTGCTGAATCAATGATCAGATATAAAACCACCCCGATTCTTTTTCCATCTGTAAAACAACCATTGTCTCCGTACACTAAATCAGACTGCATTGATCAATTCCAGTGTGATTGCCGAGCAACGTACATAGGTAGAACGGAAAGACAATTAGCAAATCGAATAACCCATTATATATCAGCTGTGGGAGGAAAGGAGAGTTAATCAGTCTTCAGGAATCCCTGTGCAATCGAAAGGCGGTAAAATGCCCTCATCGTCGATTTCTCAACACTCATAAACTGTGGCTACTGCATGAATAGAGAAAAAGCGTATCGTATACTGTATTCGACGAACAACAAACGATTACTCAAATATTGTGAATCTTTAGCAATTAGGCGGTTCCAGTCTGTTTTATGCAAACGGAAAGAGTTCGTTTTAAATTTGAAATTAGCGTGAGGATAGCAAATGCTTCGTATTCGAACAATACCTGTGACAACGTGTTTTAATTGTTTCAGCTTAAGTGTTATTCATGTATTCACTTAATGCGACATATAAATCTGCAGTATGCACCTGAGGAGGTTCCGCGAAATATGTCAGGCAATAAATCGTGCAACATATTGTTTGCGTCTTCTGTGTTTAAACTCACCAAGGGAGTACATTGTTCTAAATCTCTTATATTTTGTGTTATGTCTTCCTCTGTTTAGATTGCACAATGGGTTCCAGAGAAATCAATTTATAGTTATTATATTATCAGATTTTCTCACTTGTCCTATCCAGCGCCATTGTATTATCATTACTCCCCCATTCGTTGAAATCTGTCTAGAACCCCCGTATTAGTGGTTCTGTGATATCATTATAGTCTTTTTATTCTGCGATATCATTGTAGTCTTTGTATTGTGTGCAGGCACAAGCTAGTGAATGTATGCAATCTATCAGCAACTGTTTTAGTCATTCTCCATGTTTCAGATCTATATTGTAGTCATGATTCAATACTGGGAATATCGATACATGAAGCCCATAAGTGGGCACTCTCCCGCTGTTTATACTTCACCTCGGCATCGGTACAAGAGGAACATAATGAAATGAGATGATGAGATTAAACACTGGAGTTAAATATTTTCAATTTTGTGCTAGGATTAATTTCTTTTGACTACCACAAATTTCCGTTTCGCACTAGGACTAATGTTTTAGTGTGACTCTACAAATTTCCTATTCATATGAAAACCACTCCAGCCTTTTGTATTCATATTTTAATCTGACTATCTGTCCTCTCTCTCTCTCTGTTCTCTGTCTGTATGTCTGTCTGTCTGTCTGTCTGTCTGTCTGTCTCTCTCTCTCTCTCTCTCTCTCTCTCTCTCTCTCTCTCTCTCTCTCTCTCTCTCTCTCTCTACTCTCTCATGATTAGTAAAATTTGTTAGATTTTGCAAATAAAGTTGTCTGCGGATGCAACAGTAACTAGTCCCACGCCAATTCTCCATGGTGGCCTCCCGCGACATACATTGGAGGTTACAGCCTTGCTATACTTACGTTAAGTGCCCCGGTAACACACAGGTGATCTGTTCCACACCCCTGTCGTAACATACAGTCCGCCTTAAGCACTATTCCGGTATTGCTTTAAATGATACAGTTCCCTGTAGGGAAAAAATGGCCATGCTCCAGCAGGTCTATGGTTGCGGGAAGCTAGGACGGTGTCCATCTTCATATTTAGCCTTGACCATGATATGTTCGCTAAAACCTGTTCCTTGTTTCAAAACCGAAGCGAGATTAGCTATTGTCAAACTGTGGAACATGCCGGCAATAACATGGATCCGATATTTGTGAAACATGAAGATGGGCTAACTTTAAAGAAGTTATGAAAATGCGAGGGATATAAGGACCCAATATATTACATACAATTCAAAATTATTTGTTTGTTACATAGCTAAACTTACAATGCAAAAAATAACAATACGTGTAATATAGTCTACAATCATGATTTCATTGATGTAAAGGGCTGTGGATATACAACAAATGCAATTAAATAAAATATCGATTAATAATGAAACAGAATTAGCTGTGACAAACATGAACCTGCAAAGACTACATGGATCTTACATATCGTTCAACAGTATTCTATGTAATAACATGCAAATAGTACACAACTCTTCTGATGCAGCTTTCTGGAGCCCAAAATACAGTTCTGACAGGTTCATTAACCTCGATGCTAAAACAGCGCGCCCTGATGGTATCTAACCACCATTTCTTTCACAATTGGCGGTTTGGAATAAGCTTATTAACTGTTGCTTAACGCCACAAGGAGACACGGGCAAATACATAGCTACGTTAGAAGAAAAAGATGGCTAATTTGAATGTGATACTTCATAAAAATTAGCAAGTAAAGCAGTTTGTTTATGTGTACTGATTATGGCAGCGTTGCGCTGCAAGGAAAGCAACATGACTTAGATACGACGGGAGGAAGGTTCAAGGCCATCTCTTCAAAGGAAGGATAAACGTGGTGGTTGAGAAAATAAATCCGCGGATGATGAATCACATGTCAGAGAGTGTTCCAGAACATTCTTCATGTCCTGAAAGGGAGGCAAAGAGGAATAATAATAAGACGAGGAAGAAGAGAGAGGAGGAAGAGGAGGAGGTGGAGAAAGAGAAAAAGGAGGTAGAGGAGGAGTAAGAAGAAGAAGAAGAAGAAGAAGAAGAAGAAGAAGAAGAAGAAGAAGAAGAACAACAACAACAACAACAACAACAACAACAACAACAACAAGATGCACTAGGGGAGGAGGGAAAGAAGAAAAGAAAGTTGGAAAATTCAATGTATGAGAGATCCTAAGACACACCCTAGAAACAGCTTTTGACGATTATCTTTCAAATGTCAGTAGCCAGAATATCTGTAGACAACATCTGCGACAATACACACATCTATTATCACTTCGACAAAAATCTCTTAGCACTTCTACAAACATCTCTTATCACGTCTACACACGTCTCTTATCACTTCTACACACATCTCTTATCACTTCTACAGGCATCTCTTATCACTTCTACACACATCTCTTATCACTTCTACACACATCTCTTACCACTTCTACACACATCTCTTATCACTTCTACACACATCTCTTATCACTTCTACACACATCTCTTATCACTTCTACAGACACGATAATGTCGGTGATGTAGGGTTTTGGGCCACAACCTTATCAAACGCTAGACTTTCTGAAACAGTTCCTGGACGACAGAACAAAAGATGGGAAGTCATCAATGTGATGAGTGGGTAACATTCAGACTGGGACAACACAATCTGATATACAGACAAGATAGAAGTGCAGCTGGAAACAAGCCATATACAATGCCTTGGTGGGTGGTACACCAATGCAGTCATAGGCAATGGAAAAGAGCGATCTTGGGATAGGAAATATTGTTCACCCTGGTCATAACACACATGACGCTCCCTTATACTCGATATAGGCATGCGGTAGTGTTGGGCCAAATAGCCAAAGGTCATCTGTATCTTATGATGGACGAAAGGGTGTTGCGGATGAATATGGCGAATTTCTGAGATTCATAAAAGGCGAACAAGAAAGTTCTAGAATATTCAATATTAATGTTGTTAGTCTCTTAAAACGTTTAGAAGTTCAAAGCGGAAATTGCCACTATGAAAATGACGAGTGTATTTACTTCTCATCATCATCATCATCATCATCATCATCATCATCATCATCATCATCATCATCATCATCATCATCATCATCATCATCATATATTACACCACCACCATCATCATCATCATCATCATCATCATCATCATCATCATCATCATCATCATCATTATCATCATCATCATCATCATCATCATCATCATCATCATCATCATCATCAAATGTCATGCCAGCTGGTGTAGTCGTTCATGACTCTCCACAAATCTCGGTCTTTGGTGTTCTGGATCAACTCTGCTGATGATACTTCTCCATGCCACCGTCAATCCATCCAGCATAATTTTGCTTGGTCTGCTCTACCTCTCTTCCCTTCGATCTTTCCAGTTGTCACGATGTTCTCCAACGTCTCTTTTCTCATCACATGACCAAAGAAAGCTGTGTTGTCTCTTTTGTTATTGTTGTATATAATGGTCTAGTTTCATTAGCCTCTTTCAGGCAATAGTTGTTAATTACTTTGGCAGTTCAAGGAATTCGCAAGATTCGTCTCAGGAACCACGCCTCTGTTGCTTCCAAGTTCTCCCTAATTTATTCATTTACACTCCAAGATTTTTTAATATGCTTTGACCAAATACAAAATGTAAGAGGGCCCATTTCGCGATGGTTGAGATTCACGAGAACGACCACCAACTTAACTCATCAAATGCTTAGTTCTGAAAGAGTAAACGGGCGATGCTGAAAGAAACACAACTAGCTAGCCAAGATAGTTTGGTCACATGAAACGATATAACATTATACTAGAAACCACAATGAAGGGATGTATTAAAAACAAAACTGATAGAAGACATCAAAGATACCACAAAACATACTATATTAAGATATGGCCAGGATAAAGCCTGGCAGATTGTAAACCCAAAGCTCGACATAGAAACCCACATTCCACTTCGGGAACTGCATTAGATGATGGCGGTGATAGATTTCTGCTTTTACAATTATTATAATTATTTTGTTTAGAAGTGACACGTTTTATTTTTCATGATGCTAGTGGTGTTTATGAAGCTAGGACAAGATTATCTGCCCATTTCTCTTCTTGTCACCTCCCAACGTGAATAGGTTGCGTCGCTTGACTGGTAGCTGTTTTCTGCCATATCCGCCATAGGCTTGCTGCCGGAAATGACAGTGTAGCTTATTTACAGAGAAGTTATTTATAGTTCAGGGTAGATTTTGTTGGGCTAAGAACAATGAACAGTATTATGGTTTGGTCTTATCTGTTTTCTTTTTTTTTTTCTTCTGAATTCCCGTTAAAAGAAAGTTTACGCGACTGGCGGTCGGTAGTGAATACTCTCGAAGACTGAGTCTTAGCTATTAAGTTCGATGCATTTTCGCTCAAGTCATCTAAGCCAAGAAAAAGGACCAGCTTCTATCCGAGGGAAGTTGGTGTAGAAATGTCCTCCCGACTCGGATTAAGCTAATTGCAACACTCTGGTCAAATTATCTTTGTGTGATCTAAGCGAGACTGGATCACTTATGGGAGTTTCCGTGTGAAGTACAAATAAATCCTCATGGTTAAATCAAAGGTGCAGTTGTACCCCAAGCGGAATCAAATCAACGTTTTCTCTGTTAGACATTCTCCCGCCGAGGGGAGGAGGATAGTTTAAAATACAAACCCCTGCCTTGAGGACATCCGAACACATGCCGATCCGGCCTGCATGTAAGCGGCTCTGGTTGTCTCAGGTTATAGTAAGTAAAGTAAAGAAACCTTTCTTTCTTCTTTCTTTTGTCTTTCACTGCTCTATGCCGTTAGACGTCCCAGGTTTGTTTGATGATTGGTTTCCGAACTAGGGCTCGCTCGGTCGACTGTTATGCTGAAATATTGTGGGTTGTTAAGGTGCTGATGACTCTGTCGATCCATTTTGTTTTTTCATGCTCTCCCCTTTCTCCTGATTTTTCAATTTTCATGTTGTATGCTCTTGCTGCCGGCTTCCTGGCCTAGAGGTTAGCGACTTTTCTCCGTAAACTCGTATACTCTCGTAAGAAACGTGACGACGGTGAGAATCAGCAGTGGTTCGAATCGTGTCGGTAACTTACGGGGTATGTGAGCCGGCCACTCAGAAAGCAATGGCAAACTACTGAGCGTAATCTTGCCAAGAAATCAACAATCAGCTGAAAGATGCTGATGTTGACAGCGATGTCCTGTAAAGGATATGCAAAACATTTTTTTTATGCTCTTGCTGCTGTCCGACAGTTGGGTTCATTCTCACAAGATAGCACAACCAGTTAAGTCATTGTCTATCAACCGAAGATTGTGGGTTCGATTCCGGGCCGCGTCCTTCTGTTCATGAGAGCATTTTTTTCGGGGACTCCTGAGGATCGTCGCTGGAGCTACGGAGTTCGTGCTTTGTGTGGCGCTTTCGGCAGTTCTCTGCGAAAAGAGACAGCGCCATAAGGAATAAAAACCCGTGCAGTGAAGTCGACGCTGTTGGCGTTTAAGCGACAATCAATGAATTTAACAACTGGTGTTGTTCCAACTGTTGTATAGATCTCCTCATTTCTAATACTGAAAGAAGCCGTTCACACACTGGGTGACTGACCTGGTTAGTACAACCCCGGTCGCCTTGATGTCCCAGTACAGTTCCTGGTACCCATGTTTAAGTTGGGTCGTCCTGGCAGCCCAGATGTGGATTCGAAACCATGACCACCGCGCCGGCAAGCTAGAGTCTAACCTCTCCGCCACCACGACCCCCGTCTCAGGTATACAGCCTGTGCATGTCATCTAGCAACCCCAGCATGATTGTATTGTCAATGTTACGTTGAGTAGTTTGCCACTGCTTTCTGAACGAGAAATCAATGTTAAAGTCCAACTGATGAACCCCCTGCCCCACCATCAGCACACCGGAAGTTTAAGTGCAAGCGCGGTATGCCTTGCGGCCACACAAACCTCTTCTCAAGATATACCAGTTAGTAGTCACATATCATTTACAGAACGTCGTAGTCAATCCCAGCATTTCTTGGCAATTTTTGATTTCCTGGCAATTTGTGATTTATTTCTGATTTCTAGGCAATTTGTGATTTCTTAGCAATTTGTGATTTCTCGGCAAGTTACCATTCAATAGTTTCTCAAGGTATAGTCAAATATAATTAAAAGTGTTGCCTCTGAAGTCGGAGTGGGTGCGCCTGATGGCCAGGGACTGGTAATAGGGTAAGCTAATCCACATGCAAACATCAGTCTAGTGTACTAGTGTACTAGAAGTAGTGGCACAAGGATGGACTACGCTTGAGTTCAATGCGAGCAAGCGCTACAATAAAAAAAAATAATAATAAAAGTGTTAGGTAACATTAATTCGTATCAACTGAGTAAACAGATACTATAGTAGTGAGTGTGTAACAAGTCGCGTTCTCCAACCACGTATACTGAAGATTAGAAACGATCAACTTTTGAAAAACTCTTGTTCATGGCGCATAAAAACTAATACTTAACTTGTATTTACTAAATACACCCCTCTAAGTCTCCCCCGCCGTGGTACCTTCATGCCTGGATGTTCCAAATAAGGATAGCTGATGAGGTCACGCGCATGCGCCGGGGCCTTTTCCTGCTTGAAGGTCTCGGGTGTGAGTGCGCGCGAGCTCCACTGCTCACCGCTTCCCGTTTCACCTTTGATAGGCTGATCAGATACGTCACGTGCACACTTATCTATTTTTAGAAGTTGACATCTCCACCCATCTAACAACACCCCCCAACACCCAAACCTTAACCGGGTGTTTGTTTTTGGGGGCTTCCTACGTACATTCCTTTCATTTTTCCTTGTGGCGTTACTGAATCTTCACATTTTTGTGAATGTGGTAATTTCTTTATTTCGGGGGGAAATTATCAGCACATTGGTAAGTTCAGGACTTATTTTAATGTTTCTCTTAGGATATTTAAATGGGAACATTTCAGTTCCAATCAATTAGGTACTTTTATCATTCGACAAAGTTAGTTGCATGTACTTAACAGGACGTTGCATTCAATCCTAGCATTAATTGGCGATTGTTGGACATTGTAGTAACAGAGAGTGCAAAGAAAGGACTCTACTTGAATATCAAGAAAACAGTAATAATGGTGATATCATTGAAACAGGTGACACCCAAATGTGAAATAAAGATAGAAGGGAAAATTCTTCATCAAGTGGTTAGTTTTAAATATCTAGGGACATTTATAACATCAGATGGAAGAAGAACAACAGAGATCAAGAGCAGAATAGAGCAAGCAAAGGCTGCATTTCAGAAAATGAAGAATATCTTATGCAATAAGTCACTATAATTGAATATAAGAAAGAGAGTGCTGAAGAGCTATATAGAACCTATTTTGCTGTATCGCTGTGAATCGTGGAATGTAAATGAATAAATTAGGAAGAGATTGGAAGCAAAAGAGATGTGGTTGCTTAGACGAATGTTGCGAATTCCTTGGACTGCCAAAGTAACTAACACCGAATGTCTTAAAGAGGCTAACGAAACTAGTACATTATATACAACAATAAGAAAGAGACAAACGGCTTTTTTTGGGTCATGTGATGAGAAGAGAGGCGCTGGAGAACATCGTGACAACTGGAAAGATCGAGGGGAAGAGAGGCAGAGGCAGGCCATGAAAAATTATGCTGTATGGATTGCGACGGTGGCATGGAGGAATATCAACAGCAGAGTTGATCCAGAAAACCAAAGACCGAGATCTGTAGAGAATCATGAACGCCTACGCCAGTCGGCACGGCACTTGATGATGATGTGATATACTAGGCAATGTTAGTCCAGTAGTTTGCTAATGATTTTTGAACAGCCGACGCCTCATACCATGGAAATCAACGTAAAGCCGGCTACGTGCAAATCATCAACAGCTGATTTCGAACCCTTGACTCCGCATGACTGGGAATTAAGAAACTGCGCGTATCACTATACCCTGAGCCAAAACGCCGGATCTATCAATAGACAGTTAAGATTTCATCTCATAACCACGGAAAACCACTTGTAGGCTGTACTATATTAAAGCCATTATGATGTGACAACTTCTATTGAACTGTTTGTTTCGCTTCGCCCGGTTTGTCAATTTTAAATATCAGTTGTATGACCATTGATTTATTTGGTTGTTCCGAATTTGAGATTTGAAGATTGAGCGCTACACACTACTGGTATCTCTGATCGTATTCCGGTACGCCTTAGGCCTTGTCCAAAGTACATGTATGATCATTAATTGTAGAGCCAAAATTAGCACTGTGGACATTTGAGGGAAGCTGAGTCGCAAAGACAACTTATCACTAAACATCAGAAAGAGGCAGTCATCGTTATTTGGCCACATTATGAGAAGACAAAAACTGGAACATGTTGTGACAACCGGCAAGATTTGCGGAAAGAGAGATAGAGGAAGACAGCGTGAGAAGATTCTTATGTCCTGTGCAATGGCATGGAAGGGAGTCAACACACGAATTGATCCATGCGTAAGAGATCGCAATTTGTGGAGAGACATGATAGCCTACGGCAACCGGCAAGGCACTGGATGATGTATTGCTATTTATAATGTCAACATGAGAGGGGCGGGTGAGCAGTGGGGCAGTGGGACCGTGGGGCAGGGGAGCATTGGGGCAGGGGCTAGCACGTTTTCTGCCGACTATGTGGCCGCGTGTTCAAACCTCCAGTGAGGCGGGGAATTTATGAAAACTGCCATGAGCTTCCGGGTCGATGCAGCTGACGTTTGGTACCAGGAAATGTTGTGGGAAATAAAGGTGGTCGCGTGATACTGACCACATGACCGACCAAACGCTTATTGTGTATTAAAAAATGTGGTGCTATCATCATACGTCCAATAAACTTCAAGGCGTGAAACAATCCTTTACTTTACTTTACCTGACTTTACTAAGAATGGCAATACAGTTTTGACAACCATGTCAATAATTAACTACTAAAATGTAACAATAAATGTAAATGCAGAGAGGAAAAACAAATACATCAACACACATTTGGTGTTCTTTATTAATGAAGCCGTGCTTAGGGAATCGTGTAAGAGAAATACATTCACAGGCATTGATCGACAGGCATAGAAGTAAACACAAACACAGAGATCAGAACACACACTAGACAACACAACCACCTTAAGAGACAGGCACATGGGAATTCTGTTATGTCAGTGTATAGCATGTGGGACAGAGAAGAAGAACATACTAGACCAAACAATCGCTGGTTGTGACAATATTACAAGTATCTTGGATTAAGTCACAAACATCAACTGTCAGAAATAAAGAATTGGGATGTTACAATATGAGGTGACTTCAAATGAAAAACCTCAAATTGTTTTGAATTTTGGGTGTGTGAATATATTCTGGGGGGGGGGGGGGAGTAAGAAAAAAATGTATAATCTGTCGATGTAGTCACCTCTGCATTCAATGCAAGTCCTCTAGCGCAGATAAAATGCTTGGATTCCTGTAGAAACAAATTCTCTTGGTTGTGTGTGTAACCACTTATGCACCATCTGCTGTACCTCTTCATCGGACCGAACAATCTTTCCTAT
The DNA here is from genome assembly GCA_014155875.1 of Cepaea nemoralis. Classification (NCBI taxonomy): domain Eukaryota; kingdom Metazoa; phylum Mollusca; class Gastropoda; order Stylommatophora; family Helicidae; genus Cepaea; species Cepaea nemoralis. The sequence continues at coordinate 71,826 of JACEFZ010027466.1, forward strand.
CAATAACTCTTTGAGCTGTAGGTGGAAATCGTTTGTGGCTAGGTCTGGTGAGTACGGGGGATGTGGTACACACTGAAAGTGGAAGTCACTGATCAAACATGGCTAACAGAACGCTGCTCGTCTTTGGTGCATGTCAAAAGTGGAGCGGCCCTTTTTAAACTGTCCCAATGATGTCCCAGTGTTCGTCTGCAGCGTGATGTCATGTTTTTAACACTCTTGACATCCATAACAACAATATTGACATGTTACAAGACAATGCCATGGTTATTGTAATTTATGTCACATATGTAAGGCTTTCATTTGAAGCCCCTCGTAGAACCTATCCAGATGAATAGTAGTGACATTTAGAATGTGAACACATTAGGAAGAACTTAAAAACATGTGGTTCTACGACGAATGTTTGTGATGATAAGAGCGTAACTTTCACACAGGTTACAAGTGGGTAACATTCACAAGTGTAACATGCATTCTTTGCCCACATTGTCAAAGAACATGTCGAGCCAAAATAGGCCTTATCAGCCATCTTAGAACTCACAGCTCCATACTTTCAAACCCACTGGATGAAATGAATGGTCATCATCTTCTTGATGGACAAACAACACACAACAACAACAACATTGTGTAACATTCATATATGACGTACAATTACGAGTTCCGAATCTTTGATTTCCTAGTTTGTCTTTTGTGTAGCAATAGCATTTCCTGCTCTGCAATGCCACCCAGTCCGAAGACGTTTCTGAACATGCAACGTTCTCACAAATTCAGCCTTGTGACTTAGTTTTGAAAGTTTTTGTGATAGTTCGCCTTTGTTTCCACATCTCAAACGAGGCTCACTTGCTATAGCTTCTTGTATCACTAGCATCACTAGTTTTTGCAACTACATGGGAATAGGAACACACTCCAGCTTACCATTTACGATTTTAATGCCGAGGAATCATGAACGCGACGTGTTTGTTTTACAACTTAAATATCAGTAAAGAGCGTCAGTAAAGGACCCCTAGCATATTGTGTTAAAATAATATGTTTATAGAACCTTCGGCACTCGATGGGTGATGTAGTCAGTAACACGCCGGCCTCCTTTACTTCCCACGACATTTCTAGTACCCATTTTAGACTGTATCGACCTGCCAGGTCAATTATTGTTTTAAAAAATGGTCCGACGCGGATTCGAACCCGCAACCCATGAGAGTGTCAAACCATGTCGAAACCGCGATTCCGATATACTACCTAATCTATATTACTGTCACAAAGATCGAAGCATATATTTGACAGCTCACCGAGTATGATACAATGTTAACATAGAAAGGCAGTATAACTAAGTGTCGCTGTAGTTCTGTACTCGGCGTCTATAGCGCGGGAGTAACTGAACGCCGTTTCATAATGCCTCCTGACATACCTGGTAAAGAGTTCCAAATTAGCTGCAGACGATTTGGGAGCATCACATTGCGTTGATTTGCATGGTAGGGGAATCGATCGTTCAGAAAGCACTGGCAAACGTATTCCCATTTCCTCGTAAATAACTAACAGCCAATAAGTGCTGGAATGATTGTAACGTCTGTAAAAAGACACACTTCTGTTATTTGCTGAGTACTTCTGTTATTAGGCAGAAAGAATCAGCCTGCTAGAATGAAACTCAGTAGCTTCCAGACAACTATCGTAGAGCTGCTAGATGTGAAGTTCTAAGGCCCCCATATATTCGGGGTCTTTGTTAATGAGGTGAAACTATTACCCTCTTTGGACAATATTCATCTTCAAATTAATATCATGTTTGTGTCTAATTCAGTCACAGGATTATTAATCAGAGCCAGTGATTGACCCTAATATAACTTCTTTTCTTAGGTTGAACGGGGTAAGGTTAATGGTATAAAGGAAAGGAATGAGGTGGGATAATGAATTACTTTCTTCGCGTCATGTATTGTCCCTCGTTGTTGTTTGTCTGTAGAGGGTCGGTCACACAGTGATTTGTCATTCTTATAATGGTTTCGCTAGTTGCTGAATAGACTCATGAGAGCCGGCAAATGTCCGTTGTAGTGAAACTTCTCTAGTGTGTAACAAAGTCTACATGCCTATTTTCCATATCTTGGTTTCGAACCGAGGAACACATACACACAGATCAAACTTAATGGGACGAGTATGGGGACTGGAGTAGAACCGAAATATAAACATTTGTTTATGTGTTAAACATAAGAAAGAACGAAGCGACATTATACACACAAACGTTTCCTTCAAGTCATGGCCGCCGCAAGCTCTAGATGTTATCAACACGTCGTGATAAACTGAAGCAAACTTTCACAAATATGCGTTCCTGAACCACCGGGTCCTGCCTGGTAAGATAAGATTGTGTTATCTGTTTTTTAATTCATGGGTTATCAGACAAAGTCGTTGCTAAATGATTATTTTGATATTATTTCAAGATGCATATTTTGAACCAATCCACCACTGGGCAAGTTGAATGACATTTTTCGGGAAAACCAAATAGCGTCACTTACCCCTGACATCTGGGTAGCCACCCCTGACCTCTGGTGTTGGACCGGATGTCAAGCATAAGAGCGAAACAGGAAGGTAAAGATTCTTTTTGGGGAGACCCGGGGTCGAATCCTCGGTATGATGTGGATTTTTTTTTTTTTCTGTCGGGGACAAAAACAAAACCTTAACTCGCAAAGTTCGCGGCGACTGCAGTAGTCAGATGGCCTTAATTGCTCAAGCTCAAGACTCCCCTGCCCTACATCGCAAGGTAGGATAGGCAGTAGATGACTGATTATCTAACAACTTAATGTTTAACAGATTCTGTACCGAAGAAAAAGCAGATTTGGACCGAACAAAAATGGGTGGCGGAAAATGGGAAGTAGGGGCGTGTCATAAATATGACTTAAAAGTTGTTAGTATGGTAGCAGACACGTATTATTTTTCAAATTAAAGGAGACTGCTAAAGAAAAACGATTGTATTGCTATTTTAATTGAGGCATATCGCAATGCTCTTCTTCTTTACTATTGAAACTACAGACGTTCATTGTGCCTATTTTTTGAGTCGCTGGTCTATCTCGTAGTCCATTAACATTGCCGGGTCGATATCCGTTTGGGTCAGTCCGTTTATACTTCTTAGTTTTTCTACGAGCAGTATGAAGATTCCCTGCCGGCTTGCTAGGCCAGTCGCAGGTTTAGGACACTAATCTGACCACAAGGAGTCCACCCCCTATGGCGAGTCATGGTTGCCCGGTCTGCATGTGTAGTCTGCGGATCATCGGCAGGCTACTAATTTTCGCTCTTCACCCCTCCTGGGAGAGGCTAGCCGATCCTAACCCTGCTGGCTGCAGGGCCAGGCGCAGCCAACACCTTGCAGACCTACTTACCAATGCCAAACCTGGACAATGACAGAAAAAGAGAAAAGAAAAATCACAACAATAGAAATGAGGTTCCTGAGAAGAATTCTCAACGTATCAAGAAGAGAGAAGATCAGAAATAAAGAAATCAGGACTAAAGTTGGGGTTAAAGCAGCACTAGATTTTATTAAAAAGCAGCAAGTCAAATGGTTTGGCCATGCAAGTAGGTTACCAGTCAACAGCATACCACAACAAGCAATGATGTACAGACCAGATGGAAACAGAGGAAGAAGCCGACCACGTAAACGTTGGACGGAGGGAATAGCAGAGTCCATGGGAATATCGATATATGAAGCCCATAATCGGGCACTCTCACGAAGTTTATACTTCACCTCGACACCGCAAGGTACAAGAGGAACATGATGAGATGAGATGAAATGAGATATCGCAATGACAACATTTCGGCAATATATAAGCCCATGGCAGTCGCTTAAGACGAATAGTCATCCCATGGGATCTTATCAGATAACAGGGTCCACTTCACCAATAGCCTACAGGAACCGCTGGCCCTAAAGCAAGCTGAATCCTTTCCCCCTCCGGCCAGTCCACCACTGGCATGTGAACAGTTCGGACAAGCACATTTTTGTAGGTTTGAATACACCGAGGGATAAATGACCATTTCCTCTCCCGTAGCGAACGACTGCAGTTGGCATCGATCTCTGTCCGACCGCATTCTTACCATTATTTGTGTAAGGTCCTAGCCGTTACACCAACACAGCCGCTACTAACAGTTAGGATAAGCATGTTATGTTACAAGCAGCCTACAGACGTTTGGTGAGTTGCTAGGTGCTGAGTGCTTTAATTGATATAAATACCATGGGATGATCAATGGTCTTATTCAAACTTTACATGCTGGGGTTGACAGCTATGTCCTGTAATGGATATGCTACTAACTACACTGAGACAATTGGGGGTACATCAGGTCTTTGTTCTGTATATGGTGTAATATACACGCCATCTCAAACAATGACCGGCCCCTTTATGTGGTGTAATATACCAGGGTAAGTTAATAAGTAAGTCACAAATAGCTGAAGAAAAATAACTATGATAACAACTGGAATCCAGTTTATTTTTATACATACATTGTCCCTTTATTTCTCAACATAATTTCCACCAACATTGATGCATTTATCCCATCGTTTTATCAGTGATCCCAAACCAGCCGCATAGAACTGCGAGCTTTGTTTTCATTTACCTTCCATCCCACAGAACTTTGTGACTTACTTGTTGACTGGCCCTCGTAACTTTTTCTACCTATCTATGCACCGCTTTACGGAAAATCGCTAGGGGCTAAGTCCACTGAAAACTCACCTTGGCGGGAGACATTTCGAGAGTGAGGCCGAAGTTGAATGTGAAGTGATAACGTGGTGTAGAAAACAGATCACGCTGTTCTATGCAGCCGGTTTGGGAGGACTGATAAAACGATGGGATAAATACATCAATGTTGGTGGAAATTATGCTGAGAAATAAAGGAACAACGTATGTATAAAAATAAACTGGTTTCAAGTTGTTACCATATTTAGTTATTTTTCTACAGCCATTTATGACTTACTTATTAACTTACCCTCGTACACGCCATCTCACACAATGACCAGCCTCGTAGATCAGGTCTGTGTTCTTGTCCCATTTCACTTATATACAGTGCCAATGGATAATATATTGTAAAATGTGACCTTCCATTTGGACAGAAGGAAGATATACCGGACACACAACAGCCTGGCAATGATGCAGCCTCCAGCCCCTCCCTACATACCACAAACCTCGGCATCAGAACGTCCTTACCATCGTGCTATGATATTAGTACAAACTTAACAGTGAGAGATGCCAGCCTGCTCACACGTGATCTCAGCTGGCTATCGGGTATCCCCTCAGCGGGCAAACAATATTGTTTACTCATCACTTCATACACCCATGGCGCGAGCTTTCTCACCCGGAGTTCTGCGACCACATGGTTACGCGAAAAGTCGCTGCGGGTGCCGGGTGAGATTAAAAAAAAACTGCTTTTTTATTTTACAGAAAATACAAATGACAATTTTCGAATTAAGACCGAAAACAGGTGTAAGCACCGTGGTACTGGCAAGCACCGTGGTTCTGGCAAGCACCGTAAACATGTTCATTTAAATTGTCTGCACAATCAATCTAGTGCACTCTCTAGTAGCACTATGTTTGTCGACTACACTTGAGTATAAAAGGAGCAAAGATGTTAAAAAAACAAAAAAAAAACAACACAGTCCTGTATGCGATAAGACATACGTAAGCTGAAACCAAAAAGTTGCGTAACAATTGGGGGAAAAT
>JACEFZ010027466.1:82500-209319 GCA_014155875.1 Cepaea nemoralis
TTGTAGCTGGATATAAAGGTACCTTCATGAGGCCCTTCCGGGCACTTGTTGATAGTTACCCTGCTAATACAGTAGAATGCATATCAGATATACTGTTGATGTCTGCTAATACAGAAGAATTAATATCATACTTACTGTTTAATCCTACTAATACACTTTAATTCATATCAGATATACTACAGGCACAACTCGACAGTGTCAACTTAAATATTACAGAAACATGTTTAGAATGTCATGGAAAAAGAAGGAAAAACAATCCTGATATTTCACAAGATTTGAACGTGGGCAAAAAGAAAAAAGGGGATCGACAAGAGACAGCAAAAGATAGGATGGCTTGGAGTGAGATGGTCGGAGCCTGTGCTTCGTCATCATCGCCATCATCACATTGCAGATCATATAAATAACTTCGCTCTCATCACGGCACGTCTAACAGCCCTCGATCTCATGTCATTTCCCCTGCCTCGTACATCCTCATGCTCCAATGTCCTGTGTCCATCTCCGTGATGACCGATCCCTTCCTCGTACACCCTCATGCCCCAATGTCCTGTGTCCATCTCCGTGATGATCGATTTATATCTCGTACACCCTCATGCCCGAGGTGTCAGGATCGACCCCTGCCCCTCCAGCCAGTAACCAGGCCTTCCATCAATGTTCTTTCCAAGCAATGGATGAATCACTGAAAAACGAGAAGTAGGTTGAGAGCTTTACCAAAGACAACTACAAAAAACAATGAACGTTGCGGCCAAAGCCTTCGTCAGCACAAAACAAACAAACAAAAATCGATTAAACTAATACACGATCAACACTACATGAATGTCTAAATATCAACTCATCTGTGTCCAAGCTTTAGACGGCTATCGATGGCTGGAATGGAACGGATGTTGTCAAGCAATGGTGACGTTTCATATGGTTCATAACCAGTATCTTGACTGGGAACCTAATATATGTTTGCCACTTCATACGTCACATTGGGTTAGAAAGAGCAGTCAATGAGAATCAGCCATGTGCACATGTGGACTGGCGTCGCAGACTGCAGATCACATACTCCAAGACTGCCCAAATTACAAGTTTAGGCAAACCTTCTGGCATAGAGAGACGACAGTGGAAGATAAACTCTATGGACAACTGTGTGAACTTAAAAAATACAGTTAAATTTATACAAGAGACAACATTGCAGTTATAGACATATTTCAAGCGAACGAAGGAGGAAGAAGCAGTAAAATGGAAAACATGATTCCTGAAAGACAAGGCAAGTATCTTGTCAGCCGTATTGATTCTCCGCTGCCCTAAGTCGTTAGCTGCATGTGTCAATTCATCTGCCGAATTCTTGCCTTGTCTAGAAGAAAAGCTGTCAAGAATTACCTCTGATGGTTTAATTTTATCTCATCTCATCTCTCCGAGGTTAGCATGGGTGAACTGATCAGAGCACTCGTTCTTATATTTCCGCTTTGATGATGCCGAAGTAGCGACCAGGCAGTTGCACTAAAATAGTGACTTTAGTCCTTGACTCGGATATGTAAATTACAAGTACCTCAAAAGTCAGAGTAGGGTCGCCTGATGGCGAAGGACACTGATAATAGCGAAAGTTAATTCACACACAATAATCAGTCCAGTGCACTAGAAGTAGAAGCACGGGTGTGGACTACGCCTGAGTTCAGATCGAGCAAGGGAAACAAAACAAATCTATTTCTCATTAATGTAACAAGGTAATACGCACACTGAAATATATATCTTTGATCCATTGCTATATGATTGTGTGGTCCAACTCTAAGGATACCAGATTTTAAATAAATGTTATTACTGCCTCTTATACAATCAAATAAACACAGCCTATTTCTGTCTGCAGACGAAAACCTTCAAAAAGGATGACATCCAACAGATGAACCCACCCAAATTCGAGAAGATCGAGGACATGGCCAATATGACCTACCTTAACGAGGCCTCCGTCCTGTACAACTTGAAGAGCCGTTACTCCGCTGGTTTGATCTATGTAAGTATGAATACAAAACTTGACTTGGATTTTGTCAATGGGCGTTATCGTTGGGTTAAAAGAAGGTACAGACTAAATGTCTTTTAGAAACCAGGTATGGTTATTTGGATTCTTATAGATCAAATGCTAGGCCCGATACAGTGGCTTTCAGATCGTCTGTGAAAACAGTTTGCGTCTGTCGGAGTGAGGTTCGTGTAGAGGGTTTTCTACAACTCTATAGCCAAGTACCATTTCCACGGGAGCTGTTGCAGAGCTATCTTCCTATGAGAATAGGTTATCAGAATAGTCGACATTTCAGCGGACCCCTTCACCATATGTTTAAAATGTCATCCCCCCTTTTCGTATTTCCTCCTATAAATCACCCCCTCCCCTTTTCCCCCTACACAGTATATGTAAAAATGGAAGCTAAATTTAATAACACATTCTAGAACAAGTCTAGACATTTACATAAAACGTGATTTGCGGGTTACGTTATAAAACGAATTTCAGAAGGGCGAGAAGTACAGAACTGTAAAGTATGGAGGGAAAAACAATATCAAGTATTCTGTTCTTGTATTAACGCGATCTTGAAATAATTTTAATCCCCCCCCCCACCCCCGGAAACCCTAAAAATCCCCCCACCCCCGGAAACCCTAGAAATCCCCCTACCCCCGGAAACCCTAAAAATCCCCCCGGGGGGGGGGGGGGGTATTCCCCACCGGTTGAGAGCCACTGTTCTAATGCGTTATCTTGCTCTTGTATCAGATCTTCGGTGTGGTGCCAATGCTGGTAATTGATGGCGTCGCATTGTAGCAAGATGGCCGAACTATGTGATTTTCTGCTTTTCAATGTATGTATCACAAGGTGTTGATCCTACTGTCTGTCTGATAACATCATTTCTGACTCGGTCTTGAATGGTTCAGTTGATAGACAGGTTCAGACATCTCATCTCGCATGCGTTTATTAGGACCTCTTACCCATTAGTATGATTTGGATAATGTTCCAGTTTGACATTCGCAGTCGTTGATTAAAACCTCTTATCCATGTGTGATTTGGATAATGTCCCAATATGACATTGCTAGTATAGTTTATCTGCCATTTTGACATGTGTATATTTGGATGTTTCAGTGTAGGTGTCAATTAATACAAACGCGCAATTGCTTTTTAACATCTTATTTCGTTTTGCTCGATCTATTCTGCAATCCTTTATGATCAGAATTCCTAGATATTTAAATTCTGTAACTATACATTGCCTTTGACAATGAAATACAAAGAAGAAGAACAATACTCAAATGTACTTAGTTATTACACATTATTCACTGTGTTGATTTTCGTGTTTCTCTAACAGACTTACTCAGGACTGTTCTGTGTGGCCATCAACCCATACCGCCGTCTGCCCATCTATACCCTGAAGATCATCAACGCCTACAGAGGCAAGAGGAAAGCTGAGATGCCTCCCCATCTCTTCTCCATTTCCGACAATGCCTACCAGAACATGTTGCAAGGTGAGTGCAGCCGCGCACACAATCTTCTCTAAACATGTTATATCAAGTTAAAGTCGACGTCATCGCACCGGGTTTAAACCCACATGGTTCGGTCTCTTTCCGCGGCGAAAGCGTCGCACAAATCATGAACTTTGTAGCTCCAGCAACGACCCCCAGGAGTCTTAGAAAAATTTCACTCGTGAACCAAATGACGAAGTCGGGATTCGAACCCACAATCTTCGGAGCACGAGACAAGTGGCTTAACCTTTGAAACCGCCTTGGAAACCACCGTTACATCGAGTTATCAATCATCATCATCATCATCATCATCATCATCATCATCATCCACCACCACCACCACCACCACCACCACCATCATCACCACCACCATCATCATCATGACCATCATCATCATCGTCATCACCATCATCAATGAGCAGAAGGTTCTTCACGGAACGGTCGATCTCACCTGGGACTGCCGAAAAGATTCACGATTCTTTAACTCGTGCATGTCCACGTCCAAAGTGTATTCAATATACTACGTGTGGGTTCATGATCGTGCAGGTCGACCGCCGCCTCTTCGCCCAGTAACCACGTCTTCCACTACATGAAGCTGATTTTGCGCCACGTTTCTTCCATGTCCAGAACTCGTAGAATGCCAGTATTGATCTTACCTTTGTCCATGATATTCTAAGCACTTTTCTGTAGCATGTACATAACTCTGAATTTCTTCTGTTGTGATTATGAAATGGTCCACGACTCACACTCATACGTTATCACATGAAAGAAGGACGAACTCAAAACTGGTTTATTTGTTAGCTGGGGTCGTGTCAGTTGTCAATGAAGAGAACATTTTCAAGATGCAGATCTTTCTTAGCCTCATAAGGGTTTCCAGGGGATTGGGGGGGGGGGGGGGGGGGAGGGGGAATTAGGACCACAAATTAGCAGACTCAAACTGACTTTCGGACCACACAAAAGTAAGTAAGTAAGGAAGTAAGTAAATCTTTATTTTCAAAGGGTTTTCCTCTCATACATTCTTTCATTCAATATCTCTTATGAAGCAATTCTTTGACAACAAAAGAACAATAAGCATTAAAACGCATGAAAAATAATCAATAATACATGACTCGTTGAGGCAATGTTTAACATGGGCATCATGAATACTCAAGGTGGGCGTAACGTGCCATACATATGGGAATGTTTTTTGTTTTTTTTTGCTAGTTGTCGTTCGGGATAATTTACCATTATTATTGTCTTTGTTGCTGTTTTTTTTTTTTAAGGGGGCATGTAGTCTGTCCTGAGGTAGTGTTCAAACAGGCTGCGACTGTATGTATAATGATTGGTGGTGTCTTTGATTTCTTGTGGAAGATTGTTCCACAACTGAGTGGCAGAGTATGCTAAGCTTGTTTTAAATAAGTCTATCCTAGGTTTAGAGACGTGGAGTATATTTAGTCGTTCGATATGTCTTGCATTATATTTAAACAATGGCCAAAGGTACCTTGGGGCATTTTTAAATAGGATTTTGTGAATTAGTTTAGCCTTATTAAAAAGTAGGCGTTTGTGAAATTGGCAGTAACTGAAGACGTTCATGTAGGTTAGAAATGTCTGTAAGCTTATCACCATTGATAAAATGCGATTACCCCTCTTTTTCGAAATATGTGTGAGCGTGTGGGTGAATATATATATATATATATATATATATAGGGGGAGGTGTGACATTTTGGAAAGGGGAGGGGGAATGACATTCTGAACATATGGTGAAAGGGTGCATGGGCCTAAAAAGGTTGAGAACCACTGTTCTAGAAGATTCACAACTAATCAACCAACCATACAAAACACGCACAGCAGTTTGCTGCAGTTAAGAAATGATATCTTTGGCATTATCTTGAAAACCTGCTCCGTCTATCAGGTTGACTCCACTGAAAGCCAGATTGGGAGGATGCAGATTGCACACTTGCCAAGAAAGCGTTTATTTGCCATCGAAGTTAGTCCGGTTGATACTTCTAATATATTTTAGAATGTCAGGTGCCGTTTTGTTTTTCTTTCTCTGCGCAGAACAATATTTGGTATTTATTTAAATGCCACTTACTATTTCACGCCATTACAGGGGTGATTTGTCATTTCGTTCCCCAGGTTCGGTTTGGCCTGTTCGGTTTACCTGGCACCGGCATCACGCGCGTAGGTAGAGTGTATTCGTGCGCGGAAAAACCAAGAGAAAGATGGCACGTGCCGGAGAACTGCTAGGCAACGCGTGGGCTAGGAATGCTTTTGCTGAACGATGTTTGGTTAGAAATCTACCTGCAAGATTGAGTAGCACAGACGAAGCGATACAGCAGCTGGAGATATACGTAGCCAAACTGAGCTTATCTGTGCTCGATTTAGACTTGGCGAGGCCCTAGGATGAATTCTAAATATATAACGGATAGGAATGCTAAACGCTTAACAACAAGAGGCAAGACCTTAGGAAGCAAGATAGAACAGCACCAGTGTTTCACAAGATAAACTTACACATGGAACTTGTACGGCAGGTGTGTGCGGTTGGTCACATAAGTTACATTCAGTGGTAAATGGTCGCATATTCACACCAGTCTTAGTTACCAATGTCAAACTTACATTATCCAAATCACACTTATGGAAAATCAACACCCACTAGATAAGATGCTTGATGAGAGCTGCTAACTTAACTATCCGAGACTGTTGAATTGAGTTAAGAACCGACATAACTGCACTCAGGACATTCCCATACGTGCTCTGTCCCCTCGTTCAACAGCCAGCGAAGAGTCATACTACTAATCATTCCCACCGCTATCTGATTAAAAGTTCTCCTGGTCTTCCCTCTCAGTTTTGAGATTCTTCCAGAACCCCTGCCGATCCCTCGCAATCTCATTCTTTCCACATATGGGTTCTCAATCTGTTCCTCCGCCTTGTCCACCTGGTCCCACAAACCCAGTGCCAGGTTCCCACCGCTATCCGAGACTAAGAAATGATGTTATCAGACAGACAGTGGGATCAACACCTTGTGCCACATTTATTGAAAGAGACGATCAAATGGTTTGACCATCTTGGTAGAATGCAATACCATCAACTACTAGTACTGACCCTACACTAGAGAAGATCTGCTATAAAATAAGAGAACACCCGAGAAGAAAATGGATTGACGACATCTAAGACAGTGTACAATCACACGGAATGACACTATCCAGTGTCACACACCGGGCGCTGGGATGCCATTGATTCCTTCCCCACGACTCTTGACGGCAAAGGTGGAAGACGATGATGATAGTAACTTGGTTGACATTTCGCAAATATCGCCAGTTAAACAATATGCTGAATACTCAAACAGTATAACTCCAACTGGGAGCAGCGGTAGCGTAGTGACTAGACGCTCGCCTTCCGGTGCGGAGGTCATGCGTTCGAATCTGCATCGAGGCGAGTTTTAAAATGGACATGGGCTCGGAGGTCTGCCCAGTCAACACTGGGTACCAGAAAATGTCTAGGGGTGGGATACTGGCCACATCAGCCACCCAGTGCCGGTTGGTCCATACAAATACTTGTCTAACACCTTGTGCCTAAACAGCCTTAAGGCGTGTAAATGGGGTCTTTGGTTGTTTCAATAACTGCAATTATTGCGGCTGATCTCACTGAACATGAAGTCTGTAGCATTTCTATATCTAGTAGTCCATCATTTTCATCATCATCATCATCATCATCATCATCATCATCATCATCATCATCATCATCATCATCATCATCATCATCATCATCATCATCATCATCTCATCATCATCATCATTTCATCATCATCATCAACATCATTATCATTATCATCATCATCATCACCACCACCACCATCATCATCACTGTGTGTCGTCTGTCCAGTGAAGGTTGGAGGTATTGAGTCTAGCGGTGTCCATCCTGGGCCTCGAGAGAGATACACAGTAAGAGTGAGATAGAGACCGAGAGAGAGAGAGAGAGAGAGAGAGAGAGAGAGAGAGAGAGAGAGAGAGACAGACAGAGAGAGAGAGAGAAAGAGAGAGAGAGAGGGAGAGGAGAGACAGACCTAAGAACACATTGAGAAGAGAAATAGAGACATACATTCACCGCTGTCTGTCCTGGGGACCCCAAAACTTATGTGGAAATATATCTTGTCCACTATTTAATGTCACCATTTCAAGATTGTCCCTGCCTTCCTCTTCTCCGTTTGCCCTCAACTGTTCCCTGAAGGATTACCTTTGAGAGGATGTGAACATGCTAAAAGCAATCAATCTTTCCCCATTTCACCACTAACCAAAGTGATTGTTGCATGCCTGCAGATGGATTACTTTATCTCTAGCACTGACATTTCTTGTGTGCCCAACATACCGTTAGCGTCGAGTTTTTACAAAGCATTTGTATTAAATACCTCGATTGTCCGTTGGGTCCAACTCTTAGACCTAAATAAAAGAATGGGTGCCACAAGTGTCTTGTATAGTTTCATTGTGCCCGGAAAGCTGGTGTTGCTTTTCCATTTAGGACCCAGTCTTGTCATGGCAGAATGTGATCTTCTCGAGTCCTGTTTTGATTTCTTACGTGAACTAGCATCCGTGCATACAGTGGAGCATGATTATTTCAAGATGTTCACTTCTTTTAGCGTTTGCCCATTTACTTTTATATTGGTAGTCTGTGTTCTTTGTAGCTATTCACTAATATCTTGCTTGTTAATAGCCCAATGTTCTTTCCATACGATTTTGGCTTGTTCTCTAATCTTGCAGAGAGGTCTTTAAGTTCCAGTTCTGTTCCAGTCATAAGACCTATGTCATCAGTAAATCGCAGACTCAACAGAGGTCGCCTGCCAATCGATATAGATGTTTAACAATAGTGAAGTCACCAGAATAATGGTGTTTTCCCCAAGCAATTATGCGACAGTGTTGAATTATCAGCTTAACAACTAGTCAACTATACTTGCTTGTTTTGTCTCCACAGATCGTGAGAACCAGTCCATGTTGATCACGTAAGTTGAGACTTGGTTATTTTCCCCCAAATTACCCCGATATCCAACAATAAGCAATTCAACAAAACTTCGTTAAATAGGGAAACAAGCTGTGTCGTGTGTGTATGATAACTGGCAGGTAGTTTAAAGGTCGTGTGGTTAGGGACACGCTGGCCATCCTTAATTTCCTATAAAAATATCTAGTTAGTATTCTATGGAGACTGGACCATCCCAGAGAGACACTGGTTGGTTAAATGTCGCTTCCACCGGGGATAGAATCCATTTGGCTTAGCTGTAGGTAAACATCGTCAATCTTGCTGTAAAATGGTGGCGGTGTTAAAGTTGGATGAATAGTTATTTACAAGGACAGATCTTAGGAACATAAATACAGACAGAAGACGGTTAAATAGGTCATCAACCAACACATGCCAAGCTCGTTTGTAGATTTATTCATGGTTGGTGAGAATCTGCAGCTACAATTATAGCAAGTCTCATGCCAACCTTCCGTGGTTGCCCCCTACGGCATGTATGTAAAGTTACAGTGTCAGCATTCTTTGCTCACATAATAGAGCCCGGTAACACAGAGGAGATATACAAATACATCTCACCATAAAAACTGCGTGATTGACTCAGTGAAACTGTAACACCTCGGCGGAGGCACTGAGTATAATAATGTGGCTGAATGTGGGTTCTGAGTGAAATACTGCAGGTACTGTGTGTACTACTGCGGGTGAATGTGAATTCTGAGTGTATTACTGCAGATACTGTGTGTACTACTGAGGGTAAATGCTAGTATTGAGAGTGCTATTACAGGTGAATATGGGTGCTGAGTGTACTAGTGCGGGTGAATTTGGGTACTAACTGTAATAATACGGGTGAATGTGAATACTGAGTGTACTAATGTGGATGAATGCAAACTGCGATTATACCACATGAAAGTTTCGGCCTACGTGTATTCTAGCAGTGACATAATCATAGCCGGTTCCCAGTTCAATGAATGATATGGCAAATGTTGAGTAATTCATTAACTGATTCAGTACCAAACAAAAAAGTCGGTTTGGAACACACATTGTGCACAGCTAAATGAACCAGTAATATAATGTAAATGTCCGCTCACTGAGCATTGCAATTGTTTCAGATGCCACGAAAGGAAACAAATAACAAGGTGATCCTAATATGGGGATATATCGTCTTTCTGTCTAAATGAGAGGTCACATTTGGCGGTATATTATCCTTCGGCAGTGAATCAGTTAAACTGCTTATGGTATTTGAGGATCACATGTACGCATCTGGAATCCAATACAATCACATGTACGCATCTGAGTCCTTGTACAATCACTATCGACAGCAGCATCGCTAGCCCGTTCACTGATATACACTATGCTTCACCTCGACACCACACGATACAAGAGGAACAACATGGGATGGTGATGATGATGACATGCATAACATTCGCAAGTAACTTGCCACGAACTTGTCTTCCTAAATCTTATTATTCGATACTAGAAATGCAGGACTAAACGATAGTACTGTCTGATGACTTCAGTGATTCCTGAGAAGCACCTGGGCTAAGCAACACACATAGTAGTGAAGTTAACAATTAGTGTATATATGGGCCATATATCATTCTTGGAATAACCAATAATTTCTACATAACAGCGGCGAGAGCGGAGCCGGCAAAACTGAAAGCACCAAAAAAGTAATCCAATACTTTGCTCACGTGGCAGCAGATTTGAAAAGAGACAGAGATAAGCATCCTGAAAATCAAGGCGTCACGGACACCGGTCTCCTTGTAAGTCACTCATCTTCCCTGGATGCTGGCTGTTGCCTACATAATATTGCTTAAGAAGGAACTTCTCTGGACGCTCTAATGAACCAACAGTTATGTTAAAATAACGCTGACAATGCATTGCGTCAAACAGCTTCTCTAATCGGCCCCAATGAAACGAATCCATGTAATATGTATGACAATTAAAATACACCACTATTTTCATGTAATTCTTTAATTGATTCAGTGCAAAACAAATAATAAGTTTAGACCAAACTTGGTACACAATCATATAAAAGAGTATTATAATATAAATTTCAGTTCACTGAGTATTGAAATTGTGGACGATACCATGAAACAAAACAAAACACACGATTAACCTTGTATGACGATATATCGTCCTTCTATACAAATAGAAGGTCATCCTTCAGCACTGAATCAGTTAAACCAACCGTCAGTATAATTTACGAGGCTGTGGATATTTTATATACAGACTGTGTTACTGACTGTGCTGGCATGGCTGTTTCTGTTCATGCTTTGGTGATGTCTTGAATGTGAAAACATGAGGGAATAGGTTGTTCTTTTCTTATATTTAACGATATGATGCAGTGATCGACACACTGTTAGGTCAAATGCAAAAGTTATGAATATGTAAACTATCTACACAACACACCGTTTGGTCTAATTCTAAATTTATGAATATGCAAACTATCTACAAAACACACCTTTAGTCTAATGCTAAAGTCGTGAATATGCAAATTATCTATACAACACAGTGTTTGGTCTCATTCTAAAGTTATAAATATGCAAACTATCTACACAACACACCGTTTGGTCCAATTCTAAAGTTATGAATATGCGAACTATCTACACAACACACAATTTGGTCCAATTCTAAAGTTATGAATATGCAAACTATCTACACAACACACAATTTGGTCTAATTCTAAAGTTATGATTATTCTAGCTATCCACACAACACACACACATACACACACAAGCAAACACAGACAGTTTGGCGTTTATCATATCTCTGGGTGTATGTTATGTGAATGCCATATGTTTGTTGTTTTATGGAATGTACGTATTATGAAGCTACTGGCAATACATATTCCTGAACCTGCTTCCTGTGTGGGAACTGTGGCAGCGCAGTGGTAAGCACCCGTTACTGCGGGTCAGTTCTCGTGTGTTCGCATCTGCATCAAGGTGAGGATTTAATCAAAAAATGACCCATGCTTTAAGTCGACTCAAGCTAAAAATGACCCATGCTTTAAGTCGACTCAAGCTAAAAATGACCCATGCTTTAAGTCGACTCAAGCTAAAAATGACCCATGCTTTAAGTCGACTCAAGCTAAAAATTACCCATGCTTTAAATCGACTCAAGCTAAAATGGGTACGAGGAAATGTCTTTTAAGTGAAGGCGGCCGATGTAATGTCGATCACATTCCCCAGGGAGTACCGATTGGTCTTTAGAAATATGGGTCAAGCACGAAATTCCCAATACAGTTGAAAACGTTTAAAAGGCTTCTTTACTTTCTTATTTTTACTGGAAGTCCAATGATGTCTAGCAAATATAGCTAGTGAGCGCTCTGCCAAGAACAACCCAGGCGAATGTTCTATCACTGCTCTATGTACACGCCCTTCTTTCTGTATAAATACTTCAGTGGAATGTAGTTTGTTGTAAGTTTTAAGAATCCATTTTCTACTACAGTTTAATGAAATGTAGTCTGTTGTAGGTTGAAGAATATATTGTCAACTACATTTCAATGGAATGTAGTATGTTGTAAGTTTTAAGAATCCACTGTCTACTAAAGTTTAATGAAATGTAGTCTGTTGTGATTTTGAAGAATCCACTGTCTACTACAGTTAATAGAATGTAGTCTGATGTAAATTTGAAGAATCAATTATCTACTACAGTGGTGAGTCAGGAGCCGGCAAAACAGAAAACACGAAGAAAGTAATTATGTACTTTGCGCACGTTGCTGCCGGTCAAAAGAAAGATAAGGAAGAAGAACAGCCCTCGGACCAGAAGAAGGTAGTCAGTCTTCCATATCAGAGTGGATCCCGCTTTCCCTCCTTTCCCACACCTCAACCTAGCATGACAGTTACGTGACCCTGTTTTAGTAGAGATTCTAACAAATAGTACAACTATGTTAATCACAGTTTATTTTAACTTATATTTTGATCTATATTAACGTATATCGTATGTATATTTTAGCATATATTTGGTTGTATCCTCTGAAACACACCCTTAATATCCTCCAATATTTTAACAAATGTGTGGATTCCCCTGTTTAGTGTCAAACAGTAGATCATAGATGCCTGTTGAATTATTTACAACTTGGATAAAGTACGTTGTCTAAAAACGGGTACTGTAGTCCAGTTACATGTCTTAATTGTTGTCTAATTTGCATGAAAACACCAGTTTGCTTGTTTGCACACGTATTGTCTACAAACTAGGCAAAACTGATTACTAGGCTGATGCTACCAATAACCGATTCGGACAATGACAGCGAGATATTACAAACAGAACTGTTACACGTGAACAAGCCTAAATCACCAAAAGGAAGAAATAAGCACCAGAAAATGGCAAGCACGCATAACAGCATTGGAAGAATATGCACACAACATATATTGTGACATTGTACACTGAGACCACACAGATGACAAGGAAGACAGTAATTTATCTACAACAAAGGAAAGAATCAATTACCTGCAAAACAGGAAAGAATCAGCTACAAAACTGAAAAAAACAACACTATAACCTTATATATATATCGCATGTTTTTTCGCATATCCTTTACAGGACATCGCTGTCAACACCAGCATTTTACCGCTGTCGTTGATTTCTTGGCAAGATTACGCCCAGTAGTTTGCCAGTGCTTTCTGAGAGGCCGGCTCACTTATCCCGTAAGTTACCAACGCAGCGAGAACCGCTTCCAATACTCGCGCGCTGCGTTATTCTACGTGGATACACGGGATTACGGAGAAAGTCGTTTAAACCCTAGGCCAGGGAGACCGGCACCCATAGATACGAACAACATATGTGTGTGTATACACACACACACACACACACACACACACACACACACACACACACACACACACACACACACAGCGATGTCCTGTAAAGGATATGCGGAAAAAAAAATCTATGGGTGCATGATGAACACAAGCATGCATACTGGTGAATGTATGTTGAACATGGGTAGGTTGGCATGCATGTATGGATGCATCATTGCAAACATAATTTGTACACATACATAAACAAACACTGAAATACGCATGCAGTGTGACTCAAGCACAAACAGACACACAGGCATAAACCACTCAAGTGTAAGTAAACATCATTAATGTTTTGCATATCCTGTACAGCACAGCGCTGTCAACATCAGCATCTTTCAGCTGATTGTTGATTTATTGGCAAGATTACGCCCAGTAGTTTGCCATTGCTTTCTGAGCGGCCGGCTCACATACCCCGTAAGTTACCGACGCGATTCGTACCACTGCTGATTCTCACCGTCGTCACGTTACCTACGAGAGTATACCAGAATACGGAGAAAAGTCGCTAACCTCTAGGCCTGGAAGCCGGCAAACATCATGAACGGGAGGCAAATATATGTATACACATATGCATACACACATAAAGACAATTAACACACAAATTCACACACATACACAAACACACAGATTAAAAAAAAAAAAACTACACAACCACAAAAAAAAAAAGAAGCAGATGACTCGCGCCCACCCACACACGTTCGATCGTACACAAAGAGAAAGTGCACGCACAAATACACACAAAGAGAAATGATAAAATAACACAACTCATCACTTACCATAACACACAAACACACTTATAGTGAAAGGACAGTCATTACAAATGCACTGGATGCATACACATATAGACACACACGCATGCACACACAAGAACACATTGTGCTTGTAACAAATGTTAGTTGCAAATCCTTTACAGGACGTAGCAGTCAATTCCAGAATTAAAAAAAAAAATTGGCTATTTTAATTCCTGGGCAAGTTTACGTTCAGCACTTTGCTATTGATTTCTGAACGACAGCACTCATACCATTGTGTGAACCAACGCAAGGCAGTCTGCTTCCAAATCGCCCGCAGCTGTGTCTTAAACGCGGTATGCAGATTACGAATTGCATTCACAACCCTTTCGCCACAGAGCCGGCATGTGTACACACCCACACACATTAGTGTACAGACCCACACACATTAGTGTAACACCCACACACATTAGTGTACACACCCACACACATTAGTGTACACACCCACACACATTAGTGTACAGACCCACACACATTAGTGTAACACCCACACACATTAGTGTACACACCCACACACATTAGTGTACACACCCACACACATTAGTGTACACACCCACACACATTAGTGTACACGCACACACACAATAGTGTACACGCCCACACACATTAGTGTACACACCCACACACATTAGTGTACACACCCACACATAATGCTTGTGATGACGTGTAAAAACGCATACATTCTATCTGTGAACACGTATACTAAAAAAACGCACCCACATATCATGTTTGTGGAAACGTGTCCTATGATCACACATTCACACATTATGTTTCATGAGAACCTTCATTAGAACACAGACCCACACGTTATGTCTGTGAGAATATGCATGTACCAGCCATTGTGAGAACATTTTACTAAGTGCACAAACCCACACATTGTCATAACGTGTAATAAGAGCACACACAAACATTTTCAGAACGTGTTATAAGAATACACACCCACGCAATGTGAGACGAACGTGTAATAAAAACACACCCTCATATTGTTAGAACTGCTCTCAGAACACAGCATGTATGTAACCATTTCCTGCATCCTTGATATACTAATAAAAAGTAATATTGTGCATGGGGCAATCGCTAACCAGGTTTAAAATATGCATATTCAAACGAATACATTATCATTTGTTAATTAGTATAACTTTGCTATTCTAAAACCTTTGACATTTTCAGCTATTGTGGTAAGTAAATGTTATTATTTAAAATATACTCATGTTTATAATTAATCATTGGTGGCATATTATTAATTTATACTGTATGATTATTTGATAGTGAGAGCTACGGTAGATTACGGTTACCTCTATTTTTGTTTACTTTCTAAGTAAAAGTCTCATTTTCACCATGCCCTAAAATGGGAGAATAGGGTAGAGAATTTTATCCCAAAACGGTATCAAGCACTACTCCATAGGGAGTGTGTTGAAGAATTCCCCTTCCCCTCTTGAAGGGAACAAACCAGCTGGATGTACAAGACCAGAATTTCGTACCTGCGTTGTGGCGTAGAAAAGTGTATGTAATCAGGTCATGGTTTAGCACGGGACACGGGGACTGGCTGAGCTGGCAATGTTTCTCCCTGGACCTTAGATGTTTCATTGTCAGCTGACCTCTACCCCACTACCAGATGATGTCCCAGCTTGAATTGTCACGCCTTCAGGTCCTGCCACAATTTTTCTTTAGAGTAAAAATTGCCCGGCATAGAAAGTTAGTATGCGAAGAATTCGTAACAGGGTAATTCAGAGGATTCAGACTAATCAGAAATATCAATCGAGAAACTCTTTGAGGTCACTACGACAGTTCATAAATAAAAACACATGTATTTTTTGGTGCTCAGAGAAGTAGGCGAAAGAAGTAGAGATTAGAGAACTTGCTGGCCGTCTAGTCCCTAATTCTTCCGTATACTTCTATCAGCGCTAAACAAAACATGTGTGTTTATTTTAGAACTAATTCAGACTAATACTGTTTATGCATAATTTAGTGTGCATTTTATGTCATTATTTTGTATAATACGTTATATCATACACTGATCAGATAAAATGTTAGTACCACATTGTGTGTGTGTGTGTGTGTGTGTGTGTGTGTGTGTGTGTGTGTGTGTGTGTGTGTATGTGTGTGTGTATGACTGTAAAAATGATCATCATGCAACATTTTATTGATATGTATATTCTTTTCTTTTTCTTCCTAATTCTTTATTACCTTGTGGCGTCTTCACCCCTTGCTCCTCTGTGGCGTTAAATATGTTATTCAAATTAAATTTGTGCAATTTAAAAATCACATAATAATGAAATATGCTACCATGTAATTAACTTCCCAAATCAAATTATTTGAATTGTTTTTACTGTATTTAAAAACATATTTTACCAAATTAATACGTGAATAAAAAAAATTGTACTTTACCTGGGAATATCTAAAACTATTAATTTATAATTTGGGGGATGGGGGTTAATTTATGTCTTCCGTATCACCCATTCCCTTTGTCACTGTTACCACCCTGCTTTTCCCTCATGTGGTTATCACCCCACCCACTTCTGTGTTATTGTCCCGCGTTATCCCGCCACATGGTGGCTAAACACACAACAGAAAGGAGGCTCGCTGGAGGATCAAATTGTTCAAGCTAACCCAGTGCTGGAGGCTTACGGCAATGCAAAAACAACCCGTAACAACAACTCGTCCAGATTCGTAAGTAAACACGAAGAACGGATCCACCAGAAACCTACCCTTTCCTGTTTGCCAGATTTTCTTACAAAATCAGCCAATGTGGTTGTTCCCACCCCTTTTGGGTTTTAGTCAATAGCTCCACATACCTTTTATTTTCTTCCACCACTGAACCTAAAAATAGTCCCCTTTTTAGAAAGATATCCTAACCCTTCACCCCGTTTTACCCAAATCTGTTACCCCTTTACTTAGTAGACGCAACCCATCCTTTAGTTACTTGTTTGCTCGTTTTACCTCAAGTCCCTTGATTGAATATTTTGTGTGACTTCTTAATATGCCAGCCCTCTCCTTACATGCCCACAGCACGCTACCCTAAGTAGTTAGTTTACTTTACGAATTCCCAAACGTTGCTAAATTTGTTTCTGAAGAGAGATCAACTCTTTCCTCTTCTATACTAGTAGAAACTAAACCTTTCCCATTCTCTACACTTAGAACATAAAACTTTCCCACTCTTTACACGTAGAACATAAAAATGTCCCCTTCTCTACACTCAGAATATAAGACTTTTCCCTTCTCTAAACTTAGAGATAACGCTTTTCCTTTCTCTACACTGAGAATATAAAACTTCCTTCTTGTCTACACATGGAACATAAAACTTTTCCCTTCTCTACACGTAGAACATAAAATATCTCCCGTCTCTACACTTAAATAGAACATACAACTTTCCCTTTCTCTACACTTACAATATAAAATTTTCCCCCTTTTCTATACTTAGAACATACAACTTTCCCCTTCTCTACACTTAGAACATACAACTTTCCCCTTCTCTACACTTAGAATATAAAACTTTCCCCCTGTTCTACACTTAGAACATAAAACTTTCCCACTCTCTACACATAGAACATAAAACGTTCCATTACCTACACTCAAAACACTTACTTACATCTAATATATTATAACGCTTTCCCTATACCTATACTCGAAAACACGTAATATATTAGCATACACTCACACTTTCTCTTTCTCTATGCTCTATAGCACACATCTATATTTTAGTATATACTAGTACTTTACCTTTCCGTATACTCGAAAACACTTTAACTATAATAGCATATATTTTCTTTAACCCATATTTTAACACACTTAAATATATTGGCATATACTTGCACTTTTCCGTTACCTAAGCTCTAAAACACCTACATTAGTATATATTTTCCCCTTCACTACACTCGAAAACACTTACCTATATTTTTATATACGTGTACTTGCCTACCTGTACCAAAGCTCGTGAACACCTATATTAGTGTATCCTTTCACCTTTCCTACACTCCAAAATATTTATCTATATAGGCATATACTTGCATGTTCACCTTCCCCACACTGTAAAACACTTATTCATACTAGCATTTACTTGCACTTTTCTTTTATTTATGATCGAAAACACCATTACTAGTGTATACCTTCCAATTCTCTACAATCGAAAACACCAATGTTAGCATACATTTGCACTTTCCTCTTTCCTACACTCAAAAACACATATATTAGTATATACTTAAACGTTCCTTTTGTATACGATCGAAAACGTATATATTTATGTACAATTTCCCCTTGTCTACACTCTAAAATACTTATGTTAGTTAGTCATGCACTTTTAATGCCCCTACACTTGAAAACACTTAACAATGTCAGCGATTATTTGCACTTTCCCCACTCCCTATACCCGAAAACTCATTAGAATATAGCTGCACTTTCCCTTTATCTACACCGGAAGACACATATATTCGTATATACTTACACTTTCCCTTTATCTACACCGGAAGACACATATATTCGTATATACTTACACTTTCCCTTTATCTACACCGGAAGACACATATATTCGTATATACTTACACTTTCCCTTTATCTACACCGGAAGACACATATATTCGTATATACTTACACTTTCCCTTTGCTTACACTCGAAAACGTCTTACGAATATTAGCCTACACTTATAATACCCCCTTCCCTACACTCTAAAACACCCATATTAGTAAATACTTGCACTTACCCATTATCTAAATTCTAAACCCGCTGCTCATGAATATCTGCAGATATTCGCATTTTCGCTAAGCCAAACTCTAAACAAACTCACCCACAGACATAGATATTCACATTGCCCTTACAACATTCCAAACACACTAATTTATATAAGTAGATATTCACATTTTCCCTTACTACATTCTAAACACACTAACGTATATAAGTAGATATTCACATTTTCCCTGACCTCAACCCCAAAATGCTTACGTTTATTAGTAATCACTCGTATTTCTCCTTTACCACAAATGTACCTATATGTATGTATATTTGCACGTTCCCCTTTCCTAAGCTCGAAACACAAGTTTCGACTTTGTTACACTAGTCCTTCATACTAATGCACTGAACCTATTGAATGCAAACAAGTCATAGTGAAAAGTCTCTCGGTTTCACGAGAAATGCTTTAATGAGATGAAGATAGTGAACATACTGATTCTTATGTTTTCCTTATTTTACTCCCAACCCTCTTTCTCCCTGGTTGTTTGCACTACCCACCCTGCCTGCATCCGTGTGATAGGTTGGCAGTTTGGAGGACCAAATTGTTCAGGCCAACCCAATTTTGGAAGCGTATGGTAACGCCAAAACAACCCGTAATAACAACTCGTCCAGATTCGTAAGTACTTCCCGCATAACATTGATCCCAAACAGATGGAGCGGAAATTGGGAATATGTGTGTGCTCCTCCTCTTCCTTCCCTCCTTACACCAGCGTAGTTAGACTACTCACGATTCCTTACCCATGTAGAAGACAACCCTTGTACCCATCTTTACTTTACTCCTCGCTTGCCAACCCGTTTAGAAAACCAGCAAACCAAACACAAATGCTACCCTAATTGAGTGATCCAATTTTGTTTTACCATAATCATCTTATTATCACCACAGCTGTGTTTGAAACCTTAGTTTAGTCCAAGGCTACCATTTGTTTTTATTTCCCCCAATACTAATATTTCACACGTGTTTTTGGGTTACCAATATAAATCATATCATTCACAATATACTCATTCAATTTTAAGTTTGTGAGACCTGGCAAATGTATACCTTGTGTGTAGTGTTTCTGGTCTAGAGACAACGTCAGTAGATTGCAACTGCAATCGCTACAAATCATCGCTTGCCACAATTTATGTTATGTTTGTTTTCTTCTTTACTAAAACCGCATATTCTCTTTAGACCATCTAGGCAATGCTTAATCGCTTCATCTTCTCGAACCCACATTGATCTAGAGTCATCATCATCATCATCATCATCATCATCATCATCATCATCATCACCATCATCATCTTCATCATCATCATCATCATCATCATCATCATCATCGTCATCATCGTCGTCGTCGTCGTCGTCGTCATCATCATCATCATCATCATCATCATTAATGCTTTCTAGCAATAAAGCCAGCAGATTTCTTCTGCAATCTCAGTAAGTTCTCGGCTACATCCATTTGCCCCAGTTTGTGAATCTGACTGTTTTCCCCGTCACCCATATCACTTTCCCACTTACACCAACCATGCATTGATTCATCGTGTCATATTCTTGAAACCTCACTTATCTAGAGCCAGAATCATAAAGTGCCTTGCCACATGGCGAGGGCTATCATGCCGTTCCATATCTGCCAAATGTCACCTGAATATAAGAACCCACGTGCTGACATCTCTAAATGCCACGATGAAAGTCTGTCAAGAATCTGTCATCGCTGCCTTCTTGTATCTCATTTATCAGTAACAAGCAAAGTTCACGGTGACACATTCATACGGTAATGAAAACTTAAGTACATGGGCATGGAGCAGACACGTCTACAGAAATGAGTAACTCAAAACAGGCATAATATAGCCAAGGACGCCACGTAACCTAGTTTGTATGACAACAAAAGACATTTAGCCGATAATTTAAATTACCGAAAAGTACTTGTGAGGTGGTGATATGGGCAATGTGTTTGCTGTCATTCCGTGTTCTCAAACAGTCACTCATGGAACCTCATATACCCTTGAACTTTGCTTACCTTTCCCCAAGATAGCTAGTCTGTTTTATTGTTTAGCTTAGATGCCGAATCGTCGAGCGCTGTTGCTGTTATGGTAATTTTAATGTCAAATGATCACATTTTTATTTTTTGAGTTTTTGTTTTCTCCTAATGGTAAAAAATATATAAAATAACCGAATTTTTATGAGTGCGATCTTCAGTTTCACAAAAATGTCAAATGCACTTGATCAACATAGAGTAGGAATTTTGGACAGGGAATTATTAAATATTAACCTATCAGGCAACAGTGCCCGCAAAGAAGGTTTTCAAGCACTTTCAAACTCGACCACCCATCATCTTTGTGTGTGTGTGTGTTACACCTAGAATTATCAAACTCGACCACCCATCATCTGTGTGTGTTAGAGCTAACACTATCAAACTCGACCACCCATAATCTGTGTGGGTATATGTGTGTGTGTGTGCGTGTGTGTGTGTGCGTGTGTGTGTGTTAGACCTAGCACATTCAAACTCGACCACCCATCATCTGTGTGTGTTAGACCTAACACTATCAAACTCGACCACCCATCATCTGTGTGTGCGTGTGTGTGTGTGCGTGTGTGTTAGACCTAGCACATTCAAACTCGACCACCCATCATCTGTGTGTATTATTAGACCTAACACATTCAAACACTCGACTACCATGCACCTTTGTATGTTAGAACACCCAGAGTTCCAATTTACCCTTCATTTTATGTTGTTTATCCATTCTACAATCTTTTCCCTTCTACTTATTAGTACTCCAACCATCACCAACTCCTTAGATGCCTTACCCCTGTTTGAATTTTAACAAATATATAGAGCCGAGGAAACCACACGCGCTGGAACCCCAGAAAAGAATTAATAATAAGAGAAAATATACAGTAAATTAATAAACAGTGAATAGTATTATGCTGTTATTATATTTTCATTTCGTTCTAAGCATGTTAATTAATCTTTACTAATTAGCTTTACTCTGAAAGACCTAGGGTGTTTCCCCAATGCAGAAGAGCGCGTTTGGTTTCCCCAGCAAGAATTGTCAAAATGACCTTGCTTGTTTTTATTTACATTT
This sequence comes from Cepaea nemoralis, assembly GCA_014155875.1. Classification (NCBI taxonomy): domain Eukaryota; kingdom Metazoa; phylum Mollusca; class Gastropoda; order Stylommatophora; family Helicidae; genus Cepaea; species Cepaea nemoralis. The sequence goes on from JACEFZ010027466.1 coordinate 104,328, forward strand.
ACTAATGTAGTTTATTTCCTCTCACCCCATTTCCCAAATGTCTACCCTTGACAACCCTCTGTGAACCCCCACAAACCTGTGAATGTGAACAACCTAAAACATGTACTGTGTGAACCTCCATGGGATGTGACCCCGTGTGTGACCCTCCCTTGACTCGTGTGCCGTGCTTGTCGTCTGCAGAAAGGCAACCTGGAAGATCAGATCATTCAGGCTAATCCTGTATTGGAAGCCTTCGGTAACGCCAAGACAATTCGTAATAACAACTCTTCTAGATTTGTAAGTATCATACTATCTGTCATCGTGAAGGCCAGCAGATTCTCGGACTGACAGAGCTGCTATAAATAGAATCAGCTTACTGTATTAAATATTATGCCGCCACAACTTCACTTGGCGGCCCAGCTGACACTTCCTTGCCATGACAAGAAAGACTACATTTAAGAAACCAGAGTTTTCCCGCTGTGAATTTGAACAGTGAAGACACAAACAATACATTGCTTGATGGATTATTTAAATTGAAACGTAAATATGCAGTGCGTAACTGTCCATTTCAGTTCCTGATATTGAAACATATGACATAGGTTTGTTTATTTTGGTTGAAAGGATTCAATAATTCATTACGCTATTTCGTTGTTTATATGTGAATGTTGAACATTTTTCTCTGTAGTAGTACGCACCTGGCGAGATACAGCGAAATTTGCCAGGCAAAACATTGTGCAATATATTGTTTGTGATTTCATTACTCAAAAAGGAAGACTGTCAAGTAATTGCTCTCGCTGTTTCAGTGGTTCACTCTATCTCTCTCTCTCTCTCTCTCTCCACAAATCTTTCCAATTATCATACTATGAGTTTCTCTTTTTTCATTCAATGTGTGGTCAAAAGATGACGATTGCTTCTTTCTGTCATTTGTGATAAGTTTTCTTCCCAATCTAAAGCCCACTTTGTAACTTTCTACAACCACTATATATAATTTTCTGTGGTAGTTCCCTCTGACTTGTTGCTATTAAGATAACGTCATCAGCATAACGTTATTTATAGTATGACCTCTGCCATGATCCCTGCCATATTTTATAAAATGTCATAATATGTTCACTGAATAAGGAACAGAAAACTGGAACATCTCATCCATGTCATATTTTTTAAAATGTCATAATATGTTCACTGAATAAGGAACAGAAAACGGAAACATCTCATTCCTGTCTGACACTCTACTTTATATTCATAAATGGTTGTTGATTCTTATAGCTGCTGTTTGTTGCCAATATATGTTCTTTATTATTCTGACTTGCTGAATTGTTTCAGTAGTTTCAAGTGTCAAACAGTTTTGTCTAGCCAATGAAGCATAAGTACAGATCTGTTTTACTTCTTTAGCTCTTTCTGTTAGTGTCCTGAGAATGTATATGGCATTGTTTGTACCCTCACCCTCTTCAAATCCACATTGTTCATCGCTAATTTTGGTTTAATCTTGTTTCGTTAAGCAGACCAACTTGATTGATTTTTAACAATGGTGTGAACATTGGTCGTTCAGAAAGCAGTGACAAACTACTGAATGTAAACTTGTCTTGTACATAATAAACACCCAAAAATGCTGGGGTTTATTGCGACATCCTGTAAAGGATTGGCAGCTAACTCTAACTTGTTTCTTACTTTTTTCATAATTATTCGCAATAACAGATTTTTCATATGGTTCATAAGATTTTTTATGCAATAGTCTTCATATTCCAAAGCACCTGATTTCTTTGACAGATCTATAAATGTGGATTATAATAGTCCATTAAGATTGTACCCACTATTGTAAATATAGTTAAGACATTGTATTACTATTAATTTGCAAACTCTCTCAAGGGCTCAATTTCCTCCAATGTAATGTCTGGTATGAGAGCCTGTCGTTTCTTCATGCAATCTATTGATTTCTCAACTGCAAGTATTGGGGGATCTTCACCGTTGTGTTGAATATTTGCACCTGTTCTCTTATCATTTATATTCTTCTGTATATCTGTTAACTGTATGGGTTTGTCCCATTGCACCATCCTTCGATGGATGTATTATGATTGTTAGATATGAAATAAGCAAAGAAGGATAGCAGTATTTTGTCATAGATATTCAATATCTGAAGATTTAATGTAGGGCACATATAATTTTTATCATATGGCTGACAACTTTAATAAAGTTAACTTTGACAAATGTGTTTACGATAACAAAAGTAATTATATGTAACTTCATAGCATTCTGAATGTCAGGGTTAGTATTATTGGAATGCCTAGAAGTATTTTGTTTATTTGAATTTGATGAACGGATATGAAAGCATTTGTCACTGTCTTGTTGTAGGGTAAATTCATCCGTATCCACTTCGGTACCCAAGGCAAGATTGCTGGTGCTGATATTGAAACCTGTAAGTTGGCAACTATAATACTTATGATACTGTTAACCCATTTAGTTTGGAGCATGTATTCAAAGATACTTATTTGTCACTTACTAATGGCCAGGACGCCGGCTTCCTGGCCTAGAGGTTAGCGACTTTTCTCCGTAATCTCGTATACTCTCGTAAGTAACGTGACGACGGTGAGAATCAGCAGTGGTTCGAATCGCGTTGGTAACTTACGGGGTATGTGAGCCGGCCGCTCAGAAAGCAATGACAAACTACTGAGCGTAATCTCGCCAAGAAATCAATAATCAGCTGAAAGATGCTGACGTTGACAGCGATGTCCTGTAAAGGATATGCAAAATATTTATTTATTTAATGGCCAGGACTGTTTGTAATTGTTACAGAGGTTTTGTTATTTTTGTAATTCTATACTGTAGTTACTTGCAGATAATACATAGCGGAAGAATACAAAATATAATGCAGCTGTCTGTTTGGCTAAAACATGAACATTACAAAACCATGACAACAAATGAAAATAAATGTTCATAGTTATGGAAAACACACACAACTCATGCAGATCCTACTTGTGTAAATGAGGCAGAAAGCACTGAGCTGGACAGGACATTATTCATCATAAGAACTGCTATGTCTTTCACAGGCCTAAAACATCACTGTCTTAACTGACTCATTATCTGCTGTGATAGCTCTATAAATGTCTGTTACTATAGGGTGAACTTAGCAAGATAACTGATACCACAGATAAGAACACCAAACATCACAACACTGAATAATTGAGATAATCATATTCTCTATCCCTGGCTATTCTGATTTACTTGGTCATGATAAAGGTGACAAAGCTGGCAAACAGCTCCTATGTGACTGTCCGCTTTGAACCACATCTCCAAACACTCCAGGGATATTTTTGCCTGTTTACTTAATTGTCCAGGGTTCACAGCCACAAGTTAGAACTGTTTATGTGTAACATGCAAGAGTTATATTTCTAACTTTGAAAAACCAGTACGAAAGACAAACTGTTATAAAAATGTCCGACTGAAATCAATACACATGAGGAAACCACAATAACTGATTCATGAAGGTAGACAATTTCTGATGTTATACCAATGTGCATTGTATCTTCCACAGACTTGCTGGAAAAATCTCGCGTTACTTTCCAACAACCAGCTGAGCGAAACTACCACATTTTCTACCAGTTGCTGTCCCCTGCCCTCAGCTCAGTACATGGTAATACACTTTTTAAAAATTGTTTTAAGAACTTGAATAGGGAAAGAGTTCCATTGTTTGTTCTTTTCTTCTTCCATTTATTTCCCAAATGAAGAATAGACCTAGCATTCCACGCCTGTTTATCTGAAGACATATTCATATGTACATGGATTGTGCAGCTTAGGTTTTCTACACAATGAGGTATTCAGCCCGATGCCAGACCGACTTAGCAGCTTCTTAAGACACCCTTTGGTCCATGAGTGAATTTGTTTCTGAGCTCCCTGGCGGCTGTTGCTGGACCTAGGGAGTTCATGCTGTATTCGATGCTTTCTGCTGGCCGTTCTGCTTAAAGAAGGTCCGTGTGATACGGGATAGAACCCATTGCAATGAAGTCAGTCGTGTTTCCTTTAATCCCTATAAGACACCTTTAGTAGGTCATGGTATTACTATTCTTTGCTTCACTCATGGGCATCAGTAACTCATAGACAGGGTTTGTATCCTTTCATTAACAAATTGTGCTGCTCCTTCCTCGGTAATGTCAGCCTTAAGATAAAAATACAATTTAGTGAGAAAATAAACAATACAATGAGTGATTAAAATATACGATTGATGGTTACTTTCTACATCTATTAATTAAACTGCAAAATTAATATATTTTAACTGTCATGCTATTTGCCATGTGCCCTTGCATATAATTAAACTTATTTGTATCGTTGTTGAAATAATTAGAGACAAGTGTATAGACACGTTCATTATTCACGCACAGATTTATCAATGCAGACTTACATGTAATTAAAGAGAATGTCACAAGATGGACAACTATCAAATGGAGTTATTAGGAAGCATTGATGATCTGTATGTGTAAATAACATTATCATAACGCTGAAGAAAATCATGGTCATCACGCTGGCAATAAGACTGTAGACACCGGATGACCATTGAGCTGATTCAGTTCAATGTTTACTAAAACAAATAATTCCGCCTCATTCAACCTGCTTCTGCAGCGTTGGTTATAATTTATGTCCGTTTTTGTTGTTGTGAATTTTGATACTCTTTCCTTTCCCAGTTCTCTTTCGAGTTAGTCCTAAACAGGGCTGGTTATATTTTCTCATCTCCGCTATTCGGGTTCTGTTGCGTCTTACGGTGCTCGCGCTGATTGGCATTTTCATTTTGTGTTGAATTGGTCCCGTGAGGACCGGTCCTGAGGAGGCCGTGCCAGATTCAATAGCCTCCCAGTTGTTCATTGCTTACTCTATAAGGACTGGCCTTGAACTCATTTATTCCTCAGAAGGACTGATCTTGAACTCATTTAGTCCTCATAAGGACTGGTTTAGCCCTGAGCTAGATGCTACGAAGAAGAAATATCAAACGTAAAGGACCAAATTTCACATCATGAAGCATGTTGGGTACATGAAGCTGGTTCAATATTTTTAGACCAATAGACACTTGATGGGCGATTTGGTCAATATCATACTGGCTGCCTTGACTTTCCTGGACGTTTCCTGGTACCAGCTGGAGGCTGCATCAACTGGGGAGCCCAGGTCAGTTAAAGAAATCACAGTCTCTGTAGGGACTTGAACACATAACACTCAGGCTGGTAGGCAAGCATGCAACACCAAAGAAATATAATACTCTAACCTACTTATGAATTGCTCAATAGCGCAGATATGTAAATCACATTTTACAACTTGAAAAAGACATTTGAATATGTTCAAGGATGTGGTAACAATGGTTGTTTATTTTTCAACAGAAAAAATACTGTTATCTCCGGATCCAGCTTTGTATGCATTTATCAATCAGGGCTCCCTGATTGTCGATGGCATTGATGATAATGAGGAAATGAAGATCACAAATGTATGTTTCTTTATTCCTCTATTTTACAACATTTATTTTGTTTCATGTTATATATACTTTCTCATATTTTATATGTTTCTTTTAATCTGTCACTGTGATATATTCATTTCTGTCGGAGTGCCTATTTAAATATTTTAATTAACCATGTATTCTAAAATTGAAAATTGGTGAAGAACAGTATGGATTTGTGGAATGAAAAGGTGCAAACAATGCAATATATACATTACGGACACTATTAGAAAGATCAATGGAGACAAAGAAAGACATATATTTGTGCTTCATAGATTATGCTAAGGCATTTGATAAAATAAAACATGATGGAATGATTAAAAGGTTGGAAGATATTAACATTGATGGGAAAGATCTCAAAATAACAAAATATATTTATTGGAACCAAATAGCAGCAATTAAAATGGGAAATTATGAAGGAAGTAAAGAATACATAAAGCTGGGAGTAAGACAAGGATGTGTTTTGTCACCGGATCTCTTCTCCCTCGAAGTAATAGTGAGAACGATCAAAGAGAGGCCAAGAATAATGTTCGGAGGTTATAATATAAATAATATACGCTATGCAGATGACACAGTATTGATGGCAGATAATGCAAAAGATCTACAACAGTTGTTGGACATTGTAGTAACAGAGAGTGCAAGGAAAGGAATCTCTTTGAATATCAAGAAAAAGTAACAATGGTGATATCAAAGAAACAGGTGATACCCAAATGTGAATTAGAGATAGAAGGGAAAGTTCTTCACCAAGTGGATAGTCTTAGATATCTAGGGACATTTATAACATCAGATGGAAGATGCACAACAGAGATTAAGAGCAGAATAGAGCAGGCAAAGGCTGCATTTCAGAATATGAAGAATATCTTATGCAATAAGTCACTATTATTGAATGTAAGAAATAGAGTGTTGAGGTGCTATATAGAACCTGTTTTGCTGTATAACTGTGAATCTTGGAATGTAAAAGAATAAATTAAGAAGAGATTGGAAGCAACAGAGATGTGGTTCCTGAGACGAATGTTGCAAAGTCCTTGGACTGCCAAAGTGACTAACAACGAGTGCCTTAAAGGGCTAAGGAAACTAGAACATTATATACAACAATAAGAAAAAGGCAAACAGCTTATTTTTGTCATGTGATGAGAAGAGAGGCATTGGAGAACATCGTGACAACTGAAAAGATCGAGGGGGAGAGAGGCAGAGACAGACCAGGAGAAATAATGTTGGATGGATTGCGACGGTGGCATGGAGGAATATCAATGGCAGAATTGATCCAGAAAACCAAGTCGGCACGGCACTTGATGATTATGTATTCTAAAGAGGGTGTGTTGTGTAATCATTAGGATTTTGAAATCTAGTAATGGTTATAGTGCTTGATGTTTGTTATCAATTGTGTTAATTCTTGATCAACCAGGAGATTTGTATCCTTGGCTATTGGTTCACCAGTATTTTATTGACTCGTCGCCTTATTTGTTCTTCAGACATGGCTAGACCTTCTCAACTGTGGCTTCTCCACTTGAAGATATCTGCGGCTGTTGGTCCCCCATCTCTTTCTTGACTCATTGTCTTCTTCTAGTCGTCAGATATGGTCAAACCATCTCACCTGTTGATTTCAGAAGATCCTTGGCTGGTAGCTCCCCATTCTTTTCTTGACTTATGGTCTTCATCTATTCTTCAGACATGACCCAATTACCTCAACTATGATGTTTCTACTTAAACATCCCTGGCTGGTGATTCCTCTTGAATCCTGGTCTTCTTCTGGTCTTCTTCTGGTATTCGGACACAGTCATACCATCTCATCTGTGGCTTTTCCACTTGGGTTCGATGTCTAGGTTATGGTGGACTTAGAACCTGGCGAGGAGTGGGTACAAGTGCCAACGGATTTATGTACGTCCTTTTCAGTTTGCATCCAACTAGACAGAAAATGCAGACAAGAAAATCCGGCTGCTGTGGAGGCGGATGTACAAGCGTTGATTTTCGAGAATTCGTTAGACTGTGATGCTGTAATCTACACAGATGGGTCGGCCGTCCGACATGTGAGATGCTCATGGGCCTTCACGGCGCGGGACAGAGGGAGAATTGTGAAGGAGGACTCTGGTGCTTTTGTTGAGACCACATGTAGCCTGACTATGGAAGTCATGGCAGTAAGTAAAGCAATAACATGGCTCGAGACACAGACATTCAATAGGGTATGTTTCCTTAGCGACTCAGTGAGCATGCTCAAGATGATAGAGATGGGGTGGGTCCGAAGTGAATGGTTGCTGTCTCTGGAGCGGTCTCGGCTGAGAAAGATTAGTTTCATCTTCGTGCCAGGGCAGGCGGGAGTACAAGGAAATGAGCGAGCTGACAAGCTTGCAGGTAAGGCCAAGGTGGAGGGCGGACGCGCCATGGACCAGGCTGACATTCTGAACGCTCTACGAGAAGTAAGACTTGTGCGAGAACCAAGTGATGACTGCGAATCTACAACCATGGTCAGACTGCGAGAACAGCAAATCAAAAGAGGGGTGGCCAGACAAGAACACTACGCATGAAGCCAAAGAAGATTGATAAACCAACACAGAACTGGTGTCGTTAGCCGCTACACGCTGCGGGATTTGCTGAGGAGGGGATCCGAGCACTTATGGACTGAATGGTTCGATGTGCAATGAGGATGATCTGTCGACTAACTGACTAATTGTCTAGGTTATGGTATATTTTTACGTTTACTTTACAATGTATGCATGTCAAGTGTGGCATCTTGCTTGCAGGAAGCCTTCGATGTGCTGGGCTTCTCCAACGACGAAAAGAACTCCCTCTACAGGTGTACAGCTGCCATTATTCACTTTGGTGAGATGAAGTTCAAGCAGAGGCCTAGAGAAGAGCAAGCCGAAGCTGATGGAACATCAGGTGAGCAAACTTTGTCTCTATATCATATGTGTCCATGATAACCACTCTTTCAAAAATCATTTTGACCATGAGTTAACGCTCCTTCTTTAACTACCCATATCCTGGTTAATAGGTGGTGCATTAACTCAATCACTGATACTAATTACTTTAACTCCTTGTGTTCGAGATTCTTCTTTTCACATGGTTTCACTTTACCCTGGTTGGAAGGCTTGACACATCTCCACCTTACCCAGTGGTGTCCTGTAGGCATGAGGAGGAAAGGATGTCCTTTACTTCTCCTTTGATAGGCAGTAACTCTACCCTGCTACCAAATATGTTTATACAAGGTGTATTCCTCTTAGATTATAATGCGCTATTGGAAAAATTATAGAAAGACAGAAGATATGGTCATATTTACAAACAATGTATCATATCTAAATGTGCAAATAAAATCAGTGGTATCAATATGGGGCAAGCACAGAAGTTCAAGTGTCTAGGCACATATATAACATCGGATGGAAGATGTATCATAGAGATGAAGAACAGAATTGGGCAAGAAATAATTTCATTTTATCGAAAGAATTTATGCAACACAGCCCTGTCATTAAAGATTGGAAAAATGAATTCTTGCATGCTACATTGAAGCAGTTTCCGTATATGGCAGTGCATTGTGGATATTTAGTAAACAGGCAAACAAATACTCAGAGGCTTCAGAGATGTGATATACAGAAGAATGCTGAATATTCTTTGGATAACCAAAATGAGTAATCTAAATATTTTAAATGAGGCTAAGACACGATAACTTTCACAAATCCCCAAAGAGGCTAAGACACGATAACTTTCACATACATCAGAAAGAGGCTAAGACATGACAACTTTCACAAACATCAGAAAGAGACTAAGACATGACAACTTTCACAAACATCAGAAAGAGACTAAGACATGACAACTTTCACAAACATCAGAAAGAGGCAGTTACTGTTGACCACATTATGAGAAGATGAAAACTGGAACATTTTGTAACAATCAGAAAATTTATGGAAGGCGAGAAATATGAAGACAGCCAAAGAAGTTTCTTAACAACCTTTTGTCGTGGTATGGAAAGTTATCAGCTCGCGAATAGATACATGTTGTTGGAAAAAAAGACAGTTGATGATAATGATTACTTTGGTCATTCACAGCAAAGCATTCTGAAACGGAGAGAGTTAATGGATGTGTATGGTACTACTTATGATGTGCCGATAAATGAGGACGGTTATATTTTGTCATCTCACACGATCACTAGAGTCGTGCATCAGCTCTGTGTTTTTAGTTTGTTTATGCCATGTGGCCAAGCCATTTAGATATTTAACTCTTTGCCTTTCCTTTTCCCTTTTCCTCCTCAATCTTTCCCGTTGTAACCAAGTTCTCAGTTTATTTCTTCCCAACACGTGCCCACACAATCTTGACTGTCAATGTATAATTTCTCCAATAAGTTTACGGTTTTCATTTGTTTCTTTTTGGATTTGCTCATTAGTTGTTCCATCTATCCATGGTATTCGCAGTTTCTTCAGAAACCACATATCCACTGCCATCTAGTATTGACAGCATAGTTTTAAAAAAAATGAAAAGGACCCTGTTAAACACCTGAAGGTCTGTTGGGTATAAACCAACCGGCTCTTGATGTTGAGTGATGTGGACAATATTAGGTTATCCCACCTCATCTCCCAGAACATATCCTGGCATCCATTTAAGGTTGGGTCTACCTGAGAACCTTTGTAAGTTTTAATTAAATCCACACCCCAATGAGGGTTTGACAACATGACAACCTGGCTGCAGGCAAGGTGGTAGCCTCTGAACTCTGATAGCATAGGGTTCGGAGTACATGAAGTTGAACAATACTGTTGTTGTTTCTCGTTTCACTAGTTATGTTCCTGTTGTGACACCTGCCTAATATTAAGCTCTGGGAACAAAGAATCTTATTATGCCTTGTTGTATAGTCATGTCGATTGCCTATAGTTTGATAATTGATGTTTCTGCTTGTTCACTGTTCATTTATTCTTCGTCTCTGTTCATTTCTGTAGAGGCTGAAAAGGTAGCATTCCTGCTGGGAGTTAATGCTGGTGACCTTCTCAAGGGTCTTCTGAAGCCAAAGATCAAGGTCGGCGCTGAATATGTGACCCAAGGTCGTAACCTTCCTCAGGTGAGTCAGTTTAACCGTAAACTCCGCAGCATCGTGTAACAGAATCAATTTAAAAAAAAATCATATGAAACTTAATTGTAAATGAACAAGCAACATGTTTTTCGTCCCCCCTAATGACCAGTTAAAAACATTGTGACGATAACAACTGTATCATTTCACTGGAGTTTCAGATGGTTTTCTAGCATTCGGAAATGTAACTCAGCTGACAAGGGTTTGACCTTTGCGTCTGTTGTGACTGATCTGCTGTTTTGCAGGATCACTTTGGAAACACAGAGAGCCAGGAAATCCTTCCTTCTCCCATAACCTGGGTCACTGGGACACCACTTTCGCTCAGATCATGGTGTAGCATGAGCAGTTTCTCTAGTCTTCAGAACCTACACACAATGTAAATATTCTCTGGTGGTGTTATTTTCTAGTTCATGAAACTTTCCCAGGGCAATGAAGTCTGTTGCTTCTGAATTCAAGGTGCGGAAGGCATTTTAATGTGCTCACCGGATCTCTGATTGCATACCTTTGTCTAAGAAAGACTAGCATCTGGTCAGCTTTCTGGGGATCAGGGAAGAGTATGACAATATATTTGTCTTTCCAGGGATAGGGGAAGAGTATGGCAATGTCTGATTTCTCTGTCCAGAGATAATGGAAGAGTATGACAATGTCTGATTTCTCTGTCCAAGGATAAGGGAAGAGTATGACAATGTCTGATTTCTTTGTCCAAGGATAAGGGAAGAGTATGACAATGTCTGATTTCTTTGTCCAAGGATAAGGAAAGAGTATGACAATGTCTGATTTCTTTGTCCAAGGATAAGGGAAGAGTATGACAATGTCTGATTTCTTTGTCCAAGGATAAGGGAAGAGTATGACAATGTCTGATTTCTTTGTCCAAGGATAAGGGAAGAGTATGACAATGTCTGATTTCTCTGTCCAAGGATAAGGGAAGAGTATGACAATGTCTGATTTCTTTGTCCAAGGATAAGGGAAGAGTATGAACAATGTCTGATTTCTTTGTCCAAGGATAAGGGAAGAGTATGACAATGTCTGATTTCTCTGTCCAAGGATAAGGGAAGAGTATGACAATGTCTGATTTCTTTGTCCAAGGATAAGGGAAGAGTATGACAATGTCTGATTTCTTTGTCCAAGGATAAGGGAAGAGTATGACAATGTCTGATTTCTCTGTCCAGGGATAGGGGAAGAGTATGGCAATGTCTGATTTCTCTGTCCATGGATAAGGGAAGAGTATGACAATGTCTGATTTCTCTGTCCATGGATAAGGGAAGAGTATGACAATGTCTGATTTCTCTGTCCATGGATAAGGGAAGAGTATGACAATGTCTGATTTCTCTGTCCAGAGATACGGGGAGAGTATGACATTATCAGATTTCTGTGTCCATTGACCAGGGGAGAGTATGACATTATCAGATTTCTGTGTCCATTGACCAGGGGAGAGTATGAAATTATCAGATGTCTCTGTCCATTGACCAGGGGAGAGTATGAAATTATCAGATGTCTCTGTCCATTGACCAGGGGAGAGTATGAAATTATCAGATGTCTCTGTCCAGAGATAAGGGGAGAGTATGAAATTATCAGATGTCTCTGTACAGAGATAAGGGGAGAGTATGAAATTATCAGATGTCTCTGTCCAGAGATAAGGGGAGAGTATGAAATTATCAGATGTCTCTGTCCATTGACCAGGGGAGAGTATGAAATTAGCAGATGTCTCTGTCCATTGACCAGGGGAGAGTATGAAATTATCAGATGTCTCTGTCCATTGACCAGGGGAGAGTATGAAATTATCAGATGTCTCTGTCCAGAGATAAGGGGAGAGTATGAAATTATCAGATGTCTCTGTACAGAGATAAGGGGAGAGTATGAAATTATCAGATGTCTCTGTCCAGAGATAAGGGGAGAGTATGAAATTAGCAGATGTCTCTGTCCATTGACCAGGGGAGAGTATGAAATTATCATATGTCTCTGTCCATTGACCAGGGGAGAGTATGAAATTATCAGATGTCTCTGTACAGAGATAAGGGGAGAGTATGAAATTATCAGATGTCTCTGTACAGAGATAAGGGGAGAGTATGAAATTATCAGATGTCTCTGTCCAGAGATAAGGGGAGAGTATGAAATTATCAGATGTCTCTGTACAGAGATAAGGGGAGAGTATGAAATTATCAGATGTCTCTGTCCAGAGATAAGGGGAGAGTATGAAATTAGCAGATGTCTCTGTCCATTGACCAGGGGAGAGTATGAAATTATCAGATGTCTCTGTCCATTGACCAGGGGAGAGTATGAAATTATCAGATGTCTCTGTCCATTGACCAGGGGAGAGTATGAAATTATCAGATGTCTCTGTCCATTGACCAGGGGAGAGTATGAAATTATCAGATGTCTCTGTCCAGAGCTAAGGGGAGAGTATACCAATGTCTAATCTTTGTGTCCAGTGATAAAGGAGAGCATGACAATATCAGATTTCTCATGTGTCAGAGTCAGTCTTATCTGGTTTCATGCCACAAATCCTTTGAAATAGTGTACCCCAACTACTGATTCCCATTTGTTTAGATGCAATATTTTGATGTTTTGACTGATATTTGTTGTAAAGATGATAGTAGTGAGTGTATCGAGATGGCACATTTTTCAGGTAACCTACTCTGTGGCAGCCCTGGCCAAGTCCCTGTATGACCGCATGTTTAACTGGCTGGTCAAGCGTGTCAACAAGACACTGGACACCAAGAACAAGAGGCAGTTCTTCATTGGTGTGCTGGACATTGCTGGTTTCGAGATCTTTGACGTAAGCACATTCTGAGACTGAATTACTAGTTATACTTGTGAGACTGTGATATGACTTACACTCCAATATTTGATGCATGCTTGGTTGCAATATTGTAAAACATCTGTTGTCTAGACACAGATATACTGTCATCATCGCTGTTGTACTTATGTTTGTAAACACTTTCCATCAAATGTTAGAGAGATATGGTTTGAAGTGCTCTATCTTGAGCCAAATGTATTACTTTGACCATATTTTGCTCACGTTAATATTTAATTCCTGTGATCTCCAACTCTCGGAAACTGAAATATTTGGCTGTATTAAACATCACAGTGGTTAGGAGAGAACAGTGATAAAAGGCGTGCTTCATGGAAGACAAGGCAGGATAGACAAGCAAGAGGATGGAGACAGGACATTGCAGACACTTGAACATAAAGGTGCATGAAGCAGGAGAAGTGGCCAGAGATGGAGAAACTTTCAGCAGGACATGATGAGTATGATGTTCTGCAGAGGGCCTGGACATTGCAGACACTTGGACATAAAGGTGCATGAAGCAGGAGAAGTGGCCAGAGATGGAGAAACTTTCAGCAGGACATGATGAGTATGATGTTCTGCAGAGGGCCTGCCACATGATGATGATGAGATTTGGCAGTGTCTACCACTTCACACCCCTGCGGCTGTACCTACCATGAGACCACCTTGGCCTGTTTCAAAAAGGTGAAGACAGGCATGCTTCAATTAAAATATCAAAGATAGGGAGCAGCTGTTGGATCTTTTCCCCAGCGTGGCATGCTTCAATACAATAAAAAATCTAAGACAGGGAGCATGCATTGGGTATATTCCCCAGGATGTGCTGGTGTGGTAGAAAATGAGCAGGCAGACTTGGGTCTGCAATGTATTGGTACATGATAAAGCAGATCATGGCTCTTTGGGATTATTTGTATAGTGTGGATGAACAGATCAAGTCATCATAGCACTGGAGAGAATGGAGCGGCAGGAAGTGACTAGAGGATCTGGCTGACAGTCCAAGGAAAGACCAGATGGTCACATAATCAGATTATAGCCGGTACCATTCATATAGGGACTCTTCAACAATTGTTGCAGATGAAAATGGAGCACTTTGGGAATGCCCCGAGTGATGTGATGTTGGTTCTTGACTCAACTCAACAAACGTGGAGATGTATATCTTGTTACCTGTACTTGTTGCACATGTACTTAAGGCAAACCCATTTAGAAAATTTATAAGATTCAAAATTTTACAACCTTCAATAGAAAGAAAACATAATTATGATATAAAGGACATCACGTATTTCCCACATTTATACTGCATACATCTGGCAAGCACCTAATGATCAACTGCTTGTCCACAGTTCAACAGCTTCGAACAACTCTGCATCAACTACACCAATGAGCGCTTGCAGCAGTTCTTCAACCACCACATGTTCATTCTGGAGCAGGAAGAGTACAAGAAGGAGGGCATCGACTGGGAGTTCATTGACTTTGGCATGGACTTGCAGGCTGCCATTGATCTCATTGAAAAGGTAACTATAATCTGCCATAACTTCTTCTTCTGCAGTCCTATTTTGAGGGAAATGTTTTACACCTAGTTACACACTCCACGGGTCAGTGTGTCAGACTTCGCCATGCATCTGTGTCAGGTTTATTCCTTCTAGACAGATAGCATCCCAGGAAACAGGCTCTATCTGCCTGTGGTAGGTTTCTTTTCAGTGCCAGGTTTGCTAGGGTAAGGACCTTATGGCCTACCCCTCGCAGTTTCCAACTGCCGTGGGATTTTTTAACATGAGAAACATTGTACAGGGACATCTTGTGTTTTGCCCTTATCCAAGGTGTTTGACCTCACTACCCAAGAGACCAGGATGTGTGTACAATCTTTAGATAGCAGTGGTTCTTGGAAAAGTTGTATGACAGAATGAACCTGATACCTTGTGAGCCTGTGTCAGACACTGAAACCCCTCGGTGAACCCGATACCTTGTGAGCCTGTGTCAGACACTGAAACCCCTCGGTGAACCCGATACCTTGTGAGCCTGTGTCAGACACTGAAACCCCTCGGTGAACCTGATACCTTGTGAGCCTGTGTCAGACACTGAAACCCCTCGGTGAACCCGATACCTTGTGAGCCTGTGTCAGACACTGAAAACCCCCGGTGAACCCGATACCTTGTGAGCCTGTGTCAGACACTGAAACCCTCGGTGACCCGATACCTTGTGAGCCTGTGGTCAGACACTGAAACCCCTCGGTGAACCTGATACCTTGTGAGCCTGTGTCAGACACTGAAAACCCCTCGGTGAACCCGATACCTTGGTGAGCCTGTGTCAGACCACTGAAACCCCTCGGTGAACCCGATACCCTTGTGAGCCTGTGTCAGACACTGAAACCCCTCGGTGAACCCGATACCTTGTGAGCCTGTGTCAGACACTGAAACCCCTCGGTGAACCCGATACCTTGTGAGCCATGTGGTCAGACACTGAAACCCCTCGGTGAACCTGATACCTTGTGAGCCTGTGTCAGACACTGAAACCCTCGGTGAACCCGATACCTTGTGAGCCTGTGTCAGACACTGAAACCCCCTCGGTGAACCCGATACCTTGTGAGCCTGTGTCAGACACTGAAACCCTCGGTGAACCTGATACCTTGTGAGCCTGTGTCAGACACTGAAACCCCTCGGTGAACCCGATACCTTGTGAGCTGTGTCAGACACTGAAACCCCTCGGTGAACCCGATACCTTGTGAGCCTGTGTCAGACACTGAAACCCTCGGCTGAACCCGATACCTTGTGAGCCTGTGTCAGACACTGAAACCCCTCGGTGAACCCGATACCTTGTGAGCCTGTGTCAGACACTGAAACCCCTCGGTGAACCCGATACCTTGTGAGCCTGTGTCAGACACTGAAACCCCTCGGTGAACCCGATACATTGTGAGCCTGTGTCAGACACTGAAACCCTCGGTGAACCCGATACCATTGTGAGCCTGTGTCAGACACTGAAACCCCTCGGTGAACCCGATACCTTGTGAGCCTGTGTCAGACACTGAAACCCTCGGTGAACCCGATACCTTGTGAGCTGTGTCCGACACTGAAACCCCTCGGTGACCCGATACCTTGTGAGCCTGTGTCAGACACTGAAACCCCTCGGTGAAACACCGATACCCTGTGAGCCTGTGTCCAGACACTGAAACCCCTCTGTGAACCCGATACCCTTGTGAGCCTGTGGTCAGACACTGAAACTCCCTCAGGTGAACCCGATACCTTGTGAGCCTGTGCAGGACACTGAAACCCCCTCGGTGAACCCGATACCCTTTGTGAAGCCTGTGTCAGACACTGAAACCCCTCGGTGAACCCGATACCTTGTGAGCCTGTGTCCGACACTGAAACCCCTCCGGTGACACCCGATACCTTGGTGAGTCCTGTTTCAGACACTGAAATCCCTCGGTGGAACCCGATACCTTTGTGAGCCTGTGTCAGACACTGAAACCCTTCGGTGAACCCGATACCTTGTGAGCCTGTGTTCAGACACTAGAAACTCCCCTATCGGTGAACCCGATACCTTGTGAGCCTGTGTCAGACACTGAAACCCCTCGGTGAACCCGATACCTTGTGAGCCTGTGTCAGACACTGAAACCCCTCTGTGAACCCGATAATTGTGAGCCTGTGTCAGACACTGAAACCCCTCGGACCCCCTGAACCTGTGAGCTGAGCGTCGAACTGAAACCCGTGAGCCGATACCTTGTGAGCCTGTGTCAGACACTGAAACCCCTCGGTGAACCCGATACCTTGTGAGCCTGTGTCAGACACTGAAACCCTCGGTGAGACCTGAACCTTGTGAGCCTGTGTCAGACACTGAACCCCTCGGTGAACCCGATACCTTGTGAGCCTGTGTCAGACACTGAAACCCTCGGTGAACCCGATACCTTGTGAGCCTGTGTCAGACACTGAAACCCCTTGGTGAACCCGATACCTTGTGAGCCTGTGTCAGACACTGAAACCCCTGGGTGAACCCGATACCTTGTGAGCCTGTGTCAGACACTGAAACCCCTCGGTGAACCCGATACCTTGTGAGCCTGTGTCAGACACTGAAACCCCTCGGTGAACCCGATACCTTGTGAGCCTGTGTCAGACACTGAAACCCCTCGTGACCCCAGATACCTTGTGGAGCCTGTGTCAGACACTGAAACCCTCTCGGTGAACCCGATACCTTGTGAGCCTGTGTCAGACACTGAAACCCCTCGGTGAACCCGATACCTTGTGAGCCTGTGTCAGACACTGAAAACCCCTCGGTGAACCCGATAACCTTGTGAGCCTGTGTCAGACACTGAAACCCCTCGGTGAACCCGATACCTTGTGAGCCTGTGTCAGACACTGAAACCCCTCGTGAACCCGATACCTTGTGAGCCTGTGTCAGACACTGAAACCCCTCGGTGAACCCGATACCTTGTGAGCCTGTGATCAGACACTGAAACCCCTCGGTGAAACCCGATACCTTGTGAGCCTGTGTCAGACACTGAAACCCCTCTGTGAACCCGATACCTTGTGAGCCTGTGTCAGACACTGAAACCCCTCGGTGAACCCGATACCTTGTGAGCCTGTGTCAGACACTGAAACCCCTCGGTGAACCGATACCTTGTGAGCCTGTGTCAGACACTGAAACCCTCGGTGAACCCGATACCTTATGAGCCTGTGTCATGACACTGAACCCCTCGGTGAACCCGATACCTTGTGAGCCTGTGTCAGACACTGAAACCCCTCGGTGAACCCGATACCTTGTGAGCCTGTGTCAGACACTGAAACCCCTCGGTGAACCGATATACCTTGTGAGCCTGTGTCAGACACTGAAAACCCCTCTGTGAACCCGATACCTTGTGAGCCTGTGTCAGACACTGAAACCCCTCTGTGAACCCCGATACCTTGTGAGCCTGTTCAGACACTGAAACCCTCGGTGAACCCGATACCTTGTGAGCCTGTGTCAGACACTGAAACCCCTCGGTGAACCCGATACCTTGTGAGCCTGTGTCAGACACTGAACCCCTCGGTGAAACCCGATACCTTGTGAGCCTGTGTCAGACACTGAAACCCCTCGGTGAACCCGATACCTTGTGAGCCTGTGTCAGACACTGAAACCCCTCGGTGAACCCGATACCTTGTGAGCCTGTGTCAGACACTGAAACCCTCGGTGAACCCGATACCTTGTGAGCCTGTGTCAGACACTGAAACCCCTCGGTGAACCCGATACCTTGTGAGCCTGTGTCAGACACTGAAACCCCTCGGTGAACCCGATACCTTGTGAGCCTGTGTCAGACACTGAAACCCCTCGGTGAACCCGATACCTTGTGAGCCTGTGTCAGACACTGAAACCCCTCGGTGAACCCGATACCTTGTGAGCCTGTGTCAGACACTGAAACCCCTCGGTGAACCCGATACCTTGTGAGCCTGTGTCAGACACTGAAACCCCTCGGTGAACCCGATACCTTGTGAGCCTGTGTCAGACACTGAAACCCCTCGGTGAACCCGATACCTTGTGAGCCTGTGTCAGACACTGAAACCCCTCGGTGAACCCGATACCTTGTGAGCCTGTGTCAGACACTGAAAACCCCTCGGTGAACCCGATACCTTGTGAGCCTGTGTCAGACACTGAAACCCCTCGGTGAACCCGATACCTTGTGAGCCTGTGTCAGACACTGAAACCCCCTCGGTGAACCCGATACCTTGTGAGCCTGTGTCAGACACTGAAACCCCTCGGTGAACCCGATACCTTGTGAGCCTGTGTCAGACACTGAAACCCCTCGGTGAACCCGATACC
The DNA here is from genome assembly GCA_014155875.1 of Cepaea nemoralis. Classification (NCBI taxonomy): domain Eukaryota; kingdom Metazoa; phylum Mollusca; class Gastropoda; order Stylommatophora; family Helicidae; genus Cepaea; species Cepaea nemoralis. Next base: position 123,390 of record JACEFZ010027466.1, read on the forward strand.
TTGTGAGCCTGTGTCAGACACTGAAACCCTCGGTGAAACCCGATACCTTGTGAGCCTGTGTCAGACACTGAAACCCCTCGGTGAACCCGATACCTTGTGAGCCTGTGTCAGACACTGAAACCTCTCGGTGAACCCGATACCTTGTGAGCCTGTGTCAGACACTGAAACCCCTCGGTGAACCCGATACCTTGTGAGCCTGTGTCAGACACTGAAACCCCTCGGTGAACCCGATACCTTGTGAGCCTGTGTCAGACACTGAAACCCTCGGTGAACCCGATACCTTGTGAGCCTGTGTCAGACACTGAGAACCCCTCGGTGAACCCGATACCTTGTGAGCCTGTGTCAGACACTGAGACCCCTCGGTGAACCCGATACCTTGTGAGCCTGTGTCAGACACTGAAACCCCTCGGTGAACCCGATACCTTGTGAGCCTGTGTCAGACACTGAGACCTCTCGGCCTCACTCCACCTCATGTTAGATCACAAGATAGTTAATCTATAATGTTGGAATATTTTACTCTTTTGCTGGTGTATACAGCAAAGCTGTTGTTGAGGATTTAGGGTGTAAGGCAGCTTACCCAGACACTCCCCAAAAATGTGCTTTTACAAGATAGTTAATCTATAATGTTGGTATATTTTACTCTATTGCTGCTGTTTACAGCAAAGCTTTTGTTGAGTATTGAGGGTGCAATGAAGCTTGCACAGGCAGTGGTCACAGAGTATACAGACCTGCTCATGTAATGTCACCTCCAATAGGTAAACACACATTTTCAAGAGTGCCACTAGCTGGAACACTCACGGTGGACAAGGCAGACATTCTCTAGAATATCTATGAACTTCTGCTTGTTGAAGATACAATAACAAATGAAACAGCATATTTAAGGATGCCTGAGTGTGGGGTTCAGTGTGATTTTAGCCAAGAGCAGCATATCAGGGGATGAATTTGATGTGCATTACTGGAGTGAGAAAGCAATGGCAAACTACTGAATGTGAACTTGCCTAGTAAACTACAAACAACCAAAAATGCTGGGGTTGACTGCGATGTCCTGTAAAGGGCATGCAACTAACTTAACTGACTAGAATGATCAGCATCTACACCCTACGATACTTGCTGAGGGAGACGGAGCATCTATGGGCTTGTGTGGAGTGTTATGGTTTCAATTCTTAGAAACTAAGAAATTAAGGTAGAACAAGATTTGCCTTGCTGGAGGTACTTAGAGTAGGCTAATGAATGAGTAGCTGATGAATAAAATGATTCCCAAAATGCTGACATAAACTACACAGTGTGTACACTGACTGCTTCATGACAAGGGACAGTGAAACATGTGGAACTGCCTGTCAGGGTCTGGATAAACAAGTCAAACAGATAGCACATGTATCACAACTACCAATGGATAGTGCTCTAAAAGATGCAATATTTCTTAGAAACAATGAGGGGAAAAAAAGAAAAAGACCATTCTCGCATAAGATGGATAAACAGAGTGAATTAAAGCAAATATTGCAAAATGAATGAGCTAAAATATGAGTGTAAAGAAAAACACATACAAATGTAAATTAATATTTCAATAAAAGTCAGTATCAAATAGATAGCTGTCATGCCTATTTTCAGTCAAATTCTACAGTGTTTGAGGAGCATATCAGAGCTTGTTCCAGAACTATTTTCATATCCTGATTGGGAGGTCGGCATGGCTGAGAGGTATAACATAAACACATTCTTCTGACTGTAGTGTAGTGGGTTCGTTCCACACACTTGTCATTTGGACTTCTCATCCTTAACGTTGGGATGTAAATTACACATATCTCAGAAGTCGGAGTGGTATCGCCTGATGGCGGGGGACACTGGTAATGGGGAAAGCTTACCCTGACGCAAAATCAGACCAGTGTATCACTAGTAATAGCAACTACTAGTAGTAGTAGCACAGGTGTCAACTACACTCAAGTTCAAAGCAAAAAAAATATCCTGATTGAATAAAACAAACAGGACAAGAGAAGATAAGATGAAAACAATGGACGAAAGATGAACAGCTTTATCAAAATCACATTGTGTAATCTGTATTTATGAGAAGTTATATGTTCATACTGTATTGATTTATCCATACCCTTGTATATAAATATTGTGTTTGTGTTGTTCATGTACATATTGTATCTATTTTGTTGATGTAAATATTGTATGTTTTGTACATCACATTGACTAACAGCACATATCACTGCTCACTTTCAGCCCATGGGTATCTTGTCCATCCTTGAGGAAGAGTGCATGTTCCCTAAGGCCAGCGACAAGACATTCCTGGAGAAGCTCAACAACAATCACCTGGGCAAGTCCAAGAACTATGGCAAAGCTGGCAAACCCAAGAAAGCTGGCCAGGTGGAAGCCCACTTTGAGCTGCATCACTATGCAGGCAGCGTAAGTTCACATTTCTATCTGAACATTCATCATTCTTCTTCTTCTTTATCTGCCCTTTATTCCCCCATTGGGTGATAGGTACTCCACCAACCCTCGCCCACTGTCTTATCTTTTGCCTATCTCCTGCATGCACTCCCAATATTATTCATTTCAATCTGTAATTCTCTTCTCCGTGTGTTATTATGCCCTTTTGTGGATTTCAGACAAGAGTGTCCAGTTATATTGTCCTCATAGGTTCTTTATGTATTCTGTCCATCTCCAGCGTCTACCCTAAGCTATTGCTTCACTGGAATTAAACATTCAGCCTTCAGTTCATCCCATTGCATTTCGTCTTTCCTGGTATTTCAGGTGTATGTTGCAATGGGAAAGATGCATAGCTCTTAAAATATATAATTGTGCCTTCAGAGGTGTACAAGGGACATTTATTTCTGCTAATACTATAAACTTCAGGGTAGAAGAGGAAATACTGTGAATACATGAATGAAATCAATATGACAGTTTTGATGACAACATTTATGTATTGCTAAAGATCTCAAGACATTTCAAATATTATTATTATAATCACTAGCAATGGTGCTATATTTTGTGATGTTTTAAACGTGTCTTTCAGGTGCCCTACAACATCACCGGTTGGCTGGAGAAGAACAAGGATCCACTGAATGAAACTGTGGTCGAGTTGCTATCACACTCCAAGGAAGCCCTTGTGGGTTATCTGTTCCAGCCACCTGAGGGCGCTGGTGGTATGTGCTCAGTCATTAGTTGAATTACTGACTCTGAATTTATGGCATGCCATTTGAACATGACAAATAAGTTTAGCATAAAATGGCCCACACTAGGTTGATCACATTTACTACAACAACCACATTTACATTTGATTCTACCTTTGCTCATACCTTGAGACATATGGGTTACATGGTGATAGCCCCATATTTGTATACACAAGCCATACCTGTCACCTTTATTTCCCAGAACATTTTCTGGCACACATTTTAAGTGGGTTGGCCTGGAAGCCTAGCCCAATAAAAAACAAGTCCTTTGTCGCTTGAATTGAGATTCAAACACATGACATGTGGGCTGGCAGGCAAGTGTGCTAGCCACATGTTATGATGGCTTCCACATCGATACTCTACACCAGGGGTGGGCAAACTTTTTGTGCCTAGGGCCACATTGACAAATGTAAAGCTATTGGGGGGCCGCATATAAATTCTATATCACAATAAGTAATTATGAATTATTTATCCATCCATCCATCATGTGCCATGCCGGTAAGCGTGGGCGGTCATGTTCTGCCATCTCACTCGATCAACAGAGTCTTGGATCAGTTCCGTGTTTCTGTCTCGACCATGCCACAAGGCCAAGCCATCCAGATACTTGTTTCTAGGTCTTCCCCTTGGTCTGTTCCCCTCGATCTTACCAGTTGTAACCAAGTTCTCCAAATCATTTCTTCTCATAACATGCCCAAAAAATTGTGACTGTCTACGTCTAATGTCTCTGATCAGTTTACGATCTTCATTTGTTTCTTGAAGGACTTGTTCATTGGTCTTTCTGGCTGTCCATGGTATTCTTTGCATTTTCCTCAGAAACCACATCTCTACAGCCATCAGATGTTTTTCAGCCTGGCTGCTCATTGTCCAAGCTTCACATCCATATAAAAGTACAGGTTCTATGTAACATCTCAACACTCTTTTTCTCGTTTCAATTGACATCTTTTTATTGGTCAGTATGTTTTTCATCTTGCTAAAGGCTACTTTTGCCATGGCGATTCTTGTTCTAATCTCTTCAAGGCATCTCCCATCAGATGTTATTACTGTTCCAAGATAATTGTACCTATTCACTTGCTGAAGAATATTCCCATTTACTTGTATACTACACTGTGGTATTTCGTTCTTCCTAGTGACGACTATAATCTGTGTCTTTTTACAATTTAATTCTAACCCTTGTTGTTCACTGTGTGTAACAACCGCATCTACTAAATTTTGCAGGTCCTGTTCATTGTCTGCAATTATTTATTTATTAGAATTATTTATAGGTTATTAAATAGTATAAATAACTAATTATTGCAATTTTAATTTACTCATGCACTTATACATTATATTTTACAATATGGACAAAATCTTTCACTAATTTGTTAAGAAGATTTTACCTTTTTTAATTATATTTTTTAAAATTTATCTATCAATGGCTTTAATTTAGACACAAACCTACTACATTGTCACTACAATTGTTGATTTCTAATGAGATGTATGTAACTGCTTGCAATTTTTGACAATATTCTTGAAATCTGGAGCAAGATTACTTGTTGAAATTCGCATGACAACATGTAAGGTGCATTCTGACAATAAAGCCCTATTCTTAGATTTGTTGATCTTCATGCAAGGAAATGCTTGTTCGCATATGTATATTGATCCAAACAATGATAAAAGTTTAGCTGCAAAGTTTTTCAAGTTGGGAAATGTTAAAACAATCATAACCATACATGAAATTTTGTAAACTTCACCAACATATCTTAAAAACAAAGTAGACATTTTTATTTCTAAATGCCCTCTAGGGCCGCATAATATCAGTTGCCGGGCTGCATGCGGCCCGCGGACCGTAGTTTGCCCACCCCTGCTCTACACTGATAAATCTATAAGTATAGTAATTAGTATGTTGGTTCTGCCAGACAACACAAATCTTTGAACAGTACATACAAGTATTCCATAGAACAAGGAAGGGTCTCATGTATGATTACAAACATTACAAACTCATGTTTTGTGTGCTGGGTTAGTTTCCTAACTCTTACATTTTGTAAGACTTTTGCTAGTTTGTATTAAATTACTGACTGTCTGGGTCAGTGGCAATGGACAAGTTGATACGCTGGCTTCGAACAATTGGGTTGATGAACATGGGTGAGGGTAAACAAAAAGTAGTACTTACATAGCAAGCAACATTTGAATGATTGCGGAACAGTTGATGTAACAGTCAAAGACTACTGGATTTTACAGTAAAAATGGACATGAGTAGGTGTATTTATGCATTCTTGGTTGAAAATACAATTGCTAAGTTACTTCTTGTTTGTTATATCCTTCTCAGAGTTGCTAAGTGACTTCTTGTTTGTTGTATCCTTCTCAGAGTTGCTAAGGAAAGAGTGCAAACAATATGAAATTTACTAAGTAGGTCAAGTGTTAAGTGATTGCATCCGTGATTGTGAAGTGGTCACATTTCTGACTTTATTTATAACTCCAGTAACAGTCTCCACATTGATCCACCAACTATTGTGACTAAAAGAGTTACCACCACAATCAGATTAAAGATGAATTAGGTAATTTCCTGTAGTATGGTGATTAAAAAAATTGGGTTGGATTAGAGCGTCAGTTACAGTAAGGTATCATCGCAGGATATACACAAATTGTTTTGATTTTAGCAGCCCCTGGAGGTTAATTTTCTAACACATGCTCCCGAAATAGAAAAGAGAATATTGTGTTTGTAATTTCTGCAGTCTATATTATTCCTGTAATTTTCTTTCATGGGCATGAAGCAGAAGAGGGGACAGCAAGCAAATCTGCTCAAAGAAAGAAAGGAGGCAGCTTTCAGACTGTGTCTTACATGCACAAGGTCAGGTTTCAAGGTTCCTTTCACTTACCACCAGGCCTTGGGGTTTCTCCTGACAGTAGTGGTTCAACCACAGGTTTGACAAGGAGAAACCAAGGCATGGGCTAATTAGTAAAAAAAAAAAAAACACCTAGCAAAATCTATTAAGAGATTAAAAGTGAGTATTTGAAAGAAATACACTGAAACCTGTAAATATTTATTATGATTTGAAGGTAATTTTAAAAATAAAACTTTTGGGAAGGTTTACAGACCAGCATGAAAGTAAAGATTTGCTGGGTGTCCATTACTGATCACATCTTTTCTTACAGGTCACAGCTGTCTTCTTCAAGCCATCAAAAGCAGTACCTTATTTTGTTTAACTAGTCTCTCTTAATGAACATTCTAAACCAAATAATAATGAATTTTGTCCTTCAGAACATTGATAAAAACCAATTATTTCCCTTCTATCCATGCATTTATTTGTAGAGGGTGCAGGTGGTGCTCAAAAGAAGAAGAAATCTACTGCCTTCCAGACTATCTCGTCTGTCCACAAGGTATTCTTATAGTTCAGCATGCGTTGAGATGTAGGACAGTCAACTCCTCCTATAGGGAGAGCTGTGTTGTGTGAACCACATTTCCCCATTGAAACCTGGTTTGTTTGTAATTTTCCCTCCCTGTTAACACATCCCTGATTTTTCTTACCTGTTGAAATAATCCATTGGTTTGCTGTCAACAGTATTAACTATTTTAGTCACAAACTGTGTGAGATGTTTCCTGTGAATCCCACCTATCACATAATGTGTCCTTGTACTTTTTATATTTGGTCAGATTTTACTAAAGAAATCTGGCTTCCGCTGGATGGAGAATACGACACACACACATATCGTGATTGTAACTGACTCAGAAAGCATGCTGACGAGGGTGAGGACGGGCAGACTTCGTGCGGAGTGGCTTGCTTCGCTTCGGAGGTCACGGGTGACAAGCATCACCTGGATCTTTTCTCTGGGGCATGCCGGTGTGCTGGGAAATGAACAGGCGGACAGATTAGCTGGCTCTGCAGAACTTGGTGGAGTATTGATACATGACAAGGCAGACGTGGTTGCGGCCTTGTGGGAGCACGTGCACACCTCGGAGGAGCAAATGGATTACCATGGTCTGGCAAGAATGAGACAACGAGGAGTGACGAAGGGATCTGGCTGACGCTCAACGCTCAAAGGAAAGGCGAGACGGACTTATAATCAGATTGCTACTGGTACTATTAGTGTTGGAACTCTTCGCTGGCTGCTGAGGATGGGGACGGAGCACTTATGGGAATGCCCCGAATGCTGTGATGTCGATTCCTAAATCAATCAATCAATCAATCAATCTGGCTTCCTCAGTGGCCACTTTCATGTGCCTGTGATTGTTCTTAGTGGTTATTTCCCAACCATAGGCATCAATATCCTCAAGAACTGACAGACATCATCATCAAGTGCCTTGCTGACTGCATGGGCAGTCATGCTTCTTCACATCTTGCGATGTCCAGCAACATGAGTCAGTTCATACGTTTTACCCCCTTCAATGCCATGACATAAGGCTGTCAAGAATTTTCTCTCACTGTATTCTTCTGTCTCACTTTCCACAAATCTGTCACAGGATATTCCAGTTTTTCTCTTCATATCTTTCTAATTCAAAACAGCATTTAAAGGGAACACTTTTGTTAGCGTGAGATCCTTAGTAAACAGATGCCTGGACAACCTCTGCATGCTCTAGAAAGGTTGTCCAACCAAAGCTTAGATATTCCAATAACATATGTTTTCCTTTATATTACTGTAGTTTTACCCTTGCGTATTTAATATTGACAACCTTAACTTGTTACACACCTGATAGATACACCTGCATGATCTAGACCCCTGTGTGCGCATTTCACACCCTCATATGTTCTTCTATTGTCTTTCTCACCACTTCTACCTAGCCAAAACCGTGTGAGTAGATAGTTGAACCTCCCCAATAAAAACAATAACAAAACTGGTTTTCCTCATTAATATTGTTGTTTATCCCTTTTTTAAAACCTAGAATGCACAACAGATGATGGACGATGCAACAGCGGTGACATCATTGGCATGGTTTATGTGTGACTTGTTGTTTCCATTATATTTAATTATTTGTGATGATTTGTAGATGGTTTATGCTCTTGTAAAAATTACACTCTGCTATTGTTAGAAAGATGGTTAACTTTGATATCACATTCATGAACTGTTAAACATTAGTTGAAATAAAACACATGTAATCTGGCTTCAGTAAAGCCCTTAGAAGATAAATGTTATTTATGTAACAAATTTACACTTAACATACATTTTTGTTTGTTTATTCATATACTCTTAAAACAAATTTTAATGACTGAATATTTCTGTATATCATATGCAAGTGGAACTGCTTGATCTGACCTTGACCTATGTCCTTTATTGTTCAGGAGTCTCTGAACAAACTGATGAAGAACTTGTACAGCACCCACCCACATTTTGTGCGCTGTATTATTCCCAATGAATTCAAACAGCCAGGTATGGTTTGATTTTATGTGATGTTCTTTACTTTAGATTGCTTTCTTTAACTTAGATTGCTTTCTTTAACTTAGATTGCTTTCTTTAATTAGATTAATTTCTTTAATTTAGAACAGATATAATTTTAAAACGCTACTCTCAAAATCAAATAGCAAACAAATTTTAAAAATGAATTATGAAGTAAATTGATTATATATATTACATTAAGCTGTTTGTAAAACAAAACAGGCACTCTTCCGATTGACGGGTCTAAATAGTTCCGCAGTGAATAAGTCAGGGGTTAAGGGTTAGGGTTAGTGTTAAACTAACACTGACCCTAACCCTTAACCCTAACTTATTCACTGCGGAACTATTTAGACCCGTCAATCGGAAGAGTGCCACAAAACATGTTTTGCAAATAAACTTTGTCTTGATTAGAATCCAGTTTAACATTTAAATACTGTAATTTATTTTTATGTTGAATGTAAACTTTTTACGACGGCATTAATTTTGAACATGGGATTGTTTTGTGTGTTGTGATTTTAAGACATAATAAACCTTCTTTGTCTGTCTAGTTCATATACAAATATAGCATCTTTTATATTATTTATTATATTATATACATAGTCCTGCTTTTAGTATTATGTGTACATATATATTAAACAAATGTAAAAAGACATGTAAATTAGTATTACTGAATTTCACCTTTCGTTAAGCAATATTTATTACAACAGAATACTTAATAAAGTATTTTAAAATGCAGTTCAGGAATTAAAGAATTATTACAATAGTGGAAGAAATATAACATGCTAAAAAGGTTTATGAAAACAATTTGTAAGTAACAAGCAACAATGTAGGGTGGGCTTTGAAAGCAAATACATGCAAACAAAGTAATGCAGGAACAGTTTCACAGAAGAATATATAATGGCACCCCGTCGTCTTGATGGACGATAGTTTGTTACATTGTGCTTCACAAAGGGCATAATAACCTCTCTATAGCTCAAAACCTGGGCTGAATTGTAGAGACCATGTGTTGCCTAAGCAGCATGGTCCCTCTCTCGACCTGCCTACTTTACTCCAGAGGAAAGGTAACACCAATCTGCAGAAGCTGCCAGACCAACAAAGCAAAGCTCTAAATGTCCGCCTCTGGGAGCTTCCATTCTAGACCACTTGCTGACGACGGCTTAGGGCTTAGCCTGCCCTGCCATTGCAATAAGTCTTTAGGTTGCATTTCATCGCACCAGGATAAGGCTTTTACCCTTCCAGTCGCCCTACTCCACCTGTTGCCATTGGTACAATGTGGGGTGTTGGGTTTATTGAGCGCTGCCAAACATTCGGCGCTGACAGAAAGCAGATAGTACCATCTGCTGTCGTATATATAATAGAAATGACCATTATCACAACTGAAATCATTCTCAAGCTGAGACACGTCCAAATAATTAAAACATATGTTATTTCTAAAGGTGAGATCGACTCCCATCTGGTGTTGCACCAGCTTCAATGTAACGGTGTACTTGAGGGTATCCGTATTTGTCGCAAGGGATTCCCAAACAGGATCATCTATTCTGAATTCAAGCAGCGGTAAGTGGCACAATGGCTCCTGTACCATGACTTTGATTTATTCTTTTGCCCTGTTGATATGCATAACTTGCATGTATTGCAAACCACTGATAACATTTGAATTTTTTATGAATATGACAATTTTGGATATTTTGCCCTGGCCATGCGGGTGTACGGGGGAATGAACAGGCTGATAGGCTAGCAGGGAATGCACCTCTTGGTGGTATCTTGCCTATGGACAAGGTGGAGGTGGTCGTGTGCTTGTGGGACCAGGTGGAGAAGGCGGAGGAACAGATTGAGAACCCATATGTGGAAAGAATGAGATTGCGGCGGATCGGCAGGGGTTCTGGAAGAATCTCAAAACTGAGAGGGAAGACCAGGAGACCATTTAATCAGATAGCGGTGGAAACGATTAGTAGTATGACTCTTCGCTGGCTGTTGAATGAGGGGACTGAGCACGTATGGGAATGTCCTGAGTGCAGTGATATCGGTTCTTGACTCAACTCAACTCAACATTTGCCAGTTTTTATATTAACTCTCTATCCTAGTTATTGATTTAACTCCTGGTGTCCAAGATTGTCGTCATTTAATGTCTTCTCGGTCATTGATATTTATTATTTTAACTCCTTCTCTGGCACAATTTATTATTTTAACTTTTTTTTTCTGTCACTGATATTTATTATAAACTTACTCTGACCTGACATCTATTATGTAAACTTCTTCTCTGTCACTGACATTTTTTATGTAAAATTCTTCTCTGTCACTGATATTTTTTATGTTAACCTCTCAGTCACTGATATTTTTTATGGTAACTTCTCTGTCATTAATATTTTTATGTAAACTGATGGTCACTGATGGTTTTTTATGTTAAGCTCTCTGTCACTGATATTTTTTTATATTAACTTCTCTATCACTGATATTTTTTTATGTTAACTTCTCTGTCACTGATATTTATTAAATGCCTTCTCTGCCACTGATATTTATTATTTTAATCCTTCTCTTTCACTGATGCTTATTATTTTAACTGTTTCTGATCCAGAAATGTATAGTCTTAATGTAACAACGTCTTATGGGCGAAAGAGTTCTAAACAAGTATTAAAATCTATTAAACAATCAGTAACCTATGGTTAGTTCCTTAGTGCAGAATGTGTTAGGTTTGTGTGTGTGTGTATATATATAAATACATATACATACATATAATGTATTTGTGTGTAATTATGTGACAGCTGAAGTAATGTAGTTGCATTCCTTCTTACAAGATTAATTTAAAACTGCTTATTCGCTAACTTTCTTGTACTTTCTCAGCTACTCCATCTTGGCCCCCAGTGCCATTCCTCAGGGATTTGTTGATGGCAAGAAAGTGACAGAGAACATTCTTCTGGCTCTGCAACTGGACACGGCCGAGTACAGACTGGGAACAACCAAGGTCAGCACACAGCCTTGGAATATGTTTTGTACGGCTATAGATTGCAGTAAATGGAGTTGTGTAATTCTTTCATGGGATTTGATTGCCTGGGATACAGATTATATTAAATGGAGTTTTGTAATTATTTCATGGGATTTGATTGCCTGGGATAGATATTGCATTAAATGGAGTTGTGTAATTATTTCTTGGGATATGACTGCTTGGGCTAAATATTGTATTAAATGGAGTTACGTAATTATTTATTGCCATTTGGTTGGGCTAAAGATTGTATTCATCTTGTACAGGTGTTCTTCAAGGCTGGTGTCTTGGGTACCCTTGAGGACATGCGTGACGAGCGCCTGTCAAAGATCATCTCCATGTTCCAAGCTCACATCCGTGGTTACCTCATGAGGAAATCTTACAAGAAGCTTCAGGACCAGAGGTCAGTTCATTCAGACAGTAGCCAGCAAATCATGGGCAACACTCTTTTATTGACTCATATACCAAGACTCATCTTATGTTGATTGTTGACTGTGTCGTGACACTGACTAATTTAACTTACATACCAACTTACTCATGTTATGTTATGGGGGGGGGGGGGCGTGGCTGAGAGTTTATGGTGTCCGCCCATGGCTCATAAAGTAGAAGGTTCGTTCACAGTGTATGGCTGGTGAATTTTCCCAAGAACCATTTGTTCACAGTGCATGGCTGGTGAATTTTCCCAAGAACCATTCGTTCACAGTATGGCTGGTGAATTTTCCCAAGAACCATTCGTTCACAGTATGGCTGGTGAATTTTCCCAAGAACCATTTGTTCACAGTATGGCTGGTGAATTTTCCCAAGAACCATTTGTTCACAGTATGGCTTGTTAATTTTCCCAGAACCATTTGTTCACAGTATGGCTGGTGAATTTTCCCAAGAACCATTTGTTCACAGTGTATGGCTGGTGAATTTTCCCAAGAACCATTCGTTTACAGTGAATGGCTGGTGAATTTTCCCAAGAACTATGCGTTCCCAGTGTATGGCTGGTGAATTTTCCCAAGAACTATTCATTCCTAGTGTATGGCTGGTGAATTTTCCCAAGAACTATTCGTTCACAGTTTATGGCTGGTAATTTTCCCAAGAACTATTCGTTTACAGTGTATGGCTGGTGAATTTTTCCAAGAACTATTCGTTCCTAGTTTATGGCTGGTGAATTTTCCCAAGAACTATTCATTCCCAATGTATGGCTGGTGAATTTTCCCAAGAACTATTCGTTCCCAGTGTTTGGCTGGTGAATTTTCCCAAGAACTATTGTTCCCAGTGTATGGCTGGTGAATTTTCCCAAGAACCATTTGTTCACAGTGTATGGCTGGTGAATTTTCCCAAGAACCATTCATTTACAGTGTATGGCTGGTGAATTTTCCCAAGAACTATTCGTTTCCAGTGTATGGCTGGGTTAAGAGTGGAAAATAGGAGGTCTCTTGTGTACAAATTGTGCACTTCAAACATCCCACAGAAGTTGGAAATGGCCATGTGTAGGCCTTAACGCTACTGCCCTGGCACCATTGTTAAAGAATATTTACCCATGGGTATACTCGTAGAACCTTTTACATTGGATTGAATCTGTCCAGAGGGAGCAAACCTGACACAATGCATGCCGAGGTCAGATACACTGACCTGTAAGGTACATATCCAGGTGTGACGAACTTCTCTAGAATCAAGAATGAAGATGAAGAAACACAGACTTTCTGGAATTAGATACCATGTGACTCATCTTATGTTGATCTCTTTATAAGTTATCTGTCAATTGTCTATGTTATCTGTCAATTGTCTATAAGTTATCTGTCAATTGCCTATAAATTATCATGCAATTGTCTATTCCCTTTGGGAAATTATGTTTGGTTATTAAGTATAGGAGTAGTTGAAATATTTTATGTGGAGTTATATGTGTCACCTGGATTGTGTTAAATTTGCCAGCCATTGTATAGTATACAGTTGACAGAATCTATCCGTTTGATTCTGGATCTTTCTCTAGTTCTGTAACCAGAGTTCAAATGTACACAGTAGTAGCTGAATTCTCACCATCTTATTTCTTGTCTAATCTTTCAGTGTAGAGGGTCTGGCAAATGAAGAGTCAAGAAATCATAAGTTTGTACCAACAGAAACACATTAATAACTGTATCTGTGTCATCTTAATTTATGCTTGGTTTGTTTTACATTTCTTGTACATTTATTTTTTTTATATTTTTGTTATTTTTGTTAAAATGTGGATATGAATCATTCTTTGCCATCTGGTCTGCAGAGTGGGTTTGAGCGTCATCCAGCGCAACATCCGAAAGTGGTTGGGTCTGAAGAACTGGCTGTGGTGGAGACTGTACGTCAAGGTCAAACCTCTGCTGAACATTGCTCGTGCTGAGGATGACATGAAGAAGAAGGAAGAGGAGTTGGCCAAGACCAAGGCTGAGCTGGAGAAGACTGAGAAACTCCGCAAAGAGCTGGAAGAACAGAACGTTGGCCTCCTCCAGGTATGTGCAGGCAATATTATGGTATTACGTCTCCTGTTACTGAGCTCACATTTTGATGGTTTGACAGCTGAATAACAATTTAAAGGATTCCAATAGCAGATTTTCAAAGGAGCTGTGAAATGCTATGGATTATAACATAAGAACTTAAGTGGCCAGATCATTTTCTTGTTGAGTATATATTTAAAACAATTCAGAGTAGTTATTTAATAAGTTGGTGTTGAAGCCGCACTATGACTTGACTGTAAGCTGGTCTTGCCAGGGACAAACACAAAACCCTCTTGTGATTGAACTAACCAATAAGTTAATACACAAATCATGTTAATGTATACATTATTGGTCTTCTGGTATAATAGTTTGTTGATACCTAGAATTTTAAGTGCAAATAGCTGTGCTTCTTTCTGAGTGTACTGTAAATAGTATAATGACAACAAAACAATATTTATATATCATTAGTTTATTTACATTTACCACACACATTGGTCTGATCAGTCACATCGCTACCACCATGGGTTGTAGTTATGCCTTTTTTTAAAGCACAGTGTAACAAACTATCACCTGTCAAGACAGCAAGGTGCCAGCAGATTATTTTCACTTAATTTCCCTGGCTAAAGACTGTAAGGCCTCATGAAAATACTGAACACATACAGGCATTTAGTGTAGTAAAATTTTTAACATTTTGCTTTCAGTGTTTGGTTGGAATTTTTGCAGTTAAGATTATCACTGGTATGGGAACATTATGATAAGACAAAAACTGGAACATGTTATGGCAACTGGAAAGATTTGCAGCAAGAGAGACAGAGTTAGACAGTGTGAGAAGATTCTTGATAGTCTTGTGTCATGGCACAAAAGAGAGTCAACATACGAATTAATCCATGCTGTCGGAGATTGCAGTTTGTGGAGAAGTATGATCGCCTAATGCCAGCCAGCAAGGCACTGGATGATGATGATGATGATGAGGATTAGATGGGATCAAATGTTGTGATAAAATCACCAATGTGGAGCTCATGGTAAGAACTTGACACATTCTAGTGAATGGATAAAAGCGCTCTAGCTTTAAACTCCCGGTACGCTGAAGACAATTTAGTGGGATCGTTTCCTACGGGCGTCAGTTTGAACTTCAATGTTGACTTCTCATTCAGAAAGCAATGGCAAACTACTAAATGTAAACTTGCCAAGAAAAGGAACCTCGGGTTGGGGTTGATTGCAACATCCCACAAAAAACATGCAATTTTTAAATCTTAACAAAGTAAATCAGTAGCTAAACATCCCTGATATGTTATTCCTCAGGCCAAGAACGACTTGTACATCCAACTACAAGCTGAGCAAGACAACCTGATTGATGCCGAGGAGAAGATTGAGAAGCTCATCTCCCAGAAGGTTGAGTACGAGACTCAGATCAAGGAGATGGAGGAGAGGCTTCTGGATGAGGAGGATGCAGCAGCTGAGCTGGAGGAGAAGAAGAAGAAGCTAGAAGGTGAAAACAAAACTCTGAAAGAAGACATTGAGGACTTGGAGAACTCTTTGGCAAAGGTGAGCTGAAAATGGATATATTGTATCTTTATGAGGAATACCTGAACTAATCATAGTACATTCTTTGTGCCCTTTTGTCTGAGCTGATCACACTAGCAAGGTATTTTGCAACAGACAAGTGTCTTTTCATCTCTCTCCACTCTTCAGTATCTTATGCCAGCCAACCATACTAGTTTCCTTCAGATATACTGCCACTTTCATTCTTGTTCCTTTTTCCTATTAATTTAAATCTTATATATATTTTATTTTCTCTCCTCTTCTTTGCATTTTTAGGCGTTTAATTACTGGCTATGCATAGTCTTTAGTTTTATCACATCCATAATGATGGCGTAAGTCAGAACATTACTTATTTAGAAAGCTGGTTTCTTGAAATATTTTTAGGAAGATCTTACTTAAGCTATCATGTTGAATTTATAATTAGGCAGTGCATTTGTATGTTATTTTTATAAAGTTTAAAAAAATACTTTATCTGTTACTTGTTATCTTTGTGTGTGTTGGATAAATCTCCAGTCAAATGGGTTATATTATTTTGTTAACACCCTTTTGCATCTTTAGATTTGCATATAATTTAATTGGAGTTTGACTGAAATGATTTATCAAATATTTCATTATGATATATGCCTGTGCTCATTGGTTGCTGAGAGAGGGAAAGACTGGCCACAGGTTCCTCCTTTCATTCTATATAACATAACACAAAATAATGCAGCTTTACAGAAGACACTTATGGAAAACATATCACATTCCTTGCACTCCATATTGCTCTCCATGCATTCAGGACTGCAAAATGAGGGTCCTAGCACAACACAGAGCCATATTAGGTTCCTGCTTCAAGACTTGTTTTTTTTTTTTCATTATGAAAATAAACGAACAAACAAACAAATTTTATTTTCAAAGGGTTAAGAATTGGGCACGCGGGCCCATGTAACATTCTGCGCTTCTATCACTCTCTTTCATACAAATTTCATGCATACATCACTTGGGGTTAATCGAGAACAACAAGAACAATATACAAGTTATGCATTATAAAGGCATGGGAAATGTGCAAAAATAAATACTACACGACTCACTAATATTAATGATTGATGTGGCAACTGTCATTAGCTAAGGGGAACAATCTGTTCTACTAAAAAAGGGGACTTGTTGTTATACTAGGTTTTTATTATTATTATTATTATTATTATTATTATTATTATTATTATTATTATTATTATTATTATTAAGAATGTAACTCTAGCTGACTGTTATTTGATACTGATATCTTCAACTCTGACATCAGGCTGAGCAAGAGAAGCAGACCAAAGACAACCAGATCAAAACTCTACAAGATGAGATGGCAGCCCAGGATGAGCAGCTGAACAAGGTGAACAAGGAGAAGAAGAGTTTGGAGGAGCAGCACAAGAAGACTCTTGAAGACCTGCAGGCTGAAGAAGACAAGGTTAACCACCTCAACAAGCTGAAAACCAAGCTCGAACAGACCCTTGATGAGGTGAAGACAGATGACTTCTTGTGTGTTTCTATTTGTTTTAATCATTTTATTCCAATGACCTGTAGGGCTACTTGTCCTTTATACAAATACAGATATTCTTCGTAATATATCTCTGTGAAAACAAATGTGGAATTACGGAAGAACAGATAATAGCCAGTTATGACAGAAATAAGGATGAAAAAGCAAATATGGTTGGATATGGTATACATTAAGGAAACAAACAAAATGCCTTGGAATTGAAGAGAACCTAGGTAGATTAAAGAGAACATGAATAATTGATTAAACAGGAGACAAATTATAGAGACTTGAACACAATTCTTAATGGATAGGCTAAAACACATCACAGGAATACAACAGTTAAATGTCTCTTTCATGAGGAGTACAAAGGAATAATTATGTGTACATAATGTGTGTGAGTTGTTCTTTATCTATTTCAAGTGAAGCGCTTCCAATCTAGTTATGCGCCTGTCTAACTCAGAGCTAAATGTGTCTAGCTTTGGCTTTCATTTGTCTAAGGTTTACTTCCTGTAGATTTCATCAATGGCTATATATAGCCATGAATATGTTTTCCCCTAATAGTTTTGCCAGGAAAGTGATCTTAACGCCTCCTATTTGTGATTACCAACTGCATTGAGATCTTTGACATGCAAAACCAGTTAACCAAACTTCCGGTTATTTGCCTGTATCCAAGAAGGTTAGATATCTAAATTCACCCGACAATAGATCAGGGTAAAGTGTAATACAGCGGTTTGACTTTACGCTGGTGGCAAACCCGATAACCTTAGGTCCTTAAGCTAACACAGAAACCTTGCATCCATGCCACCTCCTTATGTGAGTTCATACCTTCATTTATATTTAAACTATGTTCACAGCTTGAAGATAACCTTGAGCGTGAGAAGAAAGTCCGTGCTGATGTTGAGAAAGCCAAACGAAAACTGGAGCAGGACCTGAAGAGCACCCAGGAGACTGTTGAAGACCTTGAGAAAGCAAAGAGAGATCTAGAGGAGAACCTTAGAAGGTAAGCCGTCATATTATGCTCAACGTGAATTAATGTCTTCTCATCTTGTTTCTCTTGTAATTTTGCGATGTCAAGGTGAAGTGTAAATAGTGGGAGTGTCCGTTTATGGGCTTCATATTCAACTTGAATTGACAGACAAATAATCAAATTAAATTTGCAGTCAAGATCAGTATTGCAACAAGATTAGTCCTTGGAACATTGGTCAGGCAGGGGCCCAGCTTGTGTGGGGGAAATGAAGCTTTACATTATCTTGGTCAGTACATCACCTGACCTTTGGGCACCAGCCAGTGATGGTAATGTGTGGTTGAATGAATTGCTGCCTTAGGTAGTAAGTGGTGTTCAAAGAGTTAATGGAACAATTACTGAGCTTTGTTAGTAAACTTGTGAATAATATAATCATGTTTTAACTCTTTGACAGGATACAGGATATAATCATGCTTTACATCTGTTTCAGGAAAGACTTGGAAATCAACAGCCTGTCATCCAAACTGGAGGATGAACAGAACTTGGTGGCACAGCTGCAGAGAAAGATCAAGGAACTCCAGGTAACTTTATGCTTCCAACACTTTTCCCTTCTTCATGTCTTGACATTACACCGCTGTACTGTTCTTATTGTTTGTATTGCGATTGGCCAGCTACCTTGAATGTCTTCCACTTGTTTTTATCCTCTTCCTCCACCTTATTTGTTTGGTCTCAACCATGATTACATTTGAAAGTCTATCTTAGGTTACGGGTTAATTGATGTATGTACATAGTTTCTGATTTTCATTAACTCTCCATTCATACAACTGAAGTGAATGTCAGCCTGGCTGAATGGGTCGGAGAGCTTGCTATTAAACTTCCAGTGTACTGATGCTGAGGTAGCGGGTTCAACCCCTAGACCATTCAGTTAGACCAAAATGTTGACTTCTAGTCCTTGACATGGGGGCATAAATTACAAGTACCTCAGAAGTCGGAGTGGGTTTGCATGATGGGGAAAGCTAATCCACACGCAAAAATCAGTCCAGTACACAAGAAGAAGTAGTACATGTGTAGACTACACTTGAGTTTAAAGCGAGCGCACACAGAAGAACAATTGAAGTGAATGTAGTGAATATATCACATTACATTGGATTTGTGAACTATGAAAAAACTCTTTGCCAGTATTGATAGGGAATCTGTTTAGAAAGTAATAAACTATGAGGTTCCACAAAAGTTTATTGATATGATAAAGGCAACGTATACAAACTGAAATGCAGAGTTCTTCATGAGAGAAACTGACAGACACATACAATCTATTTCAGGCCCGTATTGAAGAGCTTGAGGAGGAGCTTGAAGCTGAAAGACAAGCCAGAGCTAAGGTGAGTTGATGTCAGATGTATACAATGGTTTTCTTCATATATGGCATTGGTGTGTCCGCAGCCTTGTGTCTTATATACTGCAAATAATGTCTTATACTAATGTTCCTCCATGTCATCATGTCAAACTGACCAGCATCTTCTTTTTTTGTTGGTGACTTTAGCAAAAGATAATGATATGTTAATAGAGTATGGAAATGATGGACACAATTTTGTTTTCATTTATACAATATATATATATTGTTGTCGTCTTACTATCTAGGTGACTGGTTGGGTTCACACAGGTATTAATAACACAAGCAATCAAACTACTTTGCTGTAATATAGCCTATTTATTGTGGCTATACAGTTAACATCATATCACATTGTTCATTGACATTAAACCATGATACATTTATAATCATGTCACATCCTAGCACACTATCTAGTCTATAATATGAAGATCTACAGAGTCCCTCTCAGGCAGACCCTTGTTGCCTGTCGCGAGTCCAATCGCCCTCTGTTCGTCTACCGCGTGTCGCTATTCGACGGGCGGTAACTCTGCCCGAGTTCCTCGTGGACCCCGCTTGAGGCGGGTCATCTCAATGTCCACGGAACCCTGGACTCGGTGACTCTTGTTCTAGAAAGCTCTGGACGTTTCTTGTCCAGAGCGACTTGGTTATCTTTCTTGGGCTGGAGTTGCAGCCCTCTAATTCTTTCTGGTGATAAGCTTTAGGTGAGAAGTTGACAGGATTCCCTCCCCCCTTCCTGAAATGGTTTGTTATAGGGTAATTAGATTTGTTCTAATTCTGTCATCGACTCACCTAAAGTTGGGGTTTTATAGTTTGGTGGAAAGTAACCTGGTAACTCACATAATGACATTAGCAACTCATGTATTCTTTCATACACCACTTCTCTGATTTGCTAAGAGAGACCATCCTGTCTCTCGTGTATCTAACAATGCTTATCAGACCGAAGTTACGTGGCGTTTTAATAGTTGCATTAGCAACTCGCCCTTCTCACGCACCCTACTGGTGCCCAGATAATTAATCTCTGGTTACAGAGAGTTAACAGGACCGAAGTCCTGGCTAGTTAAGTACACCTTCAAATCTTGATTCGTGTGTGTATTTCAATATACTTTTACTCTCGTATGTTATCTAATGTTACATGTGTAGTTACGATGTTCTTTTATCCCCCTGAAACTACATGTGTCCCTGTTGGCTTGTTAGTGTGTCTGAATAATCAGTTGATACTCCTAATAAAGTGATTGTATTTTAAATTGAACGTGTTGAGTTATGAGGTGTGTGTGTGTGTTAAATGGGTGGTGTATTTCCAAGCGTCACGAGTTGGGATAACCTCAATCATGAGTTATGCACTACATGATCGGCCATTCCAAGTAGTGGTGCTTAGACTATTTCCTACTGCTAACCTAAGTAAATTCACTAAGTATATTAACTAGTTACTAAGTTAAGCTGATTCCTAAACTAAGTTCTATACATGTACTCCCAAATTAGACAAGTCACACAGTTTTACATCAAAGACGCAGACAAATTAAAATAATACGTGTTGCGTACAATTTGTCCGCCAAGTGTATCGTTCTCTTATTTAATACTTTCATACACTGATTCATTCGTCTTTCATACACAATAGTATTTTGTAAAAATATATATTTTTAAGTTAAGGTAGTTATTATTGCCCTTGGAAAACGTGGGCTAGGCGATATTTGCCCTTTAAGAAAATACGTACTTTTTGTGCGGGGACGTAAATTACAAGTACTTCAGAAGTCAGAGTGGGTTCACCTGATGGTGATTGCCAGAGACACTGGTAATAAGGAAAGCTTACCTACACGCAAAAATCAGTTCTGTGTGGACTGCTCAAATTCAAAGTGACAGAGCGAAAAAAAAATATACCAAAGTTTGAGCTACGCAAACCATCTATTCTAAAACACTTAGAGACTTAAAATGACTACAGTATCAAATTAGGAAAGGGAGTGATTTCATAAAAACAAACTAAAGTGAATAGACAGGCATCTGAAGTTGACACAATCCTAGGCAAATTAAGCATAGTGGAGACTGCTGCTGGTTTCATCCTGATGTCTGATTTGGCATACCAGCTATAGACTGATGTAATATCTGGCAGACAGGTGAATGGTTGACTAAGTAGATGCGCTTCCTCACAATTTGTCTCCAAAGAGGGAAAGCTTCAACTGTGTCATAGCTTTAGAAAACCAGTCTAATCAGCAGAACAAGAAAGCAATGCTCAAAATAAGAGTGAACAGACTGCAGTTGATTGCAGAGAATATGAGTTACATGACCAAACCAGGCAGTCTGTTGACACTTCTCTATTGACAAGAGTGGTTCTATGTAGCAAGCATATTTCAGCTTGTTTCCTAAAACAAATATTTGCATAATGCATCGGAAATGAAATAAAGAAAACCTATCTGCAACGTGTATTAGGTTATGATAGTCAGCTTTCTTCTGAAATTCATTTAGTTGCAAGTGTAATATTTTATCTGATAGTTCACTGGCTGTTTCTGTGTCCAGGTTGAGAAACAAAGAGCTGAGTTGTCCAGAGAACTGGAAGAGCTCAGTGAGCGTCTGGATGAGGCTGGTGGTGCAACATCTGCTCAGGTTGAGCTCAACAAGAAGCGTGAACAAGAGCTGTTGAAGCTGCGTCGTGACCTCGAGGAGTCTGCCCTTCGGCATGAGGCTCAGATTTCTGCTCTGCGTAAGAAGCAACAGGATGCTGCTAATGAGATGGCTGACCAGATTGACCAACTCCAGAAAGCCAAGAGCAAGTAAGTCACCTTAGTTGTTGAGCTATTTCTGTATTTGCTCTGCTTTTCATCCTCATTGAAATATTGTGAAGTGTCTTCCTATCTGGTGTGGGTGGATCATGCTTCTCCACATCTTGAGATCACCAACGACATGTATCATCAGTTTGCTTGCTGACTGCCTTCCATGCCATGAAACAAGACTAGGAATAGGACAAGCAGAATCTGCATTCTATCAAAGCAGGAACATTCTATGCAATAAGACCTTGTCATTGGAAGTTAGAAAAGGAATTTTCGCATGTTATACAGATCCATTTCTAATATATAGCTACGAATTTTGGACATTTAGTAAACAAGTGAAACAATCCCTGGAAGCTTTGAAGATGTGGATTTATAGGAGAATGCAGAAAATTCCTTGGATAGCCTAAATGAGCAATCTGTACATTTTGAGAGAGGCTAATTCGGAAAAACAACTTATCACAGACATCAGAAAGAAGTGGTCTGCATTGAAACCCAAGCATATATGTTTATGCATAATGACGTATATTTTGTAAGTTAAAATATCACTTTGCGTTCACTTCAATTTCAGGATTGAGAAGGAGAAGAGCCAGTTGAAAGCTGAAATGGATGACCTCCAGACACAGTATGAACATTCAAGCAAGAACAAGGTATATCAACCACACATGATTGCTTAACCTGTCAATGCATTTTGCCATATGCTTGTGTTTCATGATCATTTGTCTCAGTAAAATTGTAACATTCTTTTAAAAGTTAATGCTTGTGTTACTCTCAGGACAATCAAGAGACTGGTCTGCAGCGTTGCTCTTTTGCATGATGAGGGGGCTGCCTTCTTTCTGATTTCAATAAGGCTGGTTAATGGCTTCATCCACTAGTTCCCTAGATGCATGAAGTACTCATGTCCTGTTAGGGTTCTACTGACTTTCTCTGTGCTGGATATCTAACAACCTTGGCAAAACTTACATGGTTAGTCTCCTCCTTCTGTGTACTTCTGTGACTAGCACCATTTGCCACTCACTGAACATTCTTAGAAAAGTCTTAAATGTTGAGAGGATCGACTTCATTGCACCAGGTTTTATCCCAATTGGCTCAGTCTCTTTCCGCAGGATGGCCTGCAAAAGCGTCGCACAAAGCACAAACTCTGTAGCTCCATCAACGACCCCCATGAGTCTCCGAGAAAAATGCATTCGTGAATCGAAAGATGTAGCCTGGAATCGAACCCACAACCTTCAGAGCGCAAGGCAGATAGCTTGACCACTTCACCACGAGACTCCCAAAGAGACTGACTGAACATTCTAGTGATGTAAAAATAACCCCGTAGCAGATTCTGCTGCAGTGGTGTTGGGTAATCTGACTTATTTCACTTTAGGCCATTGCATTATGAGGTGGTCAACTTACTGTACACATGTATAGTATAATGAAACAAGGGACTACATAGGTCACCATTGTACTATATATGTATATTGGATGAATGGTTTGCTGTGCCTTGAGGATAGCCAGATGACTAACATATGTACTGGAAGAATAGCTAACCTCCTCTCATCAGTTATCATTTCACCTTTTCGCTACCATGTTTTCTTTCTAAGTGTGATACTCTGCATCCATTTTGTGAGCCTGGGTTGAGATTATGTCACTAGAAAAAAGCCCCAGCTCCACTGTAGATTTAAGGCAGACTGCTGTGATGGCAGACAGGGTGGCTTTACATGTTTAGCTTGCTGTCTATCTAATGGTGACCTACTAACTATCACGAACTATAATGGTTTAACTATTTATTCTCTATCCCCCATGAGGACTGTTCATGTGTCTTCCCATTTGTATGGGTGCGTTATTTGCCAGCTTTTCCACTTTTTCATTACCTTTTACTGCGGCATATTCGGGTACATCATGCAGGTGGACTATGTTGAGTTTGTGTAATGTCCTGCTGATAGCATCTGTCAGTTTGACTCCTGGTCTTTTACTAGCTCTATAGCTGGTGTTTCTTTAGTTGTAGGAACATACAAATAGTTGATTGGATTTCTTTCTTTCAAGATGTCCAACCCATTTTATTTATCTCTCTATAGGTTCAATGTGGGGAGTGGTTCCTGTGATATTTCTAGTCATCCTTTCAAACATGTCTGTTGTTATGATGATTTTATTCACTTTTTCTAACAATTGCCAGTATTGGTTCTTGGGTGTTTACTAATTCTTACTTGAGAAAATTAACAAGCATGTCCTGGCATGTGTTGAGATGTGTTATGTATTTATTTCATCACAGATCAGAGCTGACAGACAGTGTGCAGCAGAAGAGACTTCCTGCATGTGGTAACGGACGGGTAGAACTTGCATGTTTAGATTTATGTTGAGCATGATGTCGCAAGTGGGTAGTTTAATTTTTGTATTGCTTTATTTATTTAATTAACTCTTTAAGTTCCAGGCAGTTATTATGTTAATACTCTCTATCCTAAACAGTTGTTACTTAAAGAAGTACAAGTATGGTCATGAAGCAGTTAAAATCACAGCAGTATAATCATCATCAAGTGCCTGGCTGACTGTTATGGGTAATCATACTTTTCTACATCTTGCGATCTCCGGCAGCATGGATCAGTTCATGTGTTGACTCCCTCCCATACCATGACACAAGATTGTCAAGAATTTTCTCTCGCGGAAAGTGTCGCACACAGCAGGAACTCCATAGCGCCCGTGACGACCGTCAGGAGTCTCAGAAAAAACCACGTGAAGCAAATGACAGAATCCGGAATCGAACTCACAACCTTTGGAGCGAGAGGCAGGTGGCTTACCCACTTCGCCATGGAGATCCTCAAAAAGGAATGATTATACAAGTCAAGCACCATTATGCCACAACACTTTGAAGCATGTACATGGGTCCTTTATCATGTTTCTGTTTACTTCATCAGTACCAGAAATATTATTTCAATGTGTTACTGCACATGGAGATGTATAAACTAATCATTCTGTTGTTGTTGAATAGGGAATGTCTGAGAAGATGAGCAAACAGGTGGAGGCTCAGATTTCTGAACTGAATGCCAAGCTAGACACTGCCAACCGCCAGATCCAGGAGCTGCAGGGACAGAAGAACCGCAGTGCCCAGGAGGCTGCTGATCTAACTAGACAGCTGGAGGAGGCTGAGCACCGTGTTGGAGCTCTCACCAAGGAAAAGAACTCTCTTGCTGTTCAGCTGGAGGAAGCAAAGAGGGCTCTGGAAGATGAGACTCGAGTAAGTGGAGTAATCTAGATGAGAAGTTGTTGATTTGTGCTGACATTCTGTGATGTTGGCAATTCCTATGTGTAGATATGATTTGCCAGTGTTGTTTTTCTTCTATGATCAGTTTCTTATGCTCAGCAATCTTACAAACAGGCGAGTTGTTGCCATGAATTCAGTCAACATTAGGAAGTTTCTGTGAGCACCTCACTGATTTCTTTCTAGAGCTAGATTTGAATCTGAATTCACCAAAGTATGTGTTCTGGAATCTGATAGCCGTTTGGCAAGCCTACTGGTCAGTTTCTGCTACGTTCATATTGTAGAGATGGGTTTGTAATTTACAGTGTCCTGTTACAGTTAGTTGCATATGCTTTACATGACGTAGCAGTCAACCCCAGCATTTTTGGGCTGTTTGTGATTTCTTGGCAAGCTTATGTTCAATAGTTTGCCATTGCTTTCTGACACTCATACCATTGTATAAAATGCCAGTGCAGGTAGTTTGTTTCAAAATCGCCAGCAGCTGTGTCTCGAACTCAGTATGCAGCATTACAAATTGTGCTCGTAAACCCTTCGTCCCAGTTCCAGAATTCAAGTAAGATGTGTCCTGTCCCGAGCCTGAAATGAATGGTTTGCTGTTCTCTGTCTTGTGTTAGTATGGAATGTTGTGAGTAATTGCTGGCTGTTCTCTGTCTTGTGTTAGTATGGAATGTTGTGAGTAATTATTGTCTGTTCTCTGTCTTGTGTTAGTATGGAATGTTGTGAGTAATTGCTGGCTGTTCTCTGTCTTGTGTTAGTATGGAATGTTGGAGTAATTATTGTCTGTTCTCTGTCTTGTGTTAGTATGGAATGTTGTGAGTAATTGCTGGCTGTTCTCTGTCTTGTGTTAGTATGGAATGTTGGAGTAATTATTGTCTGTTCTCTGTCTTGTGTTAGTATGGAATGTTGGAGTAATTATTGTCTGTTCTCTGTCTTGTGTTAGTATGGAATGTTGGAGTAATTATTGTCTGTTCTCTGTCTTGTGTTAGTATGGAATGTTGGAGTAATTATTGTCTGTTCTCTGTCTTGTGTTAGTATGGAATGTTGGAGTAATTATTGTCTGTTCTCTGTCTTGTGTTAGTATGGAATGTTGTGAGTAATTGCTGGCTGTTCTCTGGTCCCATCCATTTGTGTACTTTCCCTTGACAGGTTAGTAGTCAGACTGATACAATCATATGAGTCTGAGTTTCTGGAACTTAACTTATTTGAATTACGAAAATACAAACAATAGATTGCACAATTTATTGCCTGATATATTTCGCTGCATCTCATCAGGTACATACTGCAGAAATCACACAACTCTCTCTCTCTTTTTAGGAAAGAAATAAAAACTCAACCTCATTCAACCTGCTTCTACAGTTTTGGTTATAGTTGAGTTTCATTGTTTTTTGCAGATTTATCTACAATGGAGTTTTATTTTGGTCTGTATTAATTTACAAAGTATAGGAGATAGAAACACAACTTTAGAATGAGAAAGACAATTATGTTGAACAATAACAAAAATATAACTTTTACTACCAACAGGCTCGCCAGAAACTTGCCTCTGATGCTCGTAGCCTACAGTCTGACCTTGATGGTCTCCGTGAGCAACTTGAGGAAGAGCAGGAAGGTCGGGCTGAGCTTCAGAGACAATTGAGCAAGGCCAACACTGAAGCCCAGTCGTGGCGCTCCAAATATGAGTCTGAGGGAACCTCCAGAGCAGAGGATCTGGAAGAATCCAAGTAAGATGTTCTGACACTAGTCTTGAACTGTCTTTAAGATACAGTGCACCTAACACAACTGGTACATAACTATTACACAAGATGCTTTTGTGTTATGGATGAACACACGAAGATGTTTATGTCTGTCATCATTCCACTTCTTCTTCAGCTGTCAACAATACCATGCCAGTCTGTTCTATCTTGCATTATCTCAGTTAGTTATCTGAACTATCTAATTTAGAAACTGAATATAATTGAAGCAGATAATTACTTTCATATATATTATAATTACCAGAAGCATATCAAAAGCCGGGTTGGTAAACAAGACTGAAAAGAACTTAAGACAGTTATGCCAACTGTAAGCAGCGACAACACAGTTTCAGGATATAAGTGGCTGGGTATGGCATCTGTTCATATTCCATAGTTGTTGGTTCACGTGGATGGTTCACTTGGCTATTGATATCTGGGTTAGGGTGACAAGCTGTTCATATGTTGAAGCACGCTTGCATCTTAATGAAGTGCTGTCATTATTTGGAGGTGACAAATTAAAATTATAATGTGATTATAGCTTTTAGTTTTGACAGTCTAATCTGTCCTTTGATTTCTAATTATCATTTGAGTGGGGCTCAATATTTGTGGATTTATTTCTTGTGTTAACCCTCATGCCTGATTGGTTGTTATAAACTAGACTTTAACTCTTAGCACAACCACTTAACTCTACTTATTTTCAAGCAATTTTGTTAGCAAATTTTGAGTCCTTGTCTGTAATAGTCATTTGAAGCTCCTTACTTTGAACTACCTATAACAGATAAATCCACCACTTGTGAGTACACAGATTACCAGCATAGACTTGTGGGAATACTAGAATGGAATTTGTGCTATATATTTTAATCAATCTGAGCCTAGTCTCAACTGCTAGAGCCATACTAAGTAGTTCAGCTAGTTGAAAATCCTTACAGAACATCACAATCAACCCCATCATCTTTTGGCTGTTTGTGATTTCTTGGCAAGTTTATGTTCAGTAGTTTGCATTGCTTTTGGAACGACCTGCACTCATACCATTTTTATAAAAATCAGTGCAAGGGGTTTGCTGCCAAATTACCCACAGCTGTGTTTTGAATGTGGTATGTGGGATTACGAACTGCATCCGTGACCTCTTCGCCACTGTGCCAGCATACTAAGTAGAATTTAGTAAATGTGGGCTGTCTTAGATCTAGCATAAATGAGCCACAGTATACCAGAGGTTTAAAACACAACCTAGACCGTTCACTTGTCTAATGTTTGTGTCTCCTATTTTAATCCGTTGACCAGACGCAAGCTGCAGGCAAAACTCAACGAAGCTGAGCAGGCTGCTGAGGCTGCTAATCTGAAGGTCATAGCCTTGGAGAAAGCCAAGAGCAGATTGCAGGGAGAACTTGAGGATCTGATGATTGATGTCGAGCGTGTGAGTGTTCTTCATTTCATTCATTAGTTTTATTGATACAATAAGACACATTAGAGACTTGTTAAGTGAGGTGAAGGATAGCCCATAGGGCTGCAGTGGTGCCTTGAGGGACATCTTTCGTGGTAATGAAAAGTCCTAGCTAATTGGGCAGTATCGCTCTTTGACTGGTGTAGCAAGTAGCAAGCTGACTGTCATTGTCATTACTGTCTATAGTACCTTGCGAAGTAGGACATGTAGGACAGGAGAGTCTTGAGCCTGAGGAATTAAGGCCGGCTGACTGTCACTGCGACTGTGCAGCAGTAGGGTTTTATTTTTGCCTCCATCAGAAAAAAATCCATCACCTTACCGTAATTTCAATGCAGGTCTCCCGACTGGGAGCCCATCTTTCTAGCCACTTGGTCAGTTGCTCTTCTAGTAAAAAGACTATTATTGATAGAAAAAATAACACGTATCTAACCACCATAATTCTAACCTTTATGTTAAAAGAAAAAAGACTAACATTTTGGCCGGACTTTGATCGTTACACGTCATTGCTGATTATATATAATTCATGAGTAACGGGTTTAAGGGGCGTAACCACTTCGCCACGGAGACTTCCAATTAATGGGTAATTATGAATGGTGTGTAATTGTAGGTCAAACATTTCAGTAGAATACCTTAGACTTGTGTAATGAATTCTGATCTCCAACACTTCCTGCAAGTAGTCACACTACAGAAGGCAAAGAGAAACCTCATCATTAGTTTTCCAAAGAATACATTTAATGCCAGTTACAAAGCTAGAATTACAGTCAGGTGACATACAAAAAACTATATGCCTATCTTTGGTCTGAATAGCAGTCCATGACATTGCTATTTGTTCCACATCTTGCAAATATTGTGATTTTAAAAGGTTGGATGTGCTTATAGTCCCCATATTCTGATGGTTTCTTTCAGGCAAATGCTAATTCCAACAACCTGGAGAAGAAACAGCGAGCTTTTGATAAGACAATAGCTGAATGGCAGGCCAAGTGTAACGACCTTCAGAGTGAACTGGAGAACGCCCAGAAAGAGGCCAGAGGTTATTCTGCTGAGTTGTTCAGGCTGAAGGCTCAACTGGAGGAGGCTAATGATACAGCTGAAGCACTGCGCCGTGAGAACAAGAACTTGGCTGGTGAGTGTGTGCTTGTGCAGTTGGTACATACTGATTGTAGTATGTTATGTCTTGGTTTCTCAGAATCAGCATGACATAAAATCACAGCCTTAGATTCTGAGACATATAGCACAATTCTTTAATGTTTTCATTTTAATTTCATTCTATTTTTTTTCATCCTTTAATTTTCTCACTCAGTTTATGTCTTAATGTAGTGTCTTCCCCATGTTTATATGTTGTGTTTTGTGTATTTGTTTGCTGATGATGGCTAGTCACTGCATTGTCCCATGTTTTCCATGTGTAAAGCTGCATTACTTCATGTTATCTGATATTGTTTATAGAATGAGCATAGCATTCTGGGCAAACCTAAAATTGTTCCATCTCCCTCAGCAAATGTAAAATGTAGAAGCTGATCAGTCCAATAACACACTGGATTTAAACATCTTCAATTCGTCCCGTCATATGTCCCTCATTTCTGGAACTACGCTTAAATCCAGACTCCGACATCCTGACATTTTTGGTTTAATCTTTACTGTATCTTCAATCAGCAGTCATTCATAGCTAGACTTCAGAATGTCTGCCTTGTCCATCATGAGAATTAAACCACTGAAGTGCTTCATGCCAACAGATCTGCTCGCTTTTTGCTTTGCACTCCAACTTTACCCAGACAGTCTATCTATGTACGTCTTTGTAAGAGTGAAGTTTCTATGTTTGGAACCTACTATTAATCCCTACATCTGCCCTTTTTGAACTGTAAGCTTTGTTTTAATGGTCTTGAGCACAGAAAATACTTAAACTGTTTGGAGACAATGCAGGCGCAATGAGACAAGGAATTGCTGCCATCAGCAACATAAACCAAATTAAAGCTGTATAGATGTTTACAAGACTTAGGGGACCACTGTTTTATTGATGGCACTATGTTAACTGATTCAGTGCCAAAGGAAAAGTACGTTTGGATCAAACATGGTACACAATCAAATGTACCAGTGTTATAATGTAAATTTCCTTTCACTGAGCATTCAAATTGCGGAAGATATCATGTAATTAAATAAATAACATGATGACCCTACTATGGCGACATATCAGTTCTTCTGTCCAAATGGGATGTGACATTTGGCAATATATTATCCATTGGCGCTTAATTATTTAACGTCTCAGGATGTAAATAGAAGTCATGTTAACAGCAAGGATGTACATCTGAGGATGTGTACAGAAGTCTTGTTAACAGCTAAGGATGTATATCTGAGAATGTATACGGAAGAAGTCATGTTAACAGCTAAAGATGTATAACTGAGGATGTAAACAGAAGAAGTCATGTTAAAATCTGCAAATGCACATAAAAGCAGGAGATATGAAATATTGGTATATTTTCTCGCCAGATGAGATTCATGATCTGACAGACCAGCTGGGTGAGGGAGGCCGTAGCACACACGAGTTAGACAAAGCCCGCAAACGTCTGGAGCTGGAGAAGGAAGAACTCCAGGCTGCTTTAGAGGAAGCAGAGTCTGCTCTAGAACAAGAAGAGGCCAAGGTCATGCGTTCCCAACTGGAGATCTCCTCGGTCAGGGCTGATATTGATCGTCGTATCCAAGACAAAGAGGAGGAATTTGAAAACACTCGGTAAGATCAAATCTATGCAATTATTGTAATACATTATTTTTATTTTCTTGTATGTTGTGATTGCGGATGATTCTTATGTTGCTTTATGGTTTATTGCGTTTTACTTGTGTTTTGAAGCTAGTACATTAAGTTTTATATGTGTCTATGTTGTATTCACTTGGCCACTTTCTATTACTTGCTTCCATTGTTTTGTCATCATATCTGTGATTATAAATGTGGTAATTGATTATCTTTTGCCTCCTTACAATGTTTATTCTTCATTCTTTATAATGTAATTGACCACTTTTCTATCCCTGATGTTCTGAAGATGTGTTTCCCATTATGTTCTGACAAATGCTCCTATCACTGTAGTTAGTAAGTAAAAGTACAGGACCTGTTTTCATGCCTTCAGCTGTATCCAGTATATAGTGCTAGCCTTGTATTCTGATGGACAAATCAGTTTCACACCAGTTGCCTCTAAATCCCAGAATATTTCCTGGTGGCCATTTTAGGCTAGGTCGGCCTGGACGCCTAGGTCAGTTTAAAATACAATCCCTGCCTCAGTCGAGATTTGAAAGATGACCACATGGCAGCAGTCTGGGTGTTTGCCACAGCACTAGCATGGCTCTCATAATTCTTAAGAGTAAGTAAAGAATTCTATGGACTGCCAGAGAAGCTAACAACGATTGTCTGAAAGAGGCTAATGAAACTTGAACAAGATGAAAGAGACAAACAGCTTTCTTTGGTCATGTGATGAGAAGAGAGGTATTGGAGATCATCTTGACATCTGGAAAGATGGGAAGAGGGGAAGAGAAGGAGAGGTAGACCAAGTGAAATGGATGGACTGAGATGGTGGCATAGAGGAATATCATTGATAACGATGTATGTAAACAAATAACAAAGACCAATATATGTGGAGAGACATGAATGCCTATGCCAGCTGCCAGGGCACTTGATGTGAACCCTTTACATGCTTTGAGGAAAACTGAGCATATGGTTAAAGCCCCATATTTTTTATAGACCAATCGGTATCCAATATGTGATGTGGACAATATGTCGGATAATTTTAGTAGTTAGCATTAATTATTGATTATGCAACCACATATATACACAATTCAAGATTGGCAAGTCAGCCATGAGCACCTGTGGATTAGCGCTACATATAGCAAATCATATATTTCAAGACTGCCTAAAATAAAACATATCTAGACAAACTTTCTAGCCTAGAGAAAAACATTACGACAAATCTAAGCATACCTGGCCTAGAGAAACAAATGTTTAGAATAAACTGCATATTTCACTTAGTAACCTACATATGCAGGCTTCCTGGCCTAGAGGTTAGTGACTTATCTCGTATACTCTCGTAAGTAACGTGACGATGGTGAGAATCAGCAGTGGTTCGAATCGCGTCAGTAACTTTCGGGGTATGTGAGCCGGCCGCTCAGAAAGCAATGGCAAACTACTGAGCGTAATCTTGCCAAGAAATCAACAATCAGCTGAAAGATGCTGATGTTGACAGCGATGTCCTGTAAAGGATATGCAAACATTTTTTTAAACCCACATATCTGATGTGTATGTTCTTTAATTTTCTGTCATGACTAGCCGGAACCACCAGAGAGCTATTGAATCCATGCAGGCCAGTCTTGAGGCTGAGGCTAAGGGTAAGGCTGAAGCCCTGCGAATCAAGAAGAAGCTGGAGCAGGACATTAATGAACTGGAGGTTGCTCTTGACCAGGCCAACAGGGGCAAAGCTGAGCTGGAGAAGAATGTTAAGAAGTACCAACAGACAGTTAAGGTATGTAACATTACACAGCTTGTAATTTTGGTACCAAAGAAGTTGAGCTATAGCAGCCTGATAGTTAGTGCACTGCTGGCCAACACACTAGTCCAATATTCAATCCTCAGTAGGAGCAGAAGTTGAAATCCAACAGTACAGCTCTTAGGAAGATCCAGCTTCTTACAATGGGTAATCATCCAGCTTCTTACAATGGATAATTAGCCAGCTTCTTACATTGGATTTCAAAAATGCTTCTGGAAAAAAGACATTGCTAAAAAACTACTGACCATTGACCCATAGTTTTTCATTTAGTAACCAAATCATGAGTTGAACAGTTTTCCCAATATGCCACAACTCTAAAATAAACTGATTGTTTTCTGTTTGTTGGGCAATTGGTAAATCATGAAAAACTGGACAGCTGATTGGGTATGGACAATTATTGGACATAACAAAGTGGTAGAACATGAATAAGTTGTTAGAACATGCATTAGTTGTAGAACATGTATGAGTGGAAGGACATGCATGAGTGGTAGGACATACAGAATAAACTAGAGATAGATAATTGTCAGGACTTTAAATAAAAGGCTTTCTGAACATTGAAAGACTGAATGAATGATCAAACTTTATTTTCAAATGGTCATAAATTGGGCAATCACAGTTAATTAAGATCTGAAGCATTTTGTACAATTTATATTTTGAATGATTTTATTCTAGGATACCAGAAGAGTAATAGAGAAGAAAATAACAGAAATGGTGTGATTTTTATAGGTTTAGTAGTACATGAAATCTGAAACTATCTACAACCGGAATGACTTATGTGAAATCTGAAACTATCTACGTGTACAACCAGAATGACTTACGTGAAATCTGAAACTATCTACGTGTACAACCAGAATGACTTATCTTTCTCACAGGAATTGCAAACCCAAGTTGAAGATGAGCAAAGACAGAGGGAGGAAGCCCGTGAGGCCTACAATGCAGCAGAACGTCGTGCTACAACCCTGAGTGGGGAGATTGAAGAGTTGAGGACTGCCCTTGAGCAGGTAGGTGCATGTTGAGTTGAGTTAAGAACCGACATCACTGCACTCAGGACATTCCTATACGTGCTCCATCCCCTCGTTCAACAGCCAGCAAAGAGTCACACTATTAATTGTTCCCACCGCTATCTGATTAAAAGTTCTCCTGGTCTTCCCTCTCAGTTTTGATATTCTTCCAGAACCCCTGCCGATCCCCCGCAATCTCATTCTTTCCACATATGGGTTCTCAATCTGTTCCCCCGCCTTCTCCACCTGGTCCCACAAGCGCACGACCACCTCCCCCTTGTCTATAGGCAAACTACCACCAAGAGGTGCCTTCCCAGCTAGCCTATCAGCCTGTTCATTCCCCCGCACTCCCGCATGGCCAGGGCAAAATATCCATACAATTCTCACAATCTGTGACCTCTGGAGCGACGTGAGCCATTCCACACAAAACATTCCTTTCTCCACCTAACTAAGCATACTCTTTGAATCCGTAATGAACACAACGTGTGTTGCAGTAGTCTCCTCTAGCCAACAGAATGCCGCTGTCACTGCCTCCACCTCCATTCTCATGCTGGAGGTCGTAGTTTCATCGGTAGGTGCATAACATTATCTAGCATTGTACAGGCAGACCTCAGTTAATGTTCTCTTCTCTAGTGTGTTTTAAAAATGTTCTTTCTTTTTCTTAAAATTATTAGAACATTTCTTTTTCTTCTGAACATTTCTTCTTCTTCTGATTATTTGTAGTGATAACAATGCATAAAGCAAGCCAGACATGCCATTTTGTGAAAGTATTTGCATGCTGTGTGTCACATTCTGACAATCTATCCATCCATCATGTGCCATGGCGATAAGCATGGGCGGTCATGTTCTGCCATCTCACTCAATCACCAAAGTCGTGGATCAGCTCCGTGTTCCTGTCTTTACCATGCCATGTGGCCAAGCCATCCAGGTATTTACTTCTCGGTCTTCCCCTTGGTCTCTTCCCTTCAATCTTGCCAATTGTCCCCAAGTTCTCCAAGTCATTTCTTCTCATAAATTTTAAATCTAATGACTCTGATCAGTTTACGATCTTCATTTGTTTCTTGAAGGACTTGTTCATTGGATTTTCTTGATTTTCTTTATTCTTTTCTTTATTCTGAGAATATATAATACTTATTGAAATGTGTTTATATATGTTCATTTATATTGATTTATGGGCATCAGTTCTCCTGGCCGTTATATACTTACATCTTATGGCTGACTTTGTTTTGTTTTAGTGGTTACAACACACTTATTAAACAATGGTGTTTTTGACATAGCACTTCGTAAGTAAATTAATATCAGTAAGAGATCAGAAGAGTTACAACTTTGTTAACATTTGGTACACTGCAGTCAGAGATCAGAAGAGTTTTATAACTCTTTCAACATTTGGTACAATGCAGTCAGAGATCACAAGAGTTATAACTATTTCAACATTTGGTACACTGCAGTCAGAGATAGAAGAGTTATAACTATTTCAACATGCAGTGTCCCATATTCAGTCAAATAATACTGAATTCAGTTAATAAGGTTCATCTGTGTCTGTGTAGATTCCGTATATTTGGGATATCCAGTCCAATATTCTAAAATTTAGGCCCAATCTACCATCAGCATATATGACATTAAGAACAATCTTTATTTGTCTGTTCTTTACCGAAGACTTTGTCATAATTGGTATGATAATTAAATCAAGAATCAACACCACTGCACTCCGGACATCCCCGCACATACTCTGTTCCTGTGTTCAGTAGCCGGTGAAGTGTTCCCATGCTGATGGAATTGACGGTCCGTCTGTGTTCTCCTCTGCATGTTCAGCATCATCCAGACCATCTGATCATTCCCCACTGATTCAGCCTCTACAAGATTTGGGTCCATTGTTTCTTTTACTGTATTCAACTCAGTCCCAGACAGCCTTCACCAAATCAACATAGGCATAATCTAGTTTGTCATCCAAAGAAGCAGCAGCAGTCAGTTCATTTACTCACCCATCTGCATGATGTGGGCAGAAAACCCATATGTTCTTGAACTTTGTCTTTTAGAGCAATGATTGGCTTTATTTTGTAGCTAATGTTTTCTACAGGATTTGGTAGTCAACCCTCCTTGGTTGCCTCTTGTGACACATCTTGTGGGCTATAGTGTTCCTATTCTTTATCAGTCCTGGTAACACAGGGCTGCAGGATGCCATTAATTAAATGTTATTAACATGAAATGAGCTTTACAAATGCCCAGCATATGATTACAAATATACTCATGTCCATTTTGTGAACTTATACAGGCTGAGAGAGCACGCAAGGGAGCTGAGAATGAACTGAATGATGCCAATGACCGTGTCAATGAGGTGTCCGCCCAGAACACTTCTCTTCAAGGACAGAAGAGGAAGCTGGAGAGTGATGTCCAGGCCATGCAGACAGATCTGGATGAACTCAGTAATGAACTTCGGGCATCAGAGGAAAGGTCTAAGAAGGCTTTGGCTGATGCTGCTCGTCTGGCAGATGAACTCCGCCAAGAACAGGAGCACAGGTATAAACTCTCATTGTTTTAGACCCGCACCTTTCTGAACTCATTTAATCTCATTCAGCTCACATGATGTTGATAGGTGACTTTCTACCTAACCAATCAACATTGATTGTTTACGTTTGGTTACAGTATATAAGACAGTCCAGTGTGTGTTTGTTGTTTATGTGCTGGGGAAAGCTTTGGCTGCATTGTGTTACTTGTGATCTGTTCTAGTAAAGCTTACTGTCTTCATCTTGTTTAGTGGTGATTCATTCATAGTACATTCCAGAATAGGTAAATAACAGCAGTAGTATATCTGTTACTTGGACAGTTGGGTATGAGATGATACAAGATATGGTGTTATCAAGAGAAATCTAAATTCCCTAATGAAAACCATTTTTAACAAATGCTCTGTCGAGGTTTCAACAGCAATTAGCAAATAAAACAGGTTCTTTGTAAACACAACCAATATTCTTGTGATGATGAATGATGAAGTAAAAAAGAAGATAATTCTAAGTTTGCACAGCACATGTGATGTATTAGCTCTTTGTAAAATATAATTTCTTCAATTAAAAAGTAAAACCATATGTAGTTGTCTTGGCACTGAAAATGATGACAGTAAAATAGCACAGGAAGTAATAAAATGAGCTGCATGCATGCCCAGTTCTTACATTTAGAAAATATGATAGATGCATGACTGTCAATTTAAAATTACTGTGGTAGACTTTTAAATTACTGTAAAAGTATGTGTGTTGTATAGTTCAGCTTGAAGGATTTATCTCAATGCTTTATATTGTAAAATTTCTGTGTTCCTGATGAGATTCAGCTAAATATGCCAAGCAATAAATTGCGCAATTCCATTCCACTTTACCATTACCACTATATTAGCGTCCATACTTGGCTCAGATTAATAATCCCGTGTCTGGATCAGTTACAAAATGGATATTAATTTGAATTTGTTGCCAAAAGAGGGTAATGACTAAAAGTTTGCAATCTATTATTTGTGTATGCGTTATTCCAATTTATTTAGGGAAAACATTGTTCCGAATGTTGAAAATAGCTGTTCACTTGTTAATTTGTTAACTTGTTCATGTGTTTGCCTATGAAACCTTTTTTGCGATCTAATGTGACTATTTTGCCTTCACAGTTTGCAAGTTGAGAAACTAAGGAAAGCCTTGGAAGGTCAGCTGAAGGACTTGCAAGTGCGTCTGGACGAGGCTGAAGCCCAGGCTCTCAAGGGAGGCAAGAAGATGATCCAGAAACTTGAACAGAGAGTAAGTTACTGAACTTCCTCCATCATTGCCTCATAGATGATAGATTAGTTTTTGATTCATATTTCCTAAATATTATTGAACATTCATAAGTGATATTTGTGTAACCAAGTGTTTTCATTGCTCAAAATCTCTTTAACGAAGATTACAGATTAAATAGAATGACAGTAAAACAGAAACCTACAACTGATAAATTGGTAGTTTTTTTTTTTACACCTTTAATGCTAGAAAGCCTTTTATTCTTGTATTCCTCTCACACTGTACACATTTATAAGAATATGTCTAGATACAAGATAACAGAAAACAGACATAAGTTTGGTTAAATTCTTTGCGCTGATCACGACAAAATAGAGTGAGAGTAATTGATTTAAAATCATTGCTTTAAAATACAAACACTGGGTACAACAAATAGTTTAGTTGTTTGATAAAAATTAGATAAAATTTGACTGATGAACATTTATATTTTCTAACACTTGAGCAATTTTCACATGCTGGTTTAAAAACCAATAAATCATAACCAATATCTTATCTAGGTGAGAGAACTGGAAACAGAGCTGGACAACGAGCAGCGCCGCCATGCAGAGACCCAAAAGAACATGCGAAAAGCCGATCGTCGTCTCAAAGAGTTGGCTTTCCAGTCAGACGAGGATCGTAAGAATCAGGAACGTCTGCAGGAATTGGCAGACAAACTTCAGAACAAGATCAAGACCTACAAGAGACAAGTGGAAGAGGCTGTAAGTCTAGCTTGGTTGATTTGCTTATTATTTATTTATTTACTTAAGTGATAATCTAATTTCTATAAATCATAATTTTTTTCTTGATTTATTGTATTTTACAGTGTAAAAAGGTATTGACCCCATTATAATGCTAAATGTATTTCTTTGTAATGTTGTAAAGATTTACCAGAACAGGTATAGCATTTGTCATGCATCTCCAGCAACTGACGTGTGTGTTCTGTCGTATAGTGTGACACTTGTTGCAGCCAACAAATTTCCAGTAGTAAAGAAGATATTATGATAGTTTATGTTTTAGTTTATCTTCTAGGGGGTCGATTCATTGCACTTGGTGGTAACCCACATGGTTTGGTCTCTCTATTGCACTTGGTGGTAACCCACATGGTTTGGTCTCTCTATTGCACTTGGTGGTAACCCACATGGTTTGGTCTCTCTATTGCACTTGGTGGTAACCCACATGGTTTGGTCTCTCTATTGCACTTGGTGGTAACCCACATGGTTTGGTCTCTCTATTGCACTTGGTGGTAACCCACATGGTTTGGTCTCTCTCCTCTTTCCCCAGAATGGCAAATCACTTGTCAAGAGCATTACACAAAGCACAAACTCTGTAGCTCCAGCGATGACCCCCAGGGGTCATTGGAAAGATGCTCTTTACATTTTGATAATGTCAATTTATGTTTTAGGTTTACTAAGAATTGATAGTGTTTGTAATTTATTTTAGTTATGTTGTTTGTCTTTTAATAATGATTTTATTTTAGCTGTGCTGACTGTAATTGATAGTCTCTGTGTTTCAGCTGCGCTGTCTGTATTTTAATAGTGACTTTAAGTTTGCTTTGTTTGTGATATCTGTATTTGGATAAAAAGTTTGTGATATCTGGATTTGGATAAAAACTTGCCCTACAATAAAATGTTCTGCCTTTGGTGTACAGGAGGAAATCGCTGCCCTTAACCTGGCCAAATACCGCAAGGTACAGAGTGAGCTGGAAGATGCAGAAGAGCGTGCAGATACTGCCGAGGGATCCCTGTCCAAACTGAGGGCTAAGAACAGAAGCTCTGTGTCAACTGCACGCACCAGTGTTACCCCAGGGGTGAGCCTTTGATAATTCTCTTCTTGTATTGACATGAAAAGATGTTCATTCATTTACAGTCATTCCTTGTCTAGGAGGTCAGCATGGGTGAATAGATAAGATCACTCATGATTAAACATCCAATGTGCTGATGTCGAGGTAGTGGCTTCAACTCCTAAAATATTTACTTCTCATCCTTGGGATGACATTTTGTTGTGTGTGTGATCAGAGTTTAACATTTTCATATTGTGTATTTTCACAGTTAAGCACATTATTCTGTGTGTCTGTTTTATTGTTCTGTTGTGTTATGTAATATATTTTTGTAATGGTGTTTGTTGAGATCATCAGTTTTACCATTATTTTGTGTGTTCCATGGTTTAACCGGTTTTGTTGTTTCAACTGTGTCTGTCTTTTGTTTACTGTTTTGTTGACCTGGGTTGCCCATTTTATTGTGTTAGTCCTGGATTGTAGTGTTTTATTGTAGTCCTGGATTGTGGTGTTGTATTGTTCTCTGTGGCTGAAGGGCTTGCGAACGCGGTTTGTGAGCCCATGTACCCGGGTTCGAAACACAGCGTTGCTGGTTTTTTCGAAAAAGGTATAGGGGCCGGTCGTTCAGAAAGCAATGGCACACTACTGAACGTAACACTTGCCTAGTATATCAACAGCAGCTGAAAATGCTGGTGTTGACTGCAACGTCCCGTAAGGGATACGCAACAAAAAAAATAAAAATCCTTGGGTAGAGGACGTAAACTACAAGTGATTCAGAAGTTGGTGCCTGATGACGAGGGACACCGGTAATATGGAAAGTTAATCCACACAGAGAAATCTTTCAAGTGCACTAGAAGTAGTACCCCGTGCATGGACTATGCTTGTGTTCAAAGCGAGTGAACACAAGAAGAAAACATTCCTTTTCTATAGGGAGGTGGAAATGTGATACGATATAAGCTCAATTGTCAGGACTATATTTCTGCTTTAATGTTACTTTCATAATTTCCCTATGTGTAAGCCAGATATGATATCTTTGTTGTGAGGCTGTGCCTTCTGCTGCAGATGACTTGACTTTAATTCCTTGTAAGTCAGAATCCTGCTCTTCATCTTAAAATCACCATGATGTATGTGTAGTTCTACAAAATATGCAGAAATGTCAGGATCTA
Source organism: Cepaea nemoralis (assembly GCA_014155875.1). Taxonomy (NCBI): domain Eukaryota; kingdom Metazoa; phylum Mollusca; class Gastropoda; order Stylommatophora; family Helicidae; genus Cepaea; species Cepaea nemoralis. Next base: position 164,141 of record JACEFZ010027466.1, read on the forward strand.
TTTTGTCTACACCCTTGGATACAAGAGAAGCAACAAAAACAGAAACAAATACAAATAAGAAAGAATAAAAGATAGAAATAAAAAGACATAAGGAAGAAAGAATAATAGACAGAAAGAAATAAGAAAAAAATAGAGATATAAGGACAGAATTTAATAAATGAATAAAAGCGTGAGCGACAATTATAATACAAAGGAAAGGAATTCTTGTGTGTATAAAGAAGAAAAAGGAGTCATGGTAACTTGTGGCTAGATGCTTGCTTGTTGACTTGGTGGTCATGGGTTTGATATGCATAGGAGTGGACTAACAATACAGGCGGCTGGCATGATAAGGACCACATCAGCTACCAAGTGCCAGTTGGCCTACACAAATATATGGTTCTAGCACCACATGCCCAGTGCAGCCTAAGGTGTGTACAAGGATCCTTCACTTACTAATTTATAAAATAACAAAACAGAAAGAAAGAAACACAAAATAAGAGAAGAAAGAAATGAATAACTTAACTATCTCTCATGTGCCATTGTCAACAGTTTGCTGGTCCCAGTTCTGCAGCAAGAGGTGTCAGCCTGGACCGGTCGGGACGAGCTGGCTCCCAGTCGTAAACACTGGTGCAATCTTTAGTCTTAAATCAATTACTTGCCAGGTAAGACAAACCAAAATCTGATGTTGGATAAACTGTAGATGGTAAAGTTCCATGTAGATGAAGTGCACAGGCATACTTTGTGTTTTAAATATGGTATTGCATGCTCTGTATTCAGTGTTATGATATACATTTATATATGTTAATCTGTTTTAATGTTAATTGATCATAATTGGTCATATTGTCTTTGGTAAGTCATTACAGAGTTGTGGGACTTGAACAAATGTCAGTTAGAGTTGTCTCACGATTGAATGCTGCTTGTTTGCCAATCTAAGCTAAGAGATCATTTAACAGTCATCTATGTTGCCTGGTTAACCAACAGCAGCTCACCGGCTTATATATGTTGTAGTCATGTCTTTCAACATTACTCTATTTTATTGCTAGATTGTTTTGTCTCTTTAATTATTTTGCAGTCTCAGGTTGTGCTAAAAAAAGGTAACAGGTGACCATATGCAGATACTAATGTAGAGATATAAAATGAAGTGGGTGTTGTATATTCTAAACCATGTTTTTATGGGATGAGATGAGCCGTTGCTTTACTTTTCACTGTTATAATCAACCAACTCTGAGCAAACAGTCTGTGGTGTATAAAAGCAATGCTCGGACCTACTGTATAAATGCTGTAATACTTCACATCCTTTCATCACTGTTATAATCAACCAACTCTGAGCAAACAGTCTGTGGTGTATAAAAGCAATGCTCGGACCTAGTGTATAAATGCTGTAATACTTCACATCCTTTCATCACTGTTATAATCAACCAACTCTGAGCAAACAGTCTGTGGTGTATAAAAGCAATGCTCTGACCTACTGTATAAATGCTGTAATACTTCACATCCTTTCATCAGTATTTACTATGAGATTGTTAATACTCTTGCTTACCAAAGCTGAGGTCTGGATTCAATGCCAACACGTAGCGGGATTCAAAGTTCTGACCATACTTGTCTTGGGTCGATCCAGCCTTACTAGATGGGTATTAGATGATTGTATCATTGTTTAGGAAGGAAAGACGGCAAGGAAAGAAAGTGGCCTCATTAGGCCATAGTTTATTCTACGTCAGGATCTTATAGCTCACCGCCTACCTTACTAAGCCATGACCTAAAATATGTAAGGACTTCACAGCCCAGTGGTAGTATGCGCCATAGAACAACCTTTACTTTTAAAATATCAGACATTAATTCAGAAATAAGTCTTCATTGTCACTCTTCTCTGAGGTGAAGAGGTTGTTGTTAGAATTTCTTACACTAACAAATCACATGTGCTTCCAACACGACTCTTTTGCTGTATGTCTTATTTTCACTTTAGAGTTATTTTGATGTAGGTTCTGTCAGACATGGGTGTTTAGACGTGTTATAAGTTTTAATTGACTGTGTGCACTATACTACTATTATAACTGTATGACAGATAAGAAGATTTGATTTTCTAAGCGTATATAAGGCTGTTTGCTTCTTTTATGTTGCTGGTGTTTGCTTCTTCATGTTGCAATTCTTGCCTTTATTTTTAATCTCACAGAGCTGCAATTTCTTATATGCAAATATGGCTGTTACTTGAGTTTAGTATTTCATTTTGGTTGAAATAAGTAGTTCTTAGCAGGATAATGTTTATTATTGTTCAGCATTTGTTTAAAATGTGAATGGTAAATAGTAACCGGGAAACATAAACTACTTGTTGTTAACCATCCATTGTGGTTAAAATTAGTTAAAACAGAAATTATAATTAACTTAATTAGTAAAATACTGGTCTCCGTGGCCAAAGGCTTGCGAACGCGGTTCGTGAGCCGCTTACCAGACATTTGAAATGCGGCTGATTTGTGCAGCAGACCATGTCGCGTTGTGTTATAACGTGTTGGTATAGGAGCCGCTCGTTCTGAAAGCAATGGCAAACTACTGAACGTAAAAACTTGCCTAGTACACCAACAGCAGCTGAAGAATGCTGGTGTTGATTGCAACATCCTGTAAGGGATATGCAACATAACAAAAAAGAAGTAAAATACAGTTAGATGAATTATATGTGGACGAGGTGGCCTTAGTGGTTAATTGTTATGTAATATAAATTAAAATGTGAACAGTAACAGCTGTTTGAATAATAGTACAGTTAATGGGGATAATATGTGTTGGTTGCACACATAATTCTATCACATGTTGTGAGTGTTTCTTTATTTTTACACAAATATGCAGTGCATTTCAAGCAATTTTATATTTTGGTTATTTACAAAAAGAACTTAATATTTACAATTTTCTATATTATTTTACATACATAAATGATCCCTGGAATTTCCTTATTTCCTTTTAACAAACATTGCTGATATCTGTAATTTTCTATTTTTCAGCGTAATGTAATTTTTCATGCACCTATATTGTGCCTGTCTACAAATGCAGTTGCAGTTTTGTTCTAATGTTCACGTTCATTGAAAGTTTACTAGAGACGAATGATAGCACAGACAATGTGAGGAAATGTGCCCAATCTGATTATTATATACTGGGATCAAATGAAGTTGTGCAATTATTTGAGCACATGAAAGTAAACCTGGCTTCACCCATCTGGAAGACTGCAGGAATTATGAACAGGAGACATATAAAATCATATTTCATGAGAATTAAATGCCCAGGCAGTGATCAGCATTCATAGAATTAAAGGAAAGATATTGAGATCAGAGTGGGTGACCTCAAGCGCTCCCCAGCAATAGATACAATCATATTTCAACAGTAAAATGAGGAAATGTAAATATGACTAGAACATTCCATAAAGATGCTACAAGTAACTTACAGGTATCTTTGAGAACTCTACATACACAGACAGTCATTGTCTCACTGGAGAAGATTCGCTGCATCATGAGATTGGAACTTGGCCAATTTCCTTGGGAGAAAGCCTTATTTGCAAGAAGATACAGATTGATCATCTAATTAAATAAGAAAGAGTCCAGTCAGCAGTGGATTGTTTTACCTGGATGCTAGGTGGAAAGTTGAAGGTTGTCTCAAGAAACTGATCAGATACCAAAAGTTGTAGTAGTCATTCAGTTGAAGACACCTGGAATGCTGCGTGGAAAGTTTAAGGTTGTCTCAAGGAACTGATCGGATACCAAAAAGTTGTATACAGTTGATATTTAGAGAAGCACTAGTTTTTATTTCACGGTGATTAGTAGCCACAACAACATCAGTGGCCACAATAACAAAACAGAGAGAAATACTTCATCTTGACAGCAAATGGAAATGTTTTGGAAAGGATTCATTGGCCCAGCATTCCGATGCCCATCGTAGTAGCACAGAGTGGAACAGCAAACCTTCCAGTGAATGAACGAAAATAAATCACTCTGTCAGTTTGTGCACTCTGAGCATTCACACTGCTGTCCATCAATTCTTGGAGAATGCTCTCTTGTGTGTCAGCCAGAGCATCTCTGTGACCTTCTCTATCAGACGCTGACCTTTGTACAAATCATGATCTTCTCATCTTTATTTGTTGTATACTCCTTCATCGTTCTTGCTTGACCCATCTTCACTAAACTTTCTTAGTTGACCCATATTCAATCCACTTTCTTAGTTGACCCATCTTCAATCCACTTCCATGATTGCGATATCTAGAATATCCTCCTTACCTGTTCATGATCATATATACAACCACTTTATTCGCCTCCAGAAGCCTTGATTATGATTTCAAGAATATCCTACTTGCCTGTTCATGATCAGATATACTACCACTTTACTCAGAAGCCTTGATATCCAATCTGTTTAATGCTATGAAATCAATTATCTGAACTGTCCTATCTGGGAAATTTGAGTTGGTTATTTTCCCTCTAGTGGATTCATCTGTTATATCATTCAGATGTAATTAATTTTTATATTTCAGAAGTGACTGGTGGTGAAATCCTGTTTTTTTTTTATAACATATCACATGTGCCAAACATCTTGCTTCTTATTTGACTACTGAGGTGAAGTCAGTTTTCTTACTTGGCAGATGTTGTAAATGAATTTCTTCACTGGTAATGGTAATTTGAGTTCTTGATCCATTGGGAGTGAGTTCTTGATTTGATCTGATGTAAACATAGCTATTTATCTATCATATTTGTAAATCCATTTGACTTTCTCTTAGAAATAGTAAATTCATTTCTTATATGTTAGAGATTTGAATTTGAGTTCTTGATCTATTGGGAATGAGTTATTGATCTGTCTGAGTTATTCTGATCTGGATGTCTCCTGTCTATCAGATTTTAAAATCCATTTGATTTTCTTTCATACATGGTAAATTTGTTTCTTATCTGTCAGAATTTGGAAATGAGTTTCTTGTTTGTTGTTGTCAGAAATAATGGATCAGTGTTTCATATTTGTCAAAACTGTTGAGTTCATGTGTTCCATTTCCCGGAAATGGTGGATTCATTTCTTCTAATGTATTAGAAATAGTGGCTTCTTGTTTGTTATGCTGAAGTGATGAATTCACTTCTCTGAAGCTGTACAGTGTGGTGGACTTGCATTGTCCATCTCTCAAAACTGGAGACTTCACTGGTACTCTGACCTCAGAAGGTATCGTAGTTAAGTTTGTGTTACCTATCCTATTGATACTCCAACAAACCCTTAATCTGTCCACCCAAAGCCCTCTCTCCTAACTCTTTTCACTCCGGTAATCCAACAGTGTGATCACCTTACCACAATTCTTCCTCAAACATAACCTCACTTGTGACCGCCCCTCCTTCCCTCTTCCACTCTAACAAAACCATCCAGATTTCATCTCCTACCTTTGTTTATATCATGCTACCATCCCGCCTTCCCACCTCCTCATTCACAGTTGGCTAGTGTTACTCCTTTAACTCATGGATTTCACCAAAACGTATCCCCCAACTCATGTTTACCTCACCCTTATGTAACACCTTTTCCACAATTTGAAAACCACTGGCCACATGGTGCTGTTTTTTTGTGTTTTGTTTTTGACTGAAAAATTCCCTCCTTTTGAGTTTTTACATTTCCATATCCACAAATTGGTTAAACTGATGAATGAATGTTAACCAAACCAGCCGAGATTTAGCCCCAGTGTTACCAAGACTTGATCGTGTTTTCCTACAGTTCAACCATAGATTTTACCACTGTTCAACCGGATTTATAATTGTTCTCCCTATATGTGTTTGAAACACTAATTGATATCTCTTCCCACTGATCAAATACCACAGATGACTTTCCCATGTGTTATCATTACCTTGTGCTGTTCATTTTTATACCCACACAACAGTAAAATGGGCAGGGGGACAATGTTACTAATGTCTCATGTTGATAATGGCAGTTTATAATTTTTATCAATAATTTTCAATGTAGATGCGCATTAGTGGCACTGAGCACTTGATTCAATATGATACATTTCAAGAAAAGGGACCACACCAGAAAAGCCAGCATATATATGTTAACTGATGACAGAAGAAAGGACATATTGTGTATAAACATTTGAGCAGACGATGGCATTTCAGAACAGATTCAGTATATGTAGCACACTAGATGTCTGACAGTTAGCAGCAGCAGTAGTTAAAGACAATTTATATAACTAACATAGCTGGCAAACTGTCCTTTCAATTCGAAGATGTCCTTTAAATTGAAGTTGAAATACAACAGACAGTATACTGAGTAGGTGGATAAACGTGAAAAGTGTAGTTTGACTGTTGAATGTTGTATAGCTGGACATGATCTTGTATGGTGTACCGCAGATCATCATGATGAGTAGAGTAATGCTCACTGAAGTATAAACGGATAAGACTTGTTTTGGTTCTGGGTATTCCTGTTTGTGACACAACCTGACAAAATTTGTTAACTGTTGACCAAATTAACCCAGAGATCGATAAAATTTATTTGGCTTGTAAGCTCTGTCTATGATCCGCTTCATGAAATTTGGATAAGAAATTGTTTCTGGAAAGGAACAATTGTTGAGGAATAAAGCTGGCCCACTCACCACATAATACTGTGAAATTCTGTATGTGAAGGTCGAACATTCACATATGTGAAGGCTGAACATTCACACTGCTGTGGTAGTATCTGTTATGATATTACTAGTTTTAAAGATGTGAGCATTTCACTAAGAATTACCTGTGATGCTGGTAATTTAGAAGTGACACTAATATACCATCAACATGTTACAAATGTTGTCAGGTTGTGTCATATTTGTATTTTGTTACATGTTTGTTTACAAAACTGCATTGCACCTGTTGCTTGACCATCTCATACACCAAGCATGTTGGGTGATAAGCATGTGTTGGCTTGTTTATATCAACATTTATATCTTCATCTTTTTGTCTTATACATTCCAATGCCTTCTTTGTCATTCCATTCACTCTTTAAATATTTTAATATTTATTTGTTGCTATTGTTAATTTATATATTTTTTTTTAAAACTACAGACATATCTGTTCTGTGCTTTCAATATAGAGATTTTCTCTTTTATATTTTATATAATCTTTTTATTATCTCTCTTAACAAAGATATTCCATCTTCTGCTTGTATGCTTATTTTACATTATTTCTCTGTTCACTTTGTTAACTACATTTTGTTTGTTAAGAACTATACACTATATTTTGTTTTTTAAGAACTATACACTCCATTTTGTTTGTTAGGAACTATACACTGCATTTCATTTGTTAAGAACTACACACCACATTTTGTTTGTTAAGAACTATACACTACATTTTGTTTGTTAAGAACTATATACTACATTTTGGTTGTTAAGAACTATACATCTGCCACTAACTAAGTTTATTCTGTCTTTCAGTAGCTACAATGCTACTTTATAAGTTTCCTCAACATTCCAACCTATATACACATCACATATTGATTAATTTTCTGCTCTTTCTTATGGTATTCACATATTGTTTTGCATGATGCTATTATAAACATTATTAAGGTATACTACAACCCTCTCGCTTTTATCTGACCATTTTATACCTTTCACTGAAAGTACAAAGCTGTCTACAAACCACAAGCTATTAGCTTATCAGGAAGTAGTTGATGTGTCCTGGCATGACCTTGAAGGTATCATCAGCTGGATTATGCTGGTTAGACACATGCACTATATTATAGTTTCACATTTGTAAATTACAATCACTGATTGAGTTCGTAGCCAGATTTGGCAACAGTTTAGCTCCGTCAATAATTTTTGTTATAATGCTATTCTGCTAGTATATATTACTTGTTATTTCGGGACCATAATCTGTCTTGCCTCTCCTGGTGTAGAAATATTATCTTTTAGTATGCCACATACATGCCACTTGAAGTGGCCAGCAGTTCAAGCTAAGAATTCTCGCTAGAACTTTAATTGGTTTGTATTGTTCTTATGATTCCAATTCTAACAATTTTGATAATTTACAAAAGTTTAAGTAGCCATATTATTTATACACATGTTCACATTCAAACATTTAGTTTTACAAATAACACACACTAGTTAACTCTTTATATAAGATGTCATGGTTTCAGTGTGAACTTTGAAGTTCTTATAGTACTTTAGGACCAAGAATGCTAAGAATATTGCTCTGTAAACAAAGCTATCGTTAAATGTTCAGGTTTGATAGAGGATCAGTTTGATTGAAAATCTAATACCTGCTCCAGTCTACACCCATATATCACCAGGAGAATCTTATCACAGTGTAATAACTCCATAGGGAAATCAAGGATCTAAATATGTGGGTTCCAGATCAACACATTCTATAAATAGTTTTATGGGTATGTTTTTACATTTTGAAATTTAGCCTATGTAGTGGCATATTTGGGGTGCTGTTTTCAATTTGAGACATTTAAAAAAGTGTGCAAGCTGAACAGGTGTCCTCCAAATTGTTTCCAATTGTTCAGTAAGACTAGACATTCATTACACAACCACATAGTTCAGAGGAAGTATACCACCCTTATCTTATTTTGTAAAAATCCGTAAATGAATTGAACCAGTTATACATAGGTTAGAGTAGATAACTATAAGTATTATAAGACACTCTACTCCCTTATAAGTAAAACTATAGTTTTAACATAAACAAATAGCTTATATTTTATATTCTAGGATATAAAAAATCCACATAGAGGTCACACTGCACAGATCACACTCTCATCATCAGTCTTGTCCACATGCATTATTCATTGTAGCTTAGATGTACATTAGCACCATTTTGTGAGGGAAAAGAAAATAGGTCAGAATATATTGTGTGATACTAAACAACAACAATCCTATCACTTCTTTGACACAGACCCTAGAGCCATTGAACATACATACTCTTGGCAGCAGGCTTTCTCCGAGGCACAGCACTCGCAGTGACTGACAGGAGTATAGGAAGTTAGTGTCAGGGCACTTGATGTACACAGCAGTTGGCATGATTATAGGAAGTTAGTTTCACACAATAGCTGGCAATATCTTCTTCTTTCGTTCGCTTGAAATATGTCTATAACTGCAGTGCTGTCTCTTGTATGAATTGAACTCTCTTTTTCAGTTCACACAGCGGTCCATAGAGTTTATCTTCTACGCTGGCAATATTATAGGAAGTTAGTTTCACACAATAGCTAACAATATTATAGGAAGTTAGTGTCACACAGTAGCTGACAATATTAAAGGAAGTTAGTGTTAGGGCACTTGAGGTGCTCTTAGAGTGGTGCATACCACTGGAGCACGTCAAGTGCTGCTGTTGCTATAATTCAGGCTAACAAAGCATGGAGAACTTTGTGAGGAATATCTGCTAGATACACATATCTTAGCAGCCATGTAGCAAGTGACATAATCTGATGGCTCAAGAACACGGCATGTGTTGCCCAGTTTCCATTTGAGGAGAGCCTGACTTCTAGCTAATGTCCTCATTCATGACTCAACCCAACCTGGCACAGGCTGCTTAGTTAGGGAAAATGGTAGAGTTGAAGGATAGTGGTTCCCTCTTAACATACACGTTTACACACACCAACACACATCATTAGCTGATGTTTGTCAGCACATGTCATTTGACCTTGGACCTTTCTTTACAGTTCTACAGCTTTTCTTCAACACACGCGGCATCTGCGTCACTTCAACCTTCTATTCGGCAAGCATGTCTAATGAGGCATTAAGACATCAGCAAGATCTGGACATAAGGATAATGCCACCAATTTAATGTGGGGCATACAATTCTTCACAACTTTACCACAGCCAAACTCTCCATCAAAGGAAAACAGCAAGGTCTGTTGAATTTAGTCTATATAGCTAAGGGTATTTATTGTCATTCTGCAACCTTGTGTGTGAAAGGAGAGCCATTATATTTTGTTTTGTTTGTTCTCTAGACAAAGACATATTGCTGTAGATGTGTCTGGGTTGTCTGTGGTGTGATAGACATATTGTATAAATATGTACTTCCACGATTTGTGTTTTTTAATTCGAGTTTATTTCTAGATCACAAGTATTTGAAATCTGTATAGAAGTTCACATATAGCGTACTTGTGTTAGAATAACTATATTTCGTATCTTTATAATAAAGAGGTGCAAACTTGTTTAGTATGCTACCTAAATATAGACCTTATAGATTGCGGTGACTTAGGTTTCCACAACATATTTGGAAATAAAATAGTGTGTATATATATACATATAAATATATCTTTTACGTATATTCTTGTCATAGACACATTTTTGCTTGGTACTAACGCATAGAGACCAGTCTAAAATATAATGAGTAGCAGTAAATGGTGGATTAGAAGAGATTAGTTGAAATTAAAATTCTGTGGTGAGTTGGGAGTTGTGTCTGTGATATAAGTACCATCATAAATGCTGTCTGATGGGATTTGTCACTGCTCAGAAAGTGCCTTTATTAAGTCAAGTGTGCTAGATATTTGTTTGCCCTCTGGCATAGTCTGATTGTACAGAAGTGTTCACTTTGTTGAGTTTTGTGATTTTATTTTACTTTGTGTGTATTTGTACCTGTTAACAAGAGAATGCTTGTCTCTGTAATTTATAACAAGTTTTCTCCTTGTACCAGTTATTTATTGAATAAAAAGAACATGAGTGCAGTTGGCACCTTGTTGTAGTCTTGATGTATTTATTTGTTTGTGTTTGTCACCTCGGTCAGTAGCAGAGACACGCCTCATTAGACAACTTTATGAAAAGAGGCTGTGGATATGTTTGTCTGTCACAGACAACCTGCAGGTCTGTGTCTACAGGCTGTTGAGAGGTTTGTCTGTCGAGACAACCTACATGTCTGTTTTCACAAAGTGAAAAATTCTATTTAAAATATTAGTTTAAACAAACAGTGATAACTGATTGCAGATAATAAACTCTGTCCAACTGTAAGTACACCAGCTTTGCTTCGTGGTTATTTGTTTGTGTGACTAATCGTTGTCTGTGCATTGATGCCCATTCTGAACACAAGGCATGTTAGTTAGTTAGTTAGTTAGTCGACAGATCATCCTCGTTGCACATCGGACCATTCAGTCCATAAACACAATTATAGGTATTAACACAAGGCATGTGGTGTACGATAGTACAGCAGCCAAGAATGATGTTGACGGCAGTAGGATATATATATTATATATATATATATATATCCATATATACCGACATCACAGCATTCTGTGTTATTTATATATATCATCATCATCATCAAGTGCCGTGCCAGCTGGCGTAGGCGTTCATGGCTCTCCACAGATCTCGGTCTTTGGTTTTCTGGATCAACTCTGCTGATGATATTCCTCCATACCACCGTCTCAATCCATCCAGCATCATTTCTCTTGGTCTGCCTCTGCCTCTCTTCCCCTCGATCTTTCTAGTTGTTACGATGTTCTCCAATGCCTCTCTTCTCATCACATGACCGAAGAAAGATGTTTGTCTCTGTCTTATTGTTGTATATAATGTTCTAGTTTCATTAGCCTGTTTCAGGCAGTCGTCATTAGTTACTCTGGCAGTCCATAGAATTCGCAACATTCGTCTCAGGAACCACATCTCAGTTGCTTCTAATTTCTTCTTACTTTGTTCATTTACATTCCAAGATTCACTGCCATACAGCAAAACTGGTTCTACATAGCATTTCAGCACTCTCTTTCTTACATTCAGTGATAGTGCAATAAGTCACTATCACTGAATGTAAGAAGAGAGTGCTGAAATGCTATGTAGAACCAGTTTTGCTGTATGGCAGTGAATCTTGGAATGTAAATGAACAAAGTAAGATATATATATATATATATATATATATATATATATATATATATATATATATATATATATATATATATATATATATATATATAACACAGAATGCTGTGATGTCGCTCCTAAATCAATCAATCAATATATTGATGTATAATGGAGGGGAAACATGTATGTTAGATTCAGTACAAAACAAACTGTAGGCTTGGATCACACAAACATGGATGGCGGAACATGGGAAGTAGGGGATTGTATCGGTTATGACTTTCCACAACATTTTGTCCTGTTCTCGTAGCCATTTCTTCATTGCATTAATCACTCCCTCGTTGTTTTCAATTCGGAAATTTATATCAAAACACTCACACAAACTCAATCGTCGTTACTGCAGGGTTAGGCCTCACAAGAATCGAGAGCAACTGCTTCTCCTTCACGACAACGCGCGTTGTCACACAAGTTTGCAAACAAGGGAGGCAATCGACAAAATGTGGTGGAATGTACTGCCCCATCCCATCCACCTTACAGTGCTGACCTGGCACCATCTGATTTCCATCTTTTCGGTCCCTTTAAGAATGCTATCCGTGTGATAAAGTTTGAAGACAACAATGGAGTGATTAATACAGTGAGGAAATGGCTTGAGAACAGGATAAAATGTGCTATAGATCTGGGATACATGCTCTTGTATCAAGATGGCTTAAAGCCGTTAAAGTTGATGGGGGTTATGTTAAGAAGTAGAAATGTTTGCTGCACATGTGCACGAACATTGTGACTAAATTTCATTTGTATGTTGTTAACGGTTAAAGAGATAATAATTGTGGTACATAACTTTCTGAGCTATCCTCACATACTGTTTGTCTCATCTGGTGCCGACAGTACCTTGCGGTGTAGGGGGAAGGAGTGTCTAGAGCATGAGGAATTAAAGCCCCGTGGCTAATGTAATCGCCACTGTGCAGGTTAGGGTTTTCTTTTTGCCCCAACAGAAAAATAAATCCACATTTACCGAGTATCGAACCAGGTTCTCGAAGGAGAACCCAGCATTCAAGCCACTCCGCCAGCTGCTCCTCTTGTGTGTGTGTGTGTGTGTGTGTGTGTGTGTGTGTGTGTGTGTGTGTATATGTGTGGTTATATATTTGCGTTCTTTCACTTTGAACATGAGCTTACTCCACACACCTGCTACCACCACTAGTAGTTGCTACTACGCTAGTGAGAATGAATCATCAGAAAACGAGAAGAAGATAGTGAGCTTTACAAGGACACGATTTCAAGTAACAAAATGGACATTTCTGCTGAAGCCTTCCTCAGCACAGAGTAAACAAACACAGATTGATTGGTTGATTGATTGATTGATTTAGGAACCGACATCACAGCATTCGGGGCATTCCCATAAGCGCTCCGTCCCCATACTCAGCAGCCAGCGAAGAGTTCCAACACTAATAGTACCAGTAGCAATCTGATTATATGTCCGTCTCGCCTTTCCTCTAAGCGTCGAGCATCGGCCAGATCCCCTCTTCACCCCTCGCTGTCTCATTCTTGCCAGACCATGGTGATCAACACAACTACATGAAAATATAAAAGCCACTTATCTGTATTCTTGTATCTGGATGCTTATTTCGAACGATCAAATATACAAACAATATATAAACATATACTAACAATACATAAAATATACGAACAATATATAAAAATAATGGAATTTGTATTTCTGTATACACCTAACAGAGATAAGCTGAAAAACATCTAATGGCAGTGGAAATGTGGTGTCTGAGGGAAATAAAAAGAATACCATGGATAGACAGACAAACCTATGAGTAAGTCCTACAAGAAGTAAATGAAAACCGTAAACTGATTGGATAAATTAGACGCAGACAGTCAAAATGTTTTGATCACGTTATGAGAAGAAACAAACTAGAGAACTCGATAACTGGCAATACTGTGGGGAAAAGAACAAGGGAAAGGAAGAGAAGTAAATATCAAGATGGCTTGACCACATGTCATGGTCGAGACAAGAACACAGAGCTGATCCATGACTCTGGTGATCGCGTGAGATACCCAAACATGACCAACCACGCTTATCAATATAGCACATGATGATCATGACAACCTATGCTGGCGTCTTTGTGAGCTATGCTCTAGTATATGAGCTTCTATTTGTCGTTTATCCGCATGATCTTAACATCATTATTTTCTCTCACTTGTGTATGATCATATTCAAATGGGAGGAATACTGCCCATTTAATTGATTCCGTGCCGAACAAACAATTAGTTTGGGCCAGACACGGTACGTATTCAAATGAACAAGTTTTATAATGTAAATGTCCATTCGCTGAGCATTGTAATCACGGTAGATACCACGAAACAAAACAAATACCACACTGACCCTAGTATGGCAATATATCTTCCTACTGTCCTAATGGGAGGTCACATTTGGGCGATATAATATCCCTCGGCAATAAATCATTTAAATGTCTATCTCTTTTCGTTATTCAGTAAAAGTAGTCAGTGATATTCGCTTACAGAGATGACATTCCCAAAGCACTGACAAGCAAAAATAACATTAAATCAATAATAAGCTAAATTTACCACAGATGTAGGGATATGTAGAGATATCACAGTCAGATATATACATCAATATAACAAGATTAGGCCAACTTAGTAATAATCCCACATATAACAACAATAGTTCAAGTTGATATCAAAGGTTGAGCAGTCAAGTCAACATAACATGTATATATTGAGAAGGTTGAACCGTACAAACAACAGAACAAATGTATATTGAGAAGGTTTAACCATCCAAGCAACAGAACAAATATATATTGAGAAGGTTGAACAGTACAAACAACAGCACAAGTGTAGTATATTGAAAAGGCTGAACCGTCCAGACAACGGAACAAATGTATATTGAGAAGGTTGAACCGTCCAGACAACAGAACAAATGTATATTGAGAAGGTTGAACCGTTCAGACAACAGAATAAGTGTATATTGAGAAGATTGAATAGTACAGACAGCAGAATAAGTCTACATTGCGAAGGTTAAACAGAGCCCAACAAAAGAACCAGTGTACACTGAGAAGGTTGAACAGAGTCCAGTTGATAGCTTGAGAAAAGTTCCATTACGATAGTACAGCTAATAAAAACATTGGTATGTCGAAGGTTGAACAGAATCCTATAGGTCTGTTTATGCTCCACCTCGAGACCTCATGGTACCAGACTAGTAGTAGAGGCTGTCCCAGAGATCTTTTACCCATCTATATAATTTACCCAAACAATAAAATGTCCGTTGGTACTCTACTGCCATCCATCCTCCTAATGTATCCTATCCATCTAAGTCTATGAAGACTGAGTAGCAACTGTATATGAATACTGAGTAGCAACTATATATATATATATATATATATATATATATATATATATATATATATATATATATATATATATATATATATATATATATATATATATATATATATGCGTGCCTTGGGTGTCGCCAACACAAGTCTCTTTCGCTAGTTAGCGAGTTAGTCGAGGTTCCAACTTCACGGCAACGGGTCGTCCCCATTATGCTCCGTTCCTGTGCCAGTGAATATCACACAAAATGCTCCCCACTGTCCAATGTGAAAAGTAGAACAGACAGGAGTCTCGGCAATCCAATAGCCCGCACAGGTACACTGCATAATGCCGCTCCAGAATGCCAACACAAAAGTCCTCCACGAAAACCACAGTTCATCGTCGATGGACTCGGCAGTCACCAGAAAGACCTCATTGACCCGGGTTTTCTCACATGGCTGTCTCTATCTGCAGGGCGACCCGCCGAAAGTGTCGCATTAAGCACGAACTCCGTAGCATCCAGCACCGACTCCCATGAGTTTCCTGAAAAATGCACTCGTGAACCGAAAAGGCAAATCAGTCAATTCAGCAACAGCCGGTAGCCATTGTTCCGAACATGCAGGTCACTGTATAAACAAAAGCGGACATGTAAAAGCATTCCATGTGAATATCACAGCTCACAGAGTCGCACCACGCACTAACTCAGTAGCAGGGCGACGGAACCATATACTACCAGTCCAACATGAGGAAAATGCGAAATGCAAACCGCAGCCACAAAGATAAATACTCCAGAGGCCATAGCGGTTCAATGCCTAACCGCCATGCTGGGGACCGGAAGTCTCTCGCCTCAGTTGCACAGTGACAGAATGCATGTTTCTACACGTGGAGTACCTACGTCTTTTACTTCCTAGTATAAGAGTGGTATCTTGTTTGTTTTATATTTAATTACTAAACTATGGTTTCCATTCTTAGCCTTTTCTATACCTCCTCTAAGAATACACTGTCAACATTTAGTGGTGACCGTTTCAATTCTAACTGGCAGCTTTCTATTTGTATAAGAGTGTTATCTTGTTTCTTTTATATTTCCTCACTCAACTATGGTTTCCATTCTTAGCCTTTTCTCTACCTCTTCTCAAGAAGACACTTTCATCATTTAGTAGTGACCGTTTCAATTCTAACCGGCAGCTTTCTATTTGTATATTGTCAACTTTGTCCTCTAACATGTATTTCTTTCCTCTACTTCTTTGAATGATGATCAGTACATCTAAGTTTATTTGTCACAGTAGCGACCACAATCAAACCTATACATAATTGTACGCACTTATAACGTTACAGTCAGCACCAACATGTCGCAGATTTCAGGACATGGCGGTCACCATTACTCTGCATTTATAGAAGCCTTCTAGTGGCAGCGACTGCATTGTGCACCAACAAGCAAGCCGCTGTTTACGATTGGTCTGTGGAGAGAATTACATGGAAACGAAAGCATGGAGATGACTCCACAACCCTGAAACTAAAGAATGTCCTACGTAACTATTCAGCAAGGCTAACCATGTCAACAAATGATGGGAAGAAGTCGGATGTGTGGGTCGAAAGGCTAAAATATCGCAGCTCTACTTAAAAACAAACTAGCGCAAATACCCCACCAAAAAGTACTGGCCAAACGAAGAAGAGGAAGATGGAGTAAATCATTTGCAGAACATAGCTCTCATCGCGCTTTGTGACTTTCCTGGAACCCATTTGAGGTTGTGTCGACCTGAGAATCCACGTCAATTTATTTAAAAAAAAAAAAAAAATTTACGTTCGTTACGGATTCGAACCTACCACCACTCGACAGTCAAGCGAGCGTCTAGTCACTACGTGACCACGGATCCGTCCTCACACGCAGTGTCCTAGAAATTGTGAAGATCTGGCACTTCACACCCAATGACAGTATCGTCTATGGGACTAGCTTTACCTGTTGTAAACTATACAGCACAGACAGTCCAATCTATGCCCACATAAACATTTCACATTGATCGTTACCCAATTTTAGACCTACTCTGTGCCGCAGAAATGTGATGACATGGGATATTTTCGAACGAGAATTTGTAACCCATATACGAGAACTCTTCTCGTATTTGAGTTAGAAATTCTTGCGTGAAAATATTTCATGTCGTCACATTTCAGCAGCACAGAGTAGGTCAAAATAAAATTGACCCAGAACTCCAGATCCGGTGAGAGAACGGCAACGCCCATCCATCCATCCATCCATCATGTGCCATGCCGGTAAGCGTGGGCGGTCATGTTCTGCCATCTCACTCGATCACCAGATTCATGGATCAGCTCCGTGTTTCTGTCTCTACCATGCAACAAGGCCAAGCCATCCTGGTATTTACTTCTAGGTCTTCCCCTTGGTCTGTTCCCTTCGATCTTACCAGTTGTCACCAAGTTCTCCAAATAATTTTTCTCATAACATGCCCAAAAAATGTTGACTGTCTACGTCTAATGTCTCCAATCAGTTTACGATCTTCATTTGTTTCTTGAAGGACTTGTTCATTGGTCTTTCTGGCTGTCCATGGCATTCTTTGCATTTTCCTCAGAAACCACATTTCTGCAGCCATCAGATGCTTTTCAGCCTGACTGCTCATTGTCCAAGCTTCACATCCATATAAAAGTACAGGTTCTATGTAGCATCTCAACACTCTTTTTCTCGTTTCAATTGACATATTTTTATTGGTCGTATGTTTTTATCTTGCTAAAGGCTACTTTTGCCATGGCGATTCTTGTTCTAATCTCTTCAAGGCATCTCCCATCAGATGTTATTACTGTTCCAAGATAATTATACCTATTCACTTGTTGAAGAATATTCTCATTTACTTGTATATTACATTGTGGTATTTCGTTCTTCCTAGTGACGACCATAATCTGTGTCTTTTTACAATTTAATTCTAACCCTAGACCAACGCCCATACCATTTGCCAAGGAAGCTGACTATGACGATGAAGCTGATGATGATGGCGACGACAATAGCAACTGTTTCTACAAAGCCACACATCGGTTATTTATCTGATTCTCCAAACGGCTGGTTGCAACAAACTGTTTCGTGTTTCACAGATTTGAAACCTTTATTAGTTCCTGCTAGCTCCGTGGCGAAGGTGTTTCAGACACATTTCGTAATCCCGATTACCGTGTTCGAAACACAACTGCTTGAGATTTGGCAGCGGACCACCTTGCGGTGATTTTCATACAATGGTATGAGTGCCGACCGTTCAGAAAGCAACGGAAAACTACGTCTATCTCATCCCTCTCCCAAAACCATTCAAGGATCATTCAAAGCTTAGCGGCTTTAGGATCATCACCCTTCAAAATACATTTGGGAAGGTCTTAGAAAAGATAGTCGCTGTCAAGCTGCAGGAATTTTTGGAAAGGGGGAAGCTGCTTCCAAGAGGCCTGGGGAGCTACAGGCCAGGAAAAGATACCTGGTCAAATGCAGCCACTTTTGCCTTTGACGCTTATGAGGGGTTCCAGAGTAAACAGGAAACGATGGATGGCGGCAGCGCTTGATCTCGAGGATGCGTACAATAGAGTTCACTATGATATTTTGATGACCGCACTGACGGAGAAGGGGGTCAATCCCTGGTTGGTGAACTGGATAGCAGCCGTCCTGTATTCTTGTCGGGTTGCTCTCCGTCTGGGTGCATGGACCTCAGAGCCACATATTTTAACCCCGGGACTGCCACAGGGATATGCAATCTCACCGGTGCTCTTTAACGTGTATACGAGCAAGATTGCAAACCTAGAAGCACCAGGGGTTGGAAGGATACTAACATTTGCAGATGATTTTCTTGCATATAGGCAGGGGAGAGATAGGGAGCAAACAGCCCAGGAGCTACAGGCGACAGTAGACAAAGTGATTGACTGGTGCACTGAAATGAGTGCTGTCATCCACCCGGAATAGGCGGCTGTTATGTGGTGTTCTCTGGACAACAGGATTGTGAGAGATGATGTCCCAAGCCTCACGATAGATGGTAGAAGCGTCAACAGAGAGAACAAACTGAAGTATCTGGGAATCACATTTGACAGGTGTCTGTCCTTCAAGGACCATGTGGAGACGGTTGTGACAAGATCTCAAAAGGGACTCAATGCACTTAAAACTATGGCTGCAATGGACACAGAGCAGAGAATGCTCTTCACACTATACCAGCACTTGATCCTCTCATTTATTGATTTTCACTCAGTTCAAAGGAAGACACTTCATCAAGTAAACAAGTAGAGCAGAAAAGAATCCGCATACTAGCACCACCTCACATACATGCACACGCGCGCGCGCGCACACACACACACACACACACACACATACTATCATATTTCTGTATCAGTTGCCGGTAGTTCAATAAGCGCGCGATATGTAAGTGCATTACTAAGGTAAATGCCAGTCATGCACCATTTAGCAACCACTAAAGACGAAAATGGGTGCTTTTAAAATTATATACTACTGAACAATTCTTAAAATGTCGTGGACAAATAAAAATATAAACAAAAGAATAAAAATACTGGCAGTCTACAAAATATTAAAATGGAAGACTACTGCCTCATTAACAGCACCGTATCTCGGAAAGCGAGATAGTTTGACCACATTACACGTCGCAGTGGTTTGAAAAGAACAATACTGGCTTTTGGAACAAGAGGCTGGGTCTAACAGCATAAAGACAGGAACAAGGTATCGCTGACACCTTAGGCATGAGAGGAAAAAGAACTGGTTATGGATATAGAAACTCTCCTGTTGGCAGTAATGAAGAGCAACATTTTGCACAAAAAAAACACGCTACCTGATGCTGATGGTAGTTGAACAGAGTGTATGAAAGACACAGACATGATAAATAACATAAGGAGTAGGTCATAAAATGACAATACATGTCTGCGGAAATGATGACATCAGTCTGTTACGCAATCTTTGTGCTATAGACACACCGTCTGTTAATTAATGTGCAGTATACTTGATATACGAACAGATTACACTTAGCAGCAGCGGGCTGTCCCACGCTTGGTTAAACAAACATAATATGGGAATGCCCGACCTATGAAACTCTGGTTTTATGTTAATATAATATGTTCAGCATAAACGGTATGCGTAAGGGGCCAACAAAAGCCAACTGAGCATTACGAGATTTCAGCGTATAGCTTTCGTTAAATTTTATAACCAGCGCAAGCGTTACATTACTTAAGTGATAGCCAAAACATGTTAGTGCTTACAGTTCTTCTTCTTCTTCTTCTTCTTTCGTTCGCCTGAAATAAACCTATAACTGCAATGTTGTCTCTCATCTCATCTCATCTCATCGTGTTCCTCTTGTACCTTGCGGTGTCGAGGTGAAGTATAAACTTCGTGAGAGTGCCCGGTTATGGGCTTCGTATATCGACATTCCCATGGATTCTGTTATTCCCTCCGTCCAACGTTTACGTGGTCGGCCTCTTCCTCTATTTCCATCTGGTCTGTACATCATTGCTTGTTGTGGCATGCTGTTGACTGGTAGCCTACTTGCATGGCCAAACCATTTGACTTGCTGCTTTCTAATAAAATCTAGAGCAGCTTTAACCCCCACTTTAGTCCTGATTTCTTCATTTCTGATCTTATCTCTTCTTGATACGTTGAGTATTCTTCTCAGGAACCTCATTTCTGTTGTTGTGATTTTTCTTTTCTCTTTTTCTGTCATTGTCCAGGTTTGGCATTGGTAGCACAGAGTTGGTAGGAAGATTGTGTTGTAAAGTGCTTTCTTAGTAGTTATTGATACATGTTTGTTCTTTAGTATTGGTGTCATTTGTCCAATGAGTTGATTTGCCTTATTGCACCTATTTTCGATCTCGTCTTCTGATCTGCCATTTGATGATATTATACTTCCTAGGTACTTGAAGCTCTTTACTTGTTTCAAGGGATGTTCGTTTAGGTGAATTGTTGCTGTTTGTTCTTCTTTAGTTATAGTCATTACCTCTGTTTTGCTTGTGCTAATTTTCATGTTATGTTCCCTACACATTTCGTTTAGACTATTCATGTGGTCTTGTAATTCAGCTTCTGATTTTGTTATTAGTGCTTGGTCGTCCGCAAACAGGAGTTCTCTAATGGTTAGATTTGCAGATGGTTCTTCTTCTGTGTTCTCGTCATGCGGTATTCTTGCTGTCTCTGCTTGGCTGGTTTCTTTACATATGTTGTCTATATATGTTATGAACAAGAGAGGGGACAGGACACAACCTTGTCGTACTCCAGATCTTATGGTGAAGGGTTCTGAGTGTCCTCCAGTTGCTCTCACTATGCATTCACTGTTGTTGTATAAACTTCTACATAGGTTTGTTAGATGTGTACTCACTCCATATTGTTTAAGGATTTCCCACAGCTTGCTTCTATCTACCCTATCAAATGCCTTTTCTTGGTCGACAAAGGCTAAGTAGAGTGTTTCATTGAATTCAATTAATTTTTCTATAAGTTGTCTAAGAGCAAAAATGGCATCTGTGCATCCTTTGTTTTTCCTAAATCCAAGCTGCGTTTCGCTTAGCTGGGGTTCTAAAGTAGTTCGTAATCTTTTTTCAACTTCTTAGTTTTTCTACGAGCAATGTTGTCTCTTGTATGAATCCAACAGTCTTTTTTAGTTCATTCAGTGGTCCGTAGAGTTTATCTTCCACTGTTGTCTCTCTAGGCCAGAAGGTTCGCCTGGATATGTTGTAGTTTGGGCAATCCTGGAGTATGTGCTCTGCTGTCTGCAACGCCAAACCACATGTGCACATGGCTGAGTCACCAATCTTGAATTTTGTATACATGTGGTTGCGTAATCTATTGTGTCCTGTTCTGAGGCGCAGAAGAATGACCTGTTCTGGTCTGTCCATAACGTGGTAGTCGTCTTGAGTAAGGTTTGGTGGCCTTCTGACTGATTTGATCATTCTTTTCTTTTGGTGGTATGTAATAGGCACATCAGGTTGTTCTTCTTTTGCTCTTTCCTTAGCCAATCGATCAGCTCTGTCGTTTCCGGGGACTCCACAGTGGGATGGTATCCACTGTATGGTGATCTTACGCTGACTGCTAAGGTCAGAAAGTAGTGTCCTCAGAACTGGCAATTTCCCAGACAGGAGCGCCTCTATTACGGATTTTGCATCCGTCAATATCACCACAGGTTGTGTACCATGGCTGATATTTTGTAATTTCTCTGTGGCTATCTTGATTGCCTCAATTTCAGCATCATAGTTATGGCAGTACTTTCCTGTTGGAATTCTGGCCGTGTCTCTACTATTATTTGGGTATTCTATGTACACTTCCGCTCCTCCATTTCGAACAGCATTTTGTGCTGACCCATCTGTGTAAACTCGGATCCATAGGTCCTGTGGGTATTCGTCATCAAGGAAGCTGAGAGTGGCTGTTCTGCGCTGTACACTGTTCTGTTCTTCCTTGTCACATATTCCTCTCACTTTTGACTGGATTTGTAGCGATATTCTATGTTCGTCTTTCCACGGGGTTCGCTCTGGAATGGTTGTCAGGGGGATACCAACTGTGGGAAGATCGATGGTTTCTCTGCAGAGTTGTTTGGCCTGGTGGATGAAACTACTTCTTTTCAACCGCCCCATAGCTAAATTTTCAAATCGGTTCTTCATAGGGTGACCTGGCAAGCTGAGAAACTTTTCTGCTTGTATGAGTGTTTTTGTATCTCTGCGTTCTCTTAAAGCTTGTGTCCTCCCCATTTTCTCCATTGCTACTATAGGGGTTGATCTCATCCCTCCTGTGATGACTCTAAGAGCTTGATTTTGCACCTTGTCCAGCTCCTGCAATGTAGTTTTGGATGCTGAACACCACGCAGTTGACCCGTATTCCAAGTGTGGTCGTATGCTCTGTTGATAAACTTTGCTAAGTATTTTCCCACTGGCTCCCCAAGTGGTTCCAGTTAGCTTTCTCAGGATGGCAATTTTCCTTCTGGCTTTTGCTACTGCTTTTTTTATGTGTTTTCTCCATGTCAGCCTGTCGTAGAATGTTAAACCAAGTTATGTTGGTTCCTTGTCTTCTCTTAGGGGTGTTCCATTTATCTGAATGCTCCCTGCCTTTTGTTTCGGAGAAAGGGTAAATAGAGTGGTGCTGCACTTGTCAGTGTTTATGCTGATACACCATCTATCCGCCCATGCAACAAATGTATCTACAGCTCTCTGTAGCAATATGGTGGCCACTGATGCATGTTCATTTGCGCTCCACAAAACCAGGTCATCAGCGTACATTGCCGCTTTAATTCCATCGGGTAGATTAGCAACAAGATCATTGATGAAGATTAGAAAAAGTGTTGGGGACAGGACTCCGCCCTGGGGAATACCGTGACGCAATAGAACTTTCTTGCTCTTGAGACCGTCTATCTGTACTCGGGCTCTTCTGTTGTGCAGTTATGCTTTTACCCATTTGTACATTCTTCCATTGACTTTACAGTTTCTCAGTTTCTTCATCAGACCTTCTTTCCAGACTTTGTCAAAGGCTTTCTTCAGATCTATCCAAGCCGCAAGTACCAGCTTCTTCTCTTGGAATGCATCCTCAACTTCTTGAGAGAGGTAGGTTGTCTGATCTTCCGTAGAGTAGCACTGCCTAAAGGCAGCCTGTTGTGGCACAAGGACGTTATCACTTTCAACAACAAGCTACGTGGAGGGTCCCAATTACTCCTGTCACAATTCTACAATACTATTATATAGCTCTGGCTGGGATAGGTCTTTTCCTGCCAACCCTCCTCCGTTCCCTGGACTCACTGTCACTCTCTCTTTCGACCTCGGGGCCTATTCCCTGCAGTGTCTTTCTGGCTGACACAAACATAACATGACAATCGTCCCAGTAACTATAATTGTAATTTAATACCTTAATAAAGGATAGCACAGGAAAACATCAAGGCAGTTAAAACAGATAGTTCACTACAGACAAAACAGGGATACAGAGTTCAGTTCTGACACAGAGCCTCATGGCTTTCCAACCTAGACCGAAGAGTACTACAAAGTCCCGTCAGTCGACATCTGCCTCACCAATTCTGTTCTTCGTTAGTTTTCTCCTTCCCGATCGGTTGTACGAACAACAGGCTGCTGTAGAACCAA
Organism: Cepaea nemoralis; assembly: GCA_014155875.1. Lineage (NCBI taxonomy): Eukaryota > Metazoa > Mollusca > Gastropoda > Stylommatophora > Helicidae > Cepaea > Cepaea nemoralis. The sequence continues at coordinate 188,274 of JACEFZ010027466.1, forward strand.
AGCCACTGGTTTGCGAGGACTTCTCTACATAGTCAATTCACAGTTCATTTGGCACAAGGTTGGGAATGCTTTCAAATAATGGGAATAGTTCATGAATGTGGAATGGATATGGGTCTTTCAATGTCACTGACACGGATGGGTAGGACCGAGAATGAGGTGTAGGTCCCGTCAGGAACATAGGGTCAACCACTTCTTAGTTGATTTGGGATTTGTATTGAGCGGGTACTGAAGGATGCCACTAGGATGCTTACAGTTTACTCTTGCATTGGTGCGCATCCGAGCCAGAAATACCGAAGCACTTCAAATCACATATGCCGGGTGTGTGTAAAGGCTACTGCACTTCTTTGCATGCAGAAGAAATTTGAAAAGAAATATATATCTATATATATATATATATATATATATATATATATATATATATATATATATATATATATATATATATATATATATATATATATATATATATATATATATATATATCCTGCATCTCCTTCCATGCCCTCTCAATATTATTCATCTATGTAATTCTCTTCTACGAGGGTTTTTAGGTTTCCCACTATTTCGCTTGTCTCTCGGGTTCCAGACAAGAGAGTGTCTAGTTACATGTCCCAGGTTGTCTCAGTGTGTGTCCTATCTTATGGGTTCTAGACAAGAGAGTGTCTAGTTATATGTCCTCAGGTATTCTCAGTGTATGTTCTATCCAGCGCGTCTCCGTCACCTGTTAGTTCACTGGGATGTGTTTAGTTCTTCCCATGAGCTCTACATTGGTGATCCTGTCGTACCATTTTAGTTTCACTATTCTTCGCAGGCACTAATTAGTGAATGTTTGTAGTTTGTAATTCTGTTATTCGTTCTGTATGTTTCTGACCCATGCAATAGTCAATAGTGCAAATTTAACACTGCAGTTAACAGATTCAGTGTTAAACAACAAGTAAGTTGGACCAAATACGGTACACAATCAAATGGACAAGGATTAGGATGTAAATTTCCGTTTACTTAGCAATGGAAGATACCACGAAACAAAACAAATAAAACGTTTATCCAAGAATGACGTTATATTGTTCTTCTGTTCACGTCGGAGGTCACAGTTAGTGATATATTCGGCAGCTAAACAGATAAACATTTAACTTCCTTTGACTACCATAAGTTTCCTACTGCCAAGGGGGATACGGGGTGTCAGGCATTGGTAGTACCTTTGGTAAGGGTGACTCTTATGTCCTCTTCAGGACCCATCCCCCACTGGTCCAAGCCTGACATCCACCCCTGAGCAACAGCTATTAGAGGCTGGCTAAACCAGGCGTGGTTAGCCAATTTGGTGTCAAACCAAGCGGTGAACTAGGGTATGCCTACCCAGCATGTGAAGACAGGATTCGGCAGACTGCGCGGATGAAATCACTGATGATTCAACGGGCAAGACGGCGGTTACCTGCAAAGCGTTGTGGAACGTAATGAGCACGGCAAGGCACGTAGAGCGCCCTGGTCATCCACCGCACCTGTATTCGTCTCCAGTTGTCTTGACAGGTCTTGCCACTGGACTCAGATAGACTCAGGCGAGAGAGTGAGGTCGACGAATTGCGCAACTCTTCCTTACTTTAAGTCATTCTTCAGGACTGAAAGAGCTGTGAAGAAAAGGCTGGACAGAAAAACTACTGCAGGAGATCCTCCTCCTGGAACGTCAAGATTCATTGCCCATATTGTCAAAGAACATTTCGAGCCAAAATTGGCCATATCAGCCATATTAGACCTCACCGCTCCACACTTTTAACCCCACTGGATGAAATGAATGGTCATCATCATTCTTGATGGACAAACAACAACAACAACAACTGCTATGAAAGCGCCTCTTGCCCGTTGTTGTCTTACTTTAGTACTTCTGTCTGTTCATTCACCTATTTACAAAACAATGTGCACAAAAGTAGGAAAAACAAACACACATATCTGTGTTACAAACAAGACTTTAATTAATGACCTGTCTTTACAACATACATGGTGTATTTTTAATTACTGTGCAGTTTTTGAAAATATTGCGATTCCAAGTTTTGTATTTACTTACCTCACGCAACATAATTGGTAAGTACGAAATTTATAACGGAAATATTTTCAAAAGCTGCAGTCATTAAAAATACACCCTTTACGCAGGTCCACATGGTCGAATGGATAAGAACAGTGTTCTTAAACATCCGGTGTGCTGATGCAGAGGTTAGCGGTTCATCGCCTACACCGGACAGCTGGACTAAAATGTTAACCTGTCGTCCTTGACTTGGGGACGTAACTTAAAGTACCTCTGAAGTCGGAGTGGGTTCGTCTGATGTCGAGGGATACTGTTAATAGGGAAAGCTAACACACACGCAAAATTCAGTGTTCAAAGCAAGTGAGCGCAAAAAAGAACAAAAAAAAAAAAAACAACAAAAAAGACACAACAACAACCTATACCTGTAAATGCGTCTAACAAAACAGACTTCAGATTACAGTCTATCTTGAATACACACATTCATACACGTCTTAGAAACTATACTACAATCAATAGTCTCTAGTTTATATCTTTAACACACACACACACACACACACACACACACACACACACACACACACACACACACACACACACACACACACACACACACGTCTTACACACTAGACTTGAATTTATAACCGAAAGTCTATCTTAAAAACAACACACACACATGCACACACACACCACAAACACATATGAATGTGTGTTTTGTGTTAAAGATAAACTTTAGATAGAAGTTTAGTTAGTCAGACGTGTAAGATGTGTTTTGTTAAAGATAGACTATACGTTATAGATTTCAGTCTAGTCTCTAAGATATGTCTGTATGTGTATCTTAAGGATAGACAATAGACTGAATCTAAAATATATGACGTGCTGTCACGAAAAATAAACTTGCTAGTTTCGATCGATGACAAAAGGAGACCTTCGTCTGCACAAACACCAGCAAACCCTTTGATGTTGTATGGACTGAGAAACAAAATACGTCGCGTTACAATGTCTACACCGGTCGGCATTTTGTTAACAAATTGTTGCTCGAGACAAACAACGGCGTCATCCGTCTGTAAGGTGGGAGTCGGCCTTTGAAGTGATAGACGGAATGTCTGGCCAGAAGTCGGATGGAGTCTGGTGATGTGGAGAAGATCTCTAGATCACAGACAGGAGACAATTTCCCAGATGAAAGGGGACACCAGACAGAGGTTCACATTGAGTTGGGAAAAATACAGAGAAAAACAACTTCTCGACGCCTCAGCGTCTAGACAATTTGGTGACGTCACTCAAAGCCGATATAAAGGCCGTTGAAGTAAACAAGTTGCGTTAGTCGACCAAGATTTCTGAAGTGTGAAGGATCGGTGCAGTTTCCGAGTTGTGTTCACGAAAGAGACTATAGTGTCAAATTGTTGATAATGTATCGGCGGACATAGATCCAGTCTGGGATTGCATAGTCTCGATTAGCAACCGGAATAGGCATATGGTATTCTATTAATCATATCTAACTTAGAGTATGATTAGGAATAGAGTACAGTACTGTGCGGTGATATAATGTATTATAGGTGTGGTGATATAGTGTATTATAGGTGTGGTGATAGAATGTTCTATAAGTGCGGTGCTAGAAAGTATCATAGGAGCGTCGGCACTAGTATCCTATTGTGTGGCTTTAACTAGCTTGTGTGATATATCATTTTACTCAGGGAGTTGAGGACAATGTAGTGGGATAATAATTAGAGAGATTGAGGATGGTTGGGAGGGAGGAGGGGAATGTGAAATGGTAGGATCTTCCAGTAGGGCATCTGCTGGGTTTCTACCCGTTCCTTTATTCTTTCCTGGTGTTGCCATGTCTCAGACCATGTGATGAGCTATTTGGCCAGTATGACAGAGATCGGATCTCTGTTGTAGATCTGAGTGCTGCTATTGGCCTACACTCACCTAATTCCGGCCAGGATTGAGTTGCTCTCACCATAGTATTCTCTACTCAACAGGTTCCACATAGGTGTGCTATGATATTCAACAGTGAAGCTAGAACACAGTTTAGAAGATGATGGCTCAGGATTTGAAGACAGAAGTTGCTGAGAGGCCTCTACATTGGGCTTATACCCAAGTTGGTCTGCGGGAACCTGGCTTCTGCTGAGCAGGACATGCTGATGATACTTATGTTTAGCAAGTGATAGTTGTATCACTGAACAGTCAGAACATTATATACATATATATAACACTGATACCAGGAACATTCATATAAATTTATAGAAATACCTGGAACATTCAGATTGTGGTGTTAATATGGGGAATCTTTACAACCAGTGACACTAGATCAATTAAGATTTCCCAAGTAACAGTGACAATAGTGTTAGAATTCTCTGAGTAACAAACAGTTAATAACAGAGGAAATTCATAGTGTGAATTAGATTGAAGACTCTCATTAGATGTCCAAACATCTGGATGCCTCGAGAGATAGCGGAGAAACTCTTCACGTGACCGGAGAAGCATCACCTCGGTGAGGTTGTTTGTCTGGAATACATGGTGCTAGGTGTGTTCTCAGCACAGTGATGAGAATGACTATACTCCTGAACACTGATCTGAGTCTATATACACCTTAGAATATACGTCACACATTCTACACATTATACACACACACACTTCTCCTACATATACTCTTTGCTTTAATAAATTTCTTGTTTTTATTTGTTGAAGCTAGAGTTGTCAAGTATGTTATGTTGGGGAAGAATGAGAGGGGGCATGATCCAGGGGTGAGTAAGAGTGAGAAGAAGGTGTCTTCAGATTGAGGGAGTGTTGTGGACGGAGTCTGCTGGATATCTCCAGGATAGTGATATTGAATAAAATAAATGTGGGTGTTGATTCCCCTCACTCCAGGGACGACACTAAAATAGTAAAGAAGAACAAATAACTACTACTTACATTCTTTACTCACGACACGTGCGTACATGTATATGTTAAAGACAGACTTCAGGTTATAAATTGAAATCCAGTGTGTAATTATATATTTAACACAATACATATATACATGTTTTACTAATTTAGCTACAATTTAAAATATATATATATATATATATATATATATATATATATATATATATATATATATATATATATATATATATATATATATATATAACACAACACACACACACACACACACACACACACACACACACACACACACACACACACACACGTTTTACTAACTAAAATTCAATCTAAAGTCTATCTTTAACTCAACACATACGTACATACATACATGTTTTACAAACGTTATACTCACACACACATTCACGTGTCTGTCTGTCTTTAACTTAACTTAACACATACATATACACACGTTTTACTAACTAAACTTCACTCTATAGCCTAGTCAATCGCAACACTTGTGCTGATGCTGAGGTAGGTGATTCAGCACCTACACCGGTCAGTTTGACTAAAATTTTGACTTCACGTCCTTGACTTGGGGACGTAACTTAAAGTACTTCTGAAGTCGGAGTGGGTTCGCCTGATGGCGAGGGACACTGGTAATGGGGAAAGCTAATTACATGCAAAATTCAGTCCAGTGTATTAAATGTAGCGTGTATGGACTACACTTGAGTTTAAAGCGAGCGAGTGCAAAAATAACAATAAATACATATACAAGTCTTGTTAACTCTATATCATATAGTCCAACACAACACATATATACACGCTTTACCAGCCAACCTTCAACTCTATAATCTATAGCTTATGGTGCCCGCCTCTATTTGAGCGTCGTGGGGCTCTCTATGGCGAATATCATGACCATTCAGCAAATCAAAGTGGGGAGTCAACAATAGCTCCTCTTTTATCTCCACGGGATCTTTTATTTCCAGAGAATCTGTCATCTCCATGGGATCTTTCTCATCGACTCTCTTGTCCAGATGCTGGGAATGTCACGTAATAAACAGCCCATCATTAGTATTGTTGGAATATGTAACATTTAGACTAAACAAAATATATACAGGTGTTGCAATAAATAAGTACAGGTATTGCATTAAATATATACATATATTGCAATAAATACATACAGAAGATATCGCAATCCAGAAGATAGCAAAATCGAGAAAATACTACAGCTGGAAAGATACCACAGCTGAAAACATACCACAGCTTAGAACATAACACAGCTGAGAACATACCACAGCTGTAATCATAGCACAGCTGAGAACATACCACAGCTGAGAACATACCACAGCTGAGAACATACCACAGCTGAGAACATACCACAGCTGATAACATACCACAGCTGAGAACATACCACAGCTGATAACATACCACAGCTGAGAGCATACCACAGCTGAGAACATACCACAGCTGAGAGCATACCACAGCTGAGAACATACCACAGCTGAGAGCATACCACAGCTTAGAACATACCACAGCTGAGAACATACCATAGCTTACAACATACCACAGCTTAGAACATACCACAGCTGAGAACATACCACAGCTTAGAACATAACACAGCTGAGAACATACCACAGCTGAGAACATACCACAGCTGAGAACATACCACAGCTGAGAACATACCACAGCTGAGAACATACCACAGCTGAGAACATACCACAGCTGAGAACATACCACAGCTGTGAACATACTACATCTGAGAACATACCACAGCTGAGAGCATACCACAGCTGTGAACATAGTACAGCTGAGTAGATGGCACAGATGAGAACACAGCACAGCTGAGTAGACAGCACTGCTGAGAAGATAGCACAGCGGGCCAAACAACCCATAAACAACTCCCAAGCAACCACATTACCAACCATCCTAACAACCAATGTATGAGTGCAGATTCGAGTAATGGAACCGGTGGAGTGGGTGGAAATTGAGTGCGAAAGTGTTGAATCAGGGAATAGTGTGAGCAAATTTTGGAGTGTCGCCCCGAGTGTGGAACTGCTGGAGTGGTGAATAGAGTGTAGGAATTTTGAAGTGGGGAATATAGTATGGAACTGTTGGAGTGGCAAATATAGTGTGGAACTGTTAGAGTGGGGAATATTATGTGGAGCTGTTGAAGTGGGGAATATAATGTGGAGCTGTTGGAGTGGGGAATGTATTGTGGAACTGTTGGTGTGGGGCATATAGTGTGTACATGCTGGAGTGGGGAATATAGTGTGGAACTGTTGGAGTGGGGAATATAGTGTGTACATGCTGGAGTGGGGAATATAGTGTGGAATTGTTGGAGTGGGGAATATAGTGTGGAACTGTTGGAGTGGGGAATATAGTGCGTACATGCTGGAGTGGGGAATATAGTGTGGAACTGTTGGAGTGGGGAATATAGTGTGTACATGCTGGAGTGGGGAACATAGTGTGGAACTGTTGAATGGGGAATATAGTGTGTACATACTGGAGTGGGAAATATAGTATGAAACTGTTAAAGTGGGGAATAGAGTGTGGAACTATTGGAGTGGGGAATATGGTGTGTACATATTGGAGTGGGGAATATAGTGTGTTCATGTTGGAGTGGGGAAAATATTGTGGACATAATGGAGTCGGGAATCGAGTATTGGAGCATGTTGCAATGAAAGCAGACGGGGACATTCTCAACGCAACTTGGAAAACCATCATTCACAATGGCTATAAGTTTGTCGCGATAGCAGTGACGTCGACTCAACAGACAACAACAATAGCGACGACGACGACAAGAACAAAGTAGTTCATTAATAATAATGATGATGATGTTGTTGATGATGATGATAATGATGATTATGATGATGATGATGATGATGATGATGATGATGATGATGATGATGATACGAGTGTAGCTCAGAAAGTTATGCACCACAATTATCATCTCTTTTACCGTTAATGACATACAAATGAAACTTAGTCACAATGTTTATGCACACGTTCAGCAAACATTTCTACTTCTCAACATAACCCCCATCAACTTTAACTGCTTTACGCCATTTTGAAACAAGAGCATGTGTCCCTGATCTCTACCACATTTTGTCCTGTTCTTGTAGCCACTTCTTCACTGCACTAATCCCTCCCTGGTTGTCTTCAAACATTGTCCCACGGATAGCAGTCTTCAGGGGACAGACAAGATTAAAATCAGATGGTGCCAGGTCTGGACTGTAAAGTGGATGGGGCAGTACATTTCACTACATTTTGTCGATTGCCTCCCTTATTTGCAAACTTGTGTGAGGACGTGAGTTGTCGTGAAGGAGAAGCAGCTGCTCTTGATTCTTGTGAGGCCTAACCCTGCAGTAACGCCGATTGAGTTTTGTGAGTGGTTTGATATAAATTTCCGAATAGATGGTTCCACATTTTGGCAGCACATTCCTTTTGTGAATGTTAAGAATAGTTTCTTTCTCTGCGATCAAAAATTCTATAACAATCCTCTAGCCTCTACTTATAACGTACATCGTTAACATCTGCCATATCAACGGTTTTGTATCGTGGTTAGAATATGTTTACAGAGGTGCAATTTGGTATACGCCTTCAAGAGATTGTAAAGTTAAATTATTGCAAATTTAAAGCTTATATCTTTATTATTAGCCGAGATAATAATTGCTGTGCATAACTTTCTGAACCATCATCGTAACAACAACAACAACAACAACAACAACAACAACAACAACAACAACAACAACAACAACAACAACAACAACAACAACAACAACAACAACAACAACAACAACAACAACAATAATAATAATAATACATTTTCGTTGAGTTAATATCAATAGCTGGTAATGAACTTGATTTGAAAGGGTCAAGTAAAATATAAAATCGTAGAATTTTACCTCAAAACATCCGTAAAGATCCATCCAACGAGGCAGAATTTCTCTCGTAAAAAGGAAATCCGTTAAATAGGACACTGCGATGAGCGTGAAGAGTGCAATGAGCATTGAGAGAGTTCTGAAGGGGAATAATTGTGTATCTGTCTCTTTGTCGAACCTGCAGACATCGTATCAGGAATTACTAGTTCATGCATTGGAAAAACTACAAAGGTAGAAACTTGCTAGTATTTAAATTCCACACCAGAGGAAGGCTAACCTCATTAAAAAATTCCCGCCAGAAGTCGGAAGTGTCGTCCTACGGGTGGCAAACTAAAAATTGACACTACGCAATTACGTCCGAGTGAAATGTCTCGTCCGAATGTCTCTCGTGCTAGGAACAGCTCTGACTACCTAGTTTCCGAATGCCGCTCTTGTTCGGAACAGCTCTGACTAGGTAGTTTTCCGAATGTCTGTCGTGCCTGGAACAGCTCTGACGGGCGCAACGACAAGCACATGTCCGAAAACTCGCTGAGTGGATACCGTCTGCAAACTTGTCTGGTTTGTGCAGGAATCGCCCGGGGCAAACGAAATGACCAATATATTGAAGTGAGGATTTAAAGCAGCCATGAGCAGGACGTGACGATTTCCCTCGGTGAGCCCAGAATCAGGGCGCTATGTGTCGGCCCTGCAACTATGGAAGCAACCTTGGATGGCGGAAAATGCTATGGACTGTCCCTGCCTTCCTTTGATGACCGTTGTCTTCGACCGTTCAACCTTGGCCAGCTGGGCTGTAGATGGCACCACAAAAGTGAGAGTCTCCCAGGAATGCTACCTGGTCAAAAAAGCACGCTAAAGTCGATGTGTTGGCCTACGGGTTTCGGCCCAAGGGCGCATAACAGACACACCGCAATCACATCTGAAAAAACACTCCGGATGAACGAAAAGAAGAAGAAGAAATTCCATACAGAAATGCGGACACACAGACTAACAGATGGACAGATACACATAAAGACAGGCAAGCAGGAATGCAGCGGGAAGACAGACAGACAGGCAGATAGGCAGACAGATTGACAGATGGACAGATATACTTAAAGACAGGCAAGAAGGAAGGCAGCAGGTAGACAGACAGGCATACACGTATATACCCAAATGCCCAAAATAAATACCTAATGAATCATGAAATTACAAAAATAGTTAAATACAGATGGCTTAATAATCAGATGTTAACTCAACAAATACAACTGTTTCCAAGAACACCACTAATAAAGACCACAAGGTTACCTACATAGTTCCTACTCACTAGGTCATCCACCAGTTTATCTGCACGCCAATCACACAATCTGTAAAGTACCTACTCACTCAGTTATCACTCAATCTATGAAGTTCCTACTCACTAAGTTATTCACCAATTTACCAACACTCCAATGACTCATTCTGTAAAGTACCTACTAACTAAGTCATTCACCAGTTTAGCATCACTCATACTCACTAAGTTATCCACCAATTTATCAATACCCCAATGACTCAATCTGTAAAATACCTAATCACTAAGCCATCCACCAATTTATCAACACTCCAATGACTCAATCTGTCAAGTTCCTACACACTAAGTCATCCACCAATTATCAATACATCGATCATTCAATTAGTGAAGTTCCTATTCACTAAGTTATCCACCAGTTTATCAACACGCAAATCACTCAGTCTGTGGAAGTTCATACTCACTAAGTTACCCACCAGTTTATCAACACTCCAATGGCTAAATCTGTAAAGTTCCTACTCACTAAGTTATCCACCAGTTTATCAACGCGTCAATCACTCAGTGTGAGAAGTTCCTTCTAATTAAGTTATCACCAGTTTATCAACACGCCAATCACTCAATCTGTGGAAGTTCCTACTCACTAATTTATTCACCAGTTTATCAACACACTAATCACTAAATCTGTGGACGTTTCTACTCACTAAGTATCACCAGTTTACAAACACGTAAATCACTCAATATGAGAAGTTCCTACTCAATAAGTTATCAACCACTAATTTATTCACCAGTTTATCAACACGCGATCTGTGAAGTTCCTACTAACTAAGTTAACCATCATTTTATCAACACGCCAATCACCCAACCAATGAACGCTTGTTCTTGTTCTGACGAAGACATTTCCTGGCACCCATTTTAAGCTGGGTCGACCTGGGAGCAAATGTCAAGTTTGAATATCCGCCCCGATGTGGATTTGACCCCATGACCCCCTGACCGAGAGGCTAGCGTCTAGATACTACGCTGCCGCTGTTATCTGCAAGAAGCCACAAGAGGTTAACTGACAATTTCATGTCATGGACAAGAAAACTAATATGTAGGTACTGCTTGAGGCTAACTCACTGAGATAGTTCTCATTATTTGCTCTCCTACGTCATCATTTGGACGACACATCTTGGAAACCGTCACGTTATTTGTATGTGTGTGTGTGTGTGTGTGTGTGTGTGTGTGTGTGTGTGTGTGTGATGCACATGTTACTATTTCTAGTGATCTGGACTGATTTGTATGTGGGGATTAGGGTCACGTGATTGATGTGGACAATGTGTTTAGCACAAAAATGGTCGCATGTTAAAGCTGGCAGAGGAAATTGCCATTCATTTACAAAAGCCAACTTTGTGCAAACAATTTAGTTAGTTAGTTGACAGAGCATCCTCATTGCACACGGAATCATTCAATCCATAAGTGCTCGGATCTCCTCCTCAGCAAAGTGTAGCGGCTCAAGACACAATTTCTGTGTTGGTTTATTAATCTTCTGTGGCTTCCTGCACAGTGTTCGTGTCTGGCCATACCTCTTTTAACTTGCTGCTCTCGCAGTCTGACCTATAGGTTGTAGATTCAAAGTCATCACCTGGTTCTCGCAAAAGTCCTTACTTCTCGTAGAGCATTCATATTGCAAGATTTATTGGCTATCATAATTCTCCCCCGATGGTATTTCCACCTTGTCGTGGTGGGGGAGCTTGAGTTTCTCAATGACCTTGAGAGCTATGCCGGCGGTAGCGTAGCTACCAGCAGGGCCTCCCAAGCCGGACAGGTCAAAGGGTAGAGAACAGACAAAGAGAAACACCCTGGTCCTCCAGGTTGGGGGTTGAAGCGTGGGGTTAACATCCCCACCTTTGTAAAATGTATTTTGTTACGAACCAGATAAATAAGCCTCGAATTCGGACCATTAAAAGAACGGAAACATACAAATACCTGGGTACAATCTTCAACTGCTCCAACATCATAAGGGAAGAAATACAGGCTAGAATCAACTCTGGAAATAAGATATACTATGCACTACAACATCTGCTAAAATCAAATGCGCTATCTCGTAACACCAAGATCACAATATACAAAACACTGATCAGACCAGTTGTGCTGTATGGCTCTGAAACCTGGAGTACAACTAAAGGAGACGAAGCCTTGTTACAAACCTTTGAGAACAAAGTCTTAAGACGCATCTTTGGGCCCATTAGGGATACACAAAGTGGAGAGTGGAAAAGAAGAAGTAACAAAGACATTTATGATCTGTTTAAGTCCCCGCTAATCACTGGTATCATGAAGGCTAATAGACTGCAATGGCTGGGGCATATAGAAAGAATGGACGATAATAGGGAAACAAAACTCGCTTACACTCAGGAAATAAATGACCGTAGACCCCGAGGTAGACCAAGAAGACGGTGGAGAGATAATATACATACAGACCTACAAGCACTTGGAATCAGCGACTGGCAAGAGAAGGTCCACCAGAGAGACGAATGGAGACGGCTTGTATCTGCAGCAAAGAACCTCAATGGCTCGGAATGCTGAAGAAGAGGAAGATAATTCGTTGCAGCTCGTCAAGTGTATATAATAATAGTGTGTTTTGACACCGATATTGTGTTATGTGGTTGGTTTTCCATCATGTGCAAACAAGAATACACGAAAGTCAGTTTAAAATTACTGTGGTAGATAAGTCAAATTACTGTGTGAATATATCTGTTGTATTTTATCTTTAATTTATGTTGTGTTAATTCTGCAGTATGTGCTTGACCCGATATAGCGAAATTTGACAGCAAATAAATTCTGCAATCCATTGTTTGTGTTTTCGTTATTCTAAATTAATTGCTCTATTGTGAAACGAGAGTTTGAAAGAGGTTGTGAGAATCGGGAAGTCCATGGTGTTAGAGACAGAGATCGACAGATGGTCTGACAGAGGAGCACGGATGACGAATAGTGAAGGATCTTTTGATGCAAACCGAGGACAGGTGTTTGTGAAGAAAGATGACGGAGTCTCCAGTTTGATATGACACAATTTTGTGTGTGTGTGCGTAATCTCGGTTTGAACTCAAGTGAAGCCTACACACATGCTACTGGTTCTAATACACTGGACTACATTTTTGAGTGTGGATTAGATTTCTATATTTCCAAAGTCCCTCGCCAACAGGCGAACCTACTCCGACTTCTGATGTACTTGTAACTTATATCCCCAAGTCCAGAACGAGCGGTCAGTATTTCAGTCCAACTCTCTGGTGTAGGGGTTTAACCCGCTACCTCGACTTCAGTATACCGGAAGTTTAAGAACGAGCGCTCTTATCCATTCTGCTAGGTTCATCTGGTACGTGGCGCACGATAATGGTGAAGAAGAATTGCAAAAAGGTGAGAGTCTTCAGTACACCCGCTATTTAAGAAACACGCCAACAGTGTACAATGAGATCTAAATCTGGTACGATTAATTTGTTAACAATAACCAACCCATTATGGTTCCTTAGATCATTCATTGAATCGCTCTCTAATTCTTTTGATACTGATTATTCTTGTGTTGAATCAATGTTCGCAGAAGTAGCAAATCCTCAGATAACATCGCTGTACATTGAGGCCGTGAACCTAAGAAGAATGGACATATATATTCCAATTCTAAGCCTTTTGTTTAAGTAACATGAACGTCTGAAAGTGCTACATGTACAAAGTGACGATAAAATCAGTTGGTGGGTAACTGAATAAACATCTTAGATATTATTAACCACATTTTAGCGTCTTGTAAATATTCTGTTTTCGAATTGCTTGAATGAAGAAAACAACACGGGCTAATTACTTCATTTGATACAATGAGACGACGATGAGAGTCTGGCCGAGTGGCTAGAACATTTATCTCCAAACCGGGAGACGAGGGTTCGAATTCTCGGTAAGGTAAAGTTTTGTGTTTCTAGCAGGAGCAAAAAAAAAAAAGAAAAAAAACAACAAATCTTATTCTGCAGAGATAATGGCGACTGCCCAACAGACCTTAATTGCCTCTTCTAATCTCCAGTGGTGTGATCATGTATTTCATCTAATCTCTATTAGAACTCCCGGAAAAATTCAAATTCATTTGTCTCACATAATCACATGGGATAAATTATCAAGCCTGGGATACTCACCAGGGATATATGATCTTAGCTCGGATACTCACCAGGGATATATGATCCTAGCTGGGATACTCAATCCCTTCTCCCCTCCCATCAGCCGAAAGAACAAGCCAGTAGTAAATGAGGTCAGCGATCCATAAGAGTTGCTCTTCTTCAGGTAAAGAACGCAGACCAGTTGCGGAAATAGAATAACGTAGATGAAGTCTGAGCACAGCAAAAACAAGTAGTAAATGGAGTTGACGGTGAGTGCCGTTGCACAGGCCATGGCGGCCACTGCTATCTGTGCCACACGCATCACCCACACTTGAGACGTTTCTGAAGGCTGTGGAGAGGCCAAGTGATTTGTTAGTCTGCTTTTTATTCTACCTCCTCCTCTACTTCTTCTCTTCGTCCCCTTCCCCTTCGTCCTCCTCTCCTTCTCTTTCTTCTCCTCCTCTTTATTCTTCTACTCTCTCATAATTTTCTTCATTTTCTAATCCTCTTCCTTCCTCCTTCTTCTTCTACCTTCTCCTCCTCGTCTTCATCTTTCGCCTCTTCTTATTTTTCCTCCTCCTTCAGCCGGCTTCCTGGCCTAGAGATTAGCATCTTTTCTCCGTAATCTCGTATACTCTCGCAAGTAACATGACGACGGTGAGAATCAGCGGTGGTTCGAATCGCGTCGGTAACTTACGGGGTATGTGAGCCGGCCGCTCAGAAAACAATGGCAAACTACTGAGCGTAATCTTGCCAAGAAATCAACAATCAGCTGAAAGATGCTGATGTTGACAGCGATGTCCTGTAGAGGATATGCAAAACATTTTCTCCTCCTTCTCCTTCTTCTTTTTCTTCTTCCACGTTCATACTTCAACGTGCGTAAATGCCACGTTTGTATACATAAAATATTGTTTTTAGTTTTGATGTTCAAACGTTGTGTAACACAATTTACCTCTGCTGTCAGGTCCACCCGGACTTACACGGGTACCAGGACACGTTTTGGGAAGCAAAGGTGGCCGATGTGACATCACCATCACGTGGTGATTGGTTGATACAAATATGAGGCTATGACCAAATACCCACATACGCCTCAAATCATGGAAGAAAGAGGGCGAAGTTGGAGAAGAAGGATGTGGAGAAGGAGGAAGTCGAAGGAGAGCTCGGCTTACACGAAGTAAGAAGAAGAGGAGGAGGAGAAGGAGGAGGAGGAGGGGGAGGAAGTTGAAGGAGGGCTCGGCTGAAATGAATTAAGAAGAAGAAGAAGGTGAGGAGGAAGAGGAGGAGGAGGTGGAAGTTGAAGGAGGAAAGCTCGGTGGAGTTGGAGAAAGAAGAAGAAGAGAAGAAGGAGAAGAAGAAGAAGAAGAAGAAGAAGAAGAAGAAGAAGAAGAAGAAGAAGAAGAAGAAGAAGAAGAAGAAGAAGAAGAATCTGATAAATGGGCATATCTAAAAGACATGGAATGCCATAAAGCAGGATTACCCGTTGGTTCTTAATCCGGGTGTAAATGACAGCATAGACATTTCGAGAAAACATGCATCCGGCACTCAAGATGGCGGCGTCTGTTGAGGACATCACAGCTGCAGAAACAGCTCCAAGTCCTATAAAGGTCACGGCTGTAGGACAGAGATAGCGCATGACCAGCGCCAGCGTGAGAGTCCTGTCTTCTTCCAGGATGGCCGGCTGGCCATAATCTGTCATGTTCCAATCTGCGCCATAGAGCAAAATAAGTGATGTATGAGGTCATTTGTGTACGTCTACTTCTTCTTCCCGCCATCATCATCATCATCATCATCATCATCATCATCATCATCATCATCATCATCATCATCATCATCATCATCATCATCATCCAGCAGGTCCCTCGCAGAATGTGGCTCACATCACAGACCATCGGAAAGACTCTCTATCTTTGGTCAGTTCCTCTGCCTCTTACAACTTCCTCCACAGGGTGTCTTTAATGTCTTGTGTCCTCCTTCTTCCCATTGGCCAGCCTCTGCCTCGTCCTATATGAATCATACCTTCTTCTTTCCGATTTCCCTGTTATGTCTTGTATCATGACGTTACCAAGGGGTGTCGGGACAGAGTCGTTTTGTGTGTACGTCTGGAAATTGAGTCATTTGCGACTATTTTTCGCCTTTCCATTGCTAGCCGATATGTATATTGTATCTATGCCAACAATACCAGCTATCCGAAATCGAGTAAGAAATGATGTTATCAGACCGACAGTGGGATCAACACCTTGCGCTACAGATATTGAAAGACAGAAGATCGCATGGTTCGGCCATAATGAAAATGAAAAGTATCTTACGCAGTAAGTTACTATCATTGAATGTAAGAAAGAGAGTACTGAAGTGCTATATAGAGCCTCTTTTGCTGTATGGCAGTGAATCTTGGAATGTAAATGATCAAATTAGGAAGAACTTGGAAGCAACAGAGATGTAGTTCATGAGACGAATGGTGCAAATTCTTTGGGCTGCCAGAGTAACTAACGACGACTGCCTGAAACAGGCTAATGAAACTAGAACACTATATACAACAATAAGAAAGAGACAAACAACTTTCTTTGGTCATGTGTTGAGAAGAGAGCCATTAGAGAATATCATAACAACTGGAAAGGTCAGGGGGAAGCGAGACAGAGGCCGACCAAGAGAAATGATGCTGGGTAGATTGCGACGGTGACTTGGTAGAATAGCATCAGGAGAGTTGATCCAGAAAACCAAAGACCGAGATGTGTGGAGAGTCATGAACGTCTATGCCAGCTGGCAGAGCACTTGATGATGATAAAACTTATAATAGAAATATACACATGTAAATATATAATAGAAATATACACATATATGCATATATTATAAACATGAAAACAGAAGAAGATAAGCCAGTTAACTAGTATAGAGAGACTTCGGCGTGGCCGAACCGATAAGAGCGTACTAGCTCTGAAACTTCCAGTACGCTGATGACGAGGTAGTAGGATCGTTACCCCACACCAGTCAGTTTGGATCTAAACGTCGACTTCTCGTTCAGATAGCAATGGCATATATATATATATATCTATACATCATCATCATCATCATCAAGTGCCGTGCCGGCTGGCGTAGGCGTTCATGGCTCTCCATAGATCTCGGTCTTTGGTTTTCTGGATCAACTCTGGTGCTGATATTCCTCCATGCCACCGTCTCAATCCATCCAGCATCACTTCTCTTGGTCTACCTCTGCCTCTCTTCCCCTCGATATTTCCAGTTGTTACGATGTTCTCCAATGCCTCTCTTCTCATCAGGTGACCGAAAAAAGATGTTTGTCTGTCTTATTGTTGTATATAATGTCCTAGTTTCATTAGCCTGTTTCAGGCAGTCGTCGTTAGTTACTCTGGCAGTCCAAGGAATTCGCAACATTCGTCTCAGGAACCACATCTCTGTTGCTTCTAATTTCTTCTTAATTTGTTCATTTACGTTCCAAGATTCACTGCCATACAGCAAAACTGGTTCTACATAGCATTTTAGCACTCTCTTTCTTACATTCAGTGATAGTGACTTATTGCATAAGATACTCTTCATTTTCTGAAAAGCGGCTTTTGCCTGCCCTATTCTACTCCTAATCTCTGTTGTACATCTTCCATCTGATGTTATAAATGCCCCTAGGTATCTAAAATTATCAACTTGGTTAAGGATTCTCCCTTCTATTTCTATGTCACATTTTGGTGTCACCATTTTCTTTGATATTACCATTGTTACTGTTTTCTTGATATTCAAGGAGAGTCCTTTCCTTGCACTCTCTGTTACTACAACGACAACAATATATCTATACAGAGTTGAGAATTTGTATAGTAGGTACTTACCAGTGGTGGCTGCCACCGCGCCCCATCAGGACTGCAGGAACGGCCATGACGACACAGAGGAGGCCTGAGACGTAGCTGAGAGCCTTGGCCACGTGTGTTGACCTGGAGGACAGCACCCTCTGCCAGAGTTCCTGGACAAGACAAGGCATTTCTTTCATCAATCAGTGGAGTTGCCGCTGGCCATGGAGATGTGGTTACGCCACCTCCCTCGCGCTTTGAAGGTTGTGTGTTCGAGTCTGGTTCAAGTAGTTCGTTTCACGAGTGCAATTATCACGAAGACTCCTGGGAGTCGTCGCTGGAGCTACGGAGTTCGTGCTTTAAGCAGCACTTTCAGCAGGACCCCTGCGAAAAGAAACCGAGCCGTTTGGGATAAAACACGGTGCTATGAAGTGAATATTTTTGCCTTTTAACCCATTTTTAGAGATATCGTGGCCGCGAGGCTAAATTCCTTGCGGCAGGTTGAAGGCGGGGTATGGAATTTCCTACACCAGTCACTATGAGTTAAATGTTGATGTCTCTTTCACAATGCAATGGCACACTACTCACGATTTCCTTGAATATCAACCTGAGGTAGGGGTTGATCACAAAGTCCGGCAAAGGCAATTTTTCCCCCTCACAACTTCAGAATGTAGCCGTAGCGGCCATGTCGCTATCACGCGTGTCTGAACACCAGGTGGTTATGTGCTTGAAATCACATATGGTGGATTATGTTACATTGACCCGGGCTAAATGGGGAAAGGGAATGTCTTTGGAAGTGTAGGCTACTGGCATGACATTCGCCACTTTAGCAACTGAGTGCCGATTGGTCTAAAATTTTTAGGGCAAGCATCATATGCCCAATAAGGCCCAAAGCGTTTAAAAATGGAAATTTTATAATTTGAGGGACAGAGTGGCTATGTGGTTAGGTCGGTCCGCCTCTGGTGCGTGTGTATCTAATTTAGTTTACAGTATAGATTATTTGGATTTCTAGAAAATAAGATACCGTGTGATATCCCCCAGGTCCCGTGGTAGTAGATCGGAGTTTAGCCGTCTTAGATAAGGCCCACACACTTGAAGGACCCGAGTGTATATTTCGCAGGTTTCACAATCCCTTAGAAATTGGACATAGAAAACAGCAGCCCAGGTACACCACTGCCCAGGCAACATTTCAACACTTCACACATCTACCCACTACAAGCATATATGATTCTGGTGTCCCACATATTCTGAGCTTCAGTGGTGCAATGGAGTTCGTACACGAAGCTGCGATTCTTCATGCGTGATTCATTGAGGAAGAGACTAGACCTGTCATCGAGACCCCAGGTGTTGTTATCATTGAGGGGAGACTGGACCAGTTATTGAGATACCAGTGGGTGATCATTGAGGGGAAGATCTGGGCCAGTTATTGAGATAACCGTGTGTGATCTTTGAGGGGAGACGGGACCAGTTATTGAGATACCGTAGGGAGACTTGGACCAGTTATTGAGATACCCGTGGGTGAAAATTGAGGGGAGACTAGATCAGTCATTGAGACACCAGTGGGTGATCATTGAGGGGAGACAAAATCAGTCATTGAGATACGCGTAGGAGATAATTGAGGGGAGACTAGACCAGTTATTGAGATACCCCTGGGTGATCATTGAGGGGAGACTGGACCAGTTATTGAGATACGCGTAGCTGATAACTGAGGGGAGACTAGATCAGTCATTGAGATACTCGTGGGTGAAAATTGAGGGGAGACTAGATCAGTAATTGAGATACCCGTGGGTCATCATTGAGGGAAGACTAGATTAGCCATTGAGATACTCGTGGGTGAAAATTGAGGGGAGACTAGATCCGTCATTGAGACTATGACCCGGTAGCCATGCATTGATTTACTATGGGAAGATATCTAACGCTAAAAGGAATTCTCCCACTACGTTGAGCAGTGCCTAACTCAGGTGGCAAGATCACCCATTGTCTTCTGTTGTTTTGTTCTAGAATATAACTAAGGCCAGTCACAAAGCCAGATTTTGGTAGAGTAATAGTTTAATAACCATCGTACCTGTATTTCCGATGAACAAACAAACACTTTGTCTGCACTCACCTACACAATCTTCATTTCCTAAGCCGCGTTAAGTTGGAAGCTGTATATGAAGATTGTTCTTTGTAGAACTATTTAATCAGCTGTGACATCAACAAACCTCACCTGCCAGGGAATGCCCCCGAAGATCAGCAGCAGCCCAAAGTCGATGTAATTTCCGATGTAGGCATTGTCCAGATGCCCAATCCAGATCTCAGAGCTGTTGGTTGTGATGGAAGCTGTAGCTTCGTGAGTCATGGAGAACGGCACACAGATCCACTGTGCTTGCAACAACAACAAAATCATTGATATTACATCTACAAAAATAAATGTCATATCACAGCAAGCATAATTAACAAAGCCACAATAAAGACGGTGAGTATATTAGGATAGGAGCTGCACTTGGATTGTTCGTTTTATTCTTCTTCCTCTGTTTCGTACGCCTTCAAACGTCAACATGAATCCTCATCATCATCATCCAGTGCCTTGCCGGCTGGCGTGGGCGATCATGCCTCTCCCCCAAAATGCGATCTCCAACGGCATGGATCAATTCGTGTGTTGACTCCCTTCCGTGCCTATGACACAAGACTGTCAAGAATATTGAACACTGTCAGAACACTGTCTTCCTCTGCCTCTACTTCCACAAATCTTTCTGCTTGTCACAACATGCTTCAGTTTTTGTCTTCTCATAACGTGGACAAAAACGATGGCTGCCTCTTTCTGATGTTTGTAATAAGTTGTCATTGTGACTCAGCTTCCCTTAAAACGCCTTGGTTGCTCTTTTTGGCTGTCCAATTAATTTTCAGCATTCTTCTATAAGACCACTTCTCCAAGCTATCAGTAATGTTTTTCGCCTGTTTACTAATTGTCAAGGTTTCGCAGCCATATGTTAAAATTGGTTCTTTGTAACACGTAAGAAATCTGTTTCTAACTTTCAAGGACAGTGACTTATTGCACAAAACGTTCTTCGTTTGATATATTGCAGTTGTTCTTTGCCCTATTCTGTTCTTTATCTCAGTGTTTGCATCTTCTATCTGATGTTATC
>JACEFZ010027467.1:0-252500 GCA_014155875.1 Cepaea nemoralis
CGCACTGCAACAGCTCCCCCCCTCCCCTTTCAAAGATAGCCCTTGTTGTCAAGGGTGGTAAAGTGACCCCTCAAATTGTAGAGGAAGGTATGTGTAGTGATGTGGTTGATGGATTAAAGGGGTGGTCAAGTAGTGGTCAAGCTGTGGTCAAGTGGTCAAGTGACCCCTTAAATTGTCAGGGAAAGTGGTGTAGTAAGGTGGTGTAATCATCGTGAGTGGTCAAGTAGTGGTCAAGGGTGGTCATAGGGTGGTCAAGTGGTCAAGGGGTGGTCAAGTGACCCTTAAATTGTCAGCGAAAGTGAGTGTAGTAAGTTGGTGATGATCGTGAGGTGGTCAAGTAGTGGTCAAGGGGTGGTCAAAGGGTGATCAAGTGGTCAAGGGGTGGTCAAGTGACCCCTTAAATTGTAGAGGAAGGTATGTGTAGTGATGTGGTGATGATCAAGAGGTGGTCAAGTAGTGGTCAAGTGGTGGTCAAGTGGTCAAGTGACCCCTTAAATTGTCAGGGAAAGTTGGTGTAGTAAGTTGGTGATCATCGTGAGGTGGTCAAGTAGTGGTCAACGGTGGTCAAGTGGTCAAGGGGTGGTCAAATGACCCCTTAAATTGTAGAGGAAGGTATGTGTAGTGGCATGGCTGTGATTAAAGTGTCAATGATGTGGTCAAAAGGTGGTCAAGTGGTGGTCAAGTAGCGGTCAAGTGGTCAAGTGACCCCTTAAATTGTCAGGGAAAGTGAGTGTAGTAAGTTGGTGATGATCATGAGGTGGTCAAGGGGTGGTCAAGTGGTCAAGAGGTGGTCAAGTGACCCCCTAAATTGTATGGGAGGGTACAGTTAGTGATGTGGTGGTGGTTAAAGTGAGTGATGACGTGGTCAAGAGGTGGTCAAGGGGTGGTCAAGTAACCCCTTAAAT
Organism: Cepaea nemoralis; assembly: GCA_014155875.1. Taxonomy (NCBI): domain Eukaryota; kingdom Metazoa; phylum Mollusca; class Gastropoda; order Stylommatophora; family Helicidae; genus Cepaea; species Cepaea nemoralis. The sequence continues at coordinate 906 of JACEFZ010027467.1, forward strand.
TGTAAGGGAGGGTACGTGTAGTGACCTGGTGGTGATTAAAACGTCGCTGACGTGGTCAAGTGGTGGTCAAGTAGTGGTCAAGCAGTGGTCGAGTGACCACTTAAATTATCGGGGAAAGTATGTGTAGTGAAACGGTAGTGGATAAAGTGGTAGATGACGTGTTCAAATACTGGTCAAGCAATGGTCAAGTGGGGGTCAAGTGGTCAAGTGACCCCTTAAATTGTAGGGGATTGTGCGTGTAGTGACAGAGTGGTCAAGAGGTGGTCAAGTGGTGGTCAAATGACCCCTTAAATTGTAGTAAATGGTGCGTGTAGTGACGTGGTGGTGGTGGTTAAAGTGAGCTATGACATAAGAGCTTCCCAAGTTACCCCTCGATGTGTAGGTACTCTAGTATACAACATAAAAAAGACAACAATAAAGAAAACAAACAAGAAAGGTAACATTTTCACACGACTTTTATTGGTAGACAACACCTATTAGGTTACAACATCTAAATCTTCCGTCGTTTACATCCCAAAGCGATCAGTGGTCCTTGTTTATGGTTTCTAAACAACATCATAGAGGGAATTCCACCAGCTTGTAAATATAAAACGTGATACTAGGTATTGATTCAACACAGAATTTTGTATCTGGTCTGACTATACCAGCTGAATTTAACAAATCTACAGCATTCACTTTTGCCACAAACGCCTCGAAATCAGACCTATTGGATACTAAAAAGGGTGTAGGGAACAAGGACGAATTATTCGGGCATGCATGGTAGAACTGTAGGGCTTGTGTCTCTCGATGCCTCAATATTGTATGCAGGCTGACGACAATTTTAAAATGAGAGGTCTGGGCGTTGAAGATCGGGAATAATCGGGAACCCCAGTCAACAGTGGCATGAGTATCCGGTCGGTTAAAAAAAGTCCATTCGGACAAATAACGACCACACCGTCTGTGTGATCTAAGCGTGTCCCAATTTTCAATATAAATGTTTTTAATACCCATGGGTAAAACCCACAGCGTAAGACATTCACTAGCTGATGATGATGATGATGATGATGATGATGAGGCTGATGCTGGTTGTGCGTCACTCGGTAAGGCACTAGATGTTGACAGTTGTTGAGTCGATTTCATGTGTGATGATAATTCCCCATTTGCGTTCAGTAAGGTAATAGATGATGCTGTTAGTGTGTCTGTAACTATCGTCAAGGGACTAGCTACTGACTCGTTATTGTTAACCGGCGAAAATCTAGCTGGCGGTATCTGAGTGTTTGTAAAATACGACACTCCATCATTCGATACTTGTTGGTTAGTTGACTTCCGGCGTTTACCAGTAGGTTGTTCGTCTGTGGTCGATTCTCTTCTTCTCTTGCGACTTGCATCTTGGTCATTGTTAGTTGTTGTTTCATGTTCACTCTTCACGTGTCGCCTTAAGGTATCTTTCCGGGCATAAATACGATCACAATAACCACAATTAAAAACACCCCCACAATGAGAAGTCGCAACATGTCGACGTAGGTCAGCAGGGCGTATGAAGGTTTTATTACAGAGAGTGCATGCGTGCTTCTGTGTAGTTGTCATTCTCCGATGAAATGACCGAACTTGAGACCCGTTTCATTGAGGTTGTCCAGACATACATAGAACCACCTTGTAAGACGAAGAAATTACTCGAATATCTTATCCATAGACATGAGCCGTTGTGTTGACTCTGTTGTAGACAATAATATTTCAACAGAGGAAGCATACACTGTCTTTGTGAATATAGCAGGTCAAATATTTTCAGATGAAGGCATCAATTCCGGTCGGGTAATAATATTAATGTCTTTGGGTGGACATTTGAGTAATAAACTAGGCGACTCCTTGTTCAATAGTCATGTGTATGTCGAACAAATCGAAAGAGTATTCGCACATTCAACTGGCACATATATATTTCAGAAGACACGATTATTAACTTCGAATGAATTAGAAAACATGTTGAAATTATTTTAAACAAACTTCAAAACACACCCTTCCTTGTTTATTGTGAGCACTCAAATGACTTCGTATTCGTTTCCTCACCAATTTGTCTGTGCTGTGCAGTGAGTGGGAGTTGTATATACGAAAATAGTAGTTGAGGGTGCTAGTTTTCTAACACAAAATCTGATTGGTTGGTTTGTATTCCACCAATGGTTGAGTGGGTTACAAAAGAGTTTGGGTGTTGTTTGTTGCATACAAGTGACGTAGAAATTCTGTACTATGCCAGTATAATGTGTGCTATGTATTACTCTAAGTTGTGGTATCTTGTGTACTATGTACTTCAAACCTAGTTTGTGTTGTATGCTGTGTAATGTGTTACTGAAATATCTGCATTTTGTAGGTGTAAGAGGTGATAACGTCATAATCCCCCACTCTATCATGCTCGCTAAGTTATTGATAGTTCTTCAGGGCCGCGAAAAAGGCTCATTGTGAGATATCGATAACTTCATTCTCCACACTGAGTCCATCAAGGGTGCATGCCCATTACGAGCAAACAACGATACGACACTTAAAAGGTAAATACAAGGCAAATGGTGTCGAGTATAGTGTAACGTACAAAACTTATGAAGTCATCGGTTGTCCATTCCATCACGGTCGACAAATAGGCGCTCACTAACTTCACAATATGCTCACTCAAATAAACATATAGGATGATAAGGCACCGACCCAAACAAGGAAAACGGACAAAAACAACGGAGAAAAAAATGACATAAGCGTCAAAATATAACACATACAAAGACAGATACAACAGTGACTAAAAAAAATAATAAAAATGACACGAAAAAATAACACACACACACACACACACACACACACACACACACACACACACACACACACACACACACACACAAAATGAAAACCGAAACAACCAATGAAAAATCGCTGACACGAACACTAGAAGCTGACACAAATACTAAACAAGGTACCTAAAGAAAAGCTAAACTTTGTTAACCAAAATGCGAAAATTGGAAAATTGATAACCAAACGGGAAATATATTGACCAACTAGGGAAATTTGTTACTCAAAGAGGAAAAATAATGACCAAATAACGAAATACATCGCTCAAACTTATGAAAACTAGGAAACTTTGTTAGCCAAATGGAAGAAACCTTGGTCAAGAAGGAAAATCTGTTAGCCAAATGTGAAAAATGTCGGCCAAATGCAGAAATAGTTCGGCCACACGTATGCAAACAAGGAAAGGTTGTTAGCCAGATAGGAAAAGTATTAACCAAGTAAGAAAATGTGATAGCCAAAGGTGAAAAAATATCAGCCAAAGAGAGAAATATCTCATCCAAACTTATAAAAAGAAGGAAAATTCTCAACCAAATGAGAAAAAGTTAGACTAAATATAGTAACATCTCAACCAAACTTATGAAAACTAGGAAACTTTGTTAGCCAACGAGAATAAAAACCTAGGTCAAGTAGGAAAATCTGTTAGCCTAATGTAAAAAAATGTCGGCCAAATACAAAAATGCCTCGTCCGCACTTATTAAAATTAGGAAACATTTGTTAGCCAAATAGTAAAAATATTGCCCCAGTAGGAAAATTTGATAGCCAAATGTAAAAAAAAATATCACCCAAAGAGAGGAATATCTCGGCCAGACTTATAAAAAGTAGGAGAACTATGTGCCAAATGGGAAAAAGTTAGGCCAATTACAGAAATATATCAACAAAACATATAAAAAATTGGAAAATTGATAACCAAACGGGAAATATATTGACCAACTAGGGAAATTTGTTACTCAAAGAGGAAAAAATAATGACCAAATAACGAAATACATCGCTCAAACTTATGAAAACTAGGAAACTTTGTTAGCCAAATGGAAGAAACCTTGGTCAAGCAGGAAAATCTGTTACCCAAAAGTGAAAAATGTCGGCCAATACAGAAATAGTTCGTCCACACGTATGCAAACTAGGAAATTTGTTAGCCAGATAGGAAAAGTATTGGCCAAGTAAGAAAATTTGATAGCCAAATGTGAAAAAATATCACCCAAAGAGAGAAATATCTCATCCAAACTTATAAAAAGTTGGGAAATTTGTCAACCAAATGGGGTAAAGTTAGACCAAATACAGAAACATCTTAACCACATTTATAAACATCGAGGGGAAAATGTCGACCAAATACAGAAATAACTCAACCCAATTTATAAATATGGCAATCAAACTTATGAAACATAGGAAAATGTGTTAACCAAAAGGGGAAAATATGGTACACGTAACGAAATATCTCATCCAAACTTATAAAAAGTAGGAAAATATGTCAACCAAACGCGAACAATGTCGGCCAAATACAGAAATTTCTCAACCAAACTCATGAAAAGTAGGAACAACTTGTTACCCAAATAGGAAAAATATTGATCAAGTAAAGAAATAGCGTACCTATAAAAACGTACCAACATTTGTTAACACAACTGGGCCACTTGTTCTTACAAACTTGCTCGCTGGCTCAAACAATTTGTCCACTTGCTATTACAATCGGTCGACCTATCATATCAACTCACACACTTACCATAACAACTGTCCCTTTCTATGTGGTGAGGAGGCCGTGAAATCACAAGTGGACACCTTTGTGCGCGCAGTTGGGACAGTTTGTAAGAGTAAGTGGTAATTTGGGTGAGGCTGTCAACAAGTTGTAATAACAAGTGGAAATTTTGTGAGCCCATGTGGGGAAGTTGTTAGAGTCAGTGGGTAAGTTGATAGGGCGAGTCGATAATATGAGAGAGTCAGTGGACACGTTGTTGGGGAAAAGGGACAGTTATGGTAAGTGTGTGAGTTGATATGATAGGTCGACCGATTGTAATAGCAAGTGGACAAATTGTTTGAGCCAGCGAGCAAGTTTGTAAGAACAAGTGGCCAAGTTGTGTTAACAAATGTTGGTACGTTTTTATAGGTTTGACCACGCTATTTCTTTACTTGACAATATTTTTCCTATTTGGGTAACAAGTTGTTCCTACTTTTCATGAGTTTGGTTGAGAAATTTCTGTATTTGGCCGACATTGTTCGCGTTTGGTTGACATATTTTCCTACTTTTTATAAGTTTGGATGAGATATTTCGTTACGTGTACCATATTTTCCCCTTTTGGTTAACACATTTGCCTATGTTTCATAAGTTTGGTTGCCATATTTATAAATTGGGTTGAGTTATTTCTGTATTTGGTCGACATTTTCCCCTCGATTTTTATAAATGTGGTTAAGATGTTTCTGTATTTGGTCTAACTTTACCCCATTTGGTTGACAAATTTTCCAACTTTTTATTAAGTCTGGACTGAGATATTTCTCTCTTTGGGTGATATTTTTTCACATTTGGCTTATCAAATTTTCCTTACTTGGCCAATACTTTTCCTATCTGGCTAACAAATTTTCCTAGTTTGCATACGTGTGGACGAACTATTTCTGTATTGGCCGACATTTTTCACTTTTGGGTAACAGATTTTCCTACTTGACCAAGGTTTCTTCCATTTGGCTAACAAAGTTTCCTAGTTTTCATAAGTTTGATCGATGTATTTCGTTACTTTGGTCATTATTTTTCCTCTTTGAGTAACACATTTCCCTAGTTGGTCAATATATTTCCCGTTTGGTTATCAATTTTCCTATTTTTTATGTTTGGTTGATATATTTCTGTATTTGGCCTAACTTTTTCCCATTTGGCACATAGTTCTCCTACTTTTTATAAGTCTGGCCGAGATATTCCTCTCTTTGGGTGATATATTTTTTTTACATTTGGCTATCAAATTTTCCTACTGGGGCAATATTTTTACTATTTGGCTAACAATTTTTCCTAATTTTAATAAGTGCGGACGAGGTATTTCTGTATTTGGCCGACATTTTTACATTTGGCTAACAGATTTTCTACTTTCACATTTGGCTAACAGATTCTTCCTTCTTGACCAAGGTTTCTTCCATTTGGCTAACAAAGTTTCCTAGTTTTCATAAGTTTGAGCGATGTATTTCGTTATTTGGTCATTATTTTTCCTCTTTGAGTAACACATTTCCCTAGTTGGTCAATATATTTCCCGTTTGGTTATCAATTTTCCAATTTTCGCATTTTGGTTAACAAAGTTTAGCTTTTCTTTAGGTACCTTGTTTAGTGTTTGTGTCAGCTTCTAGTGTTCGTGTCAGCGATTTTTCATTGGTTGTTTCGGTTTTCATTGTGTGTGTGTGTGTGTGTGTGTGTGTGTGTGTGTGTGTGTGTGTGTGTGTGTGTGTGTGTGTGTGTGTGTGTGTGTGTGTGTTATTTTTTTCGTGTCATTTTTATTATTTTTTTTAGTCACTGTTGTATCTGTCTTTGTATGTGTTATATTTTGACGCTTATGTCATTTTTTTTCTCCCTTGTTTTTGTCCGTTTTCCTTGTTTGGGTCGGTGCCTTATCATCCTATATGTTTATTTGAGTGAGCATATTGTGAAGTTAGTGAGCGCCTATTTGTCGACCGTGATGGAATGGACAACCGATGACTTCATAAGTTTTGTACGTTACACTATACTCGACACCATTTGCCTTGTAGTTACCTTTTAAGTGTCGTATCGTTGTTTGCTCGTAATGGGCATGCACCCTTGATGGACTCAGTGTGGAGAATGAAGTTATCGATATCTCACAATGAGCCTTTTTCGCGGCCCTGAAGACACTATCAATAACTTAGCGAGCATGATAGAGTGGGGGATTATGACGTTATCATCCTCTTACACCTACAAAATACAGATATTTCAGTAACACATTACACAGCATACAACACAAACTAGGTTTGAAGTACATAGTACACAAGATACCACAACTTAGAGTAATACATAGCACACATTATACTGGCATAGTACAGAATTTCTACGTCACTTGTATGCAACAAACAACACCCAAACTCTTTTGTAACCCACTCAACCATTGGTGGAATACAAACCAACCAATCAGATTTTGTGTTAGAAAACTAGCACCCTCAACTACTATTTTCGTATATACAACTCCCACTCACGCACAGCACAGACAAATTGGTGAGGAAACGAATGCGAAGTCATTTGAGTGCTCACAATAAACAAGGAAGGGTGTGTTTTGAAGTTTGTTTAAAATAATTTCAACATGTTTTCTAATTCATTGGAAGTTAACAATCGTGTCTTCTGAAATATATATGTGCCAGTTGAATGTGCGAATACTCTTTCGATTTGTTCGACATACACATGACTATTGAACAAGGAGTCGCCTAGTTTATTACTCAAATGTCCACCCAAAGACATTAATATTATTACCCGACCGGAATTGATGCCTTCATCTGAAAATATTTGATCTGCTATATTCACAAAGACAGTGTATGCTTCCTCTGTTGAAATATTATTGTCTACAACAGAGTCAACACAACGGCTCATGTCTATGGATAAGATATTCGAGTAATTTCTTCGTCTTACAAGGTGGTTCTATGTATGTCTGGACAATCTCAATGAAACGGCTCTCAAGTTCGGTCATTTCATCGGAGAATGGCAACTACACAGAAGCACGCATGTACTCTCTGTAATAAAACCTTCATACGCCCTGCTGACCTACGTCGACATGTTGCGACTTCTCATTGTGGGGGTGTTTTTAATTGTGGTTATTGTGATCGTATTTATGCCCGGAAAGATACCTTAAGGCGACACGTGAAGAGTGAACATGAAACAACAACTAACAATGACCAAGATGCAAGTCGCAAGAGAAGAAGAGAACCGACCACAGACGAACAACCTACTGGTAAACGCCGGAAGTCAACTAACCAACAAGTATCGAATGATGGAGTGTCGTATTTTACAAACACTCAGATACCGCCAGCTAGCTTTTCGCCGGTTAACAATAACGAGTCAGTAGCTAGTCCCTTGTCGATAGTTACAGACACTCTAACAGCATCATCTATTACCTTACTGAACGCAAATGAGGAATTATCATCACACATGAAATCGACTCAACAACAGTCAACATCTAGTGCCTTACCGAGTGACGCACAACCAGCATCAGCATCAGCCTCATCATCATCATCAGCTAGTGAATGTCTTACGCTGTGGGTTTTACCCATGGATATTAAAAACATTTATATTGAAAATTGGGACACGCTTAGATCACACAGACGGTGTGGTCGTTATTTGTCTGAATGGACTTTTTTTAACCGACCGGATACTCATGCCACCGTTGACTGGGGTTCCCGATTATTCCCGATCTTCAACGCCCAGACCTCTCATTTTAAAATTGTCGTCAGCCTGCATACAATATTGAGGCATCGAGAGACACAAGCCCTACGGTTCTACCATGCATGCCCGAATAATTCGTCCTTGTTCCCTACACCCTTTTTAGTATCCAATAGGTCTGATTTCGAGGCGTTTGTGGCAAAAGTGAATGCTGTAGATTTGTTAAATTCAGCTGGTATAGTTAGACCAGATACAAAATTCTGTGTTGAATCAATACCTAGTATCACGTTTTATATTTACAAGCTGGTGGAATTCCCTCTATGATGTTGTTTAGAAACCATAAACAAGGACCACTGATCGCTTTGGGACGTAAACGACGGAAGATTTAGATGTTGTAACCTAATAGGTGTTGTCTACCAATAAAAGTCGTGTGAAAATGTTACCTTTCTTGTTTGTTTTCTTTATTGTTGTCTTTTTTATGTTGTATACTAGAGTACCTACACATCGAGGGGTAACTTGGGAAGCTCTTATGTCATAGCTCACTTTAACCACCACCACTACGTCACTACACGCACCATTTACTACAATTTAAGGGGTCATTTGACCACCACTTGACCATCCTCTTGACCACTCTGTCACTACACGCACAATCCCCTACAATTTAAGGGGTCACTTGACCACTTGACCCCCACTTGACCATTGCTTGACCAGTATTTGAACACGTCATCTACCACTTTATCCACTACCGTTTCACTACACATACTTTCCCCGATAATTTAAGTGGTCACTCGACCACTGCTTGACCACTACTTGACCACCACTTGACCACGTCAGCGACGTTTTAACCACCACCAGGTCACTACACGTACCCTCCCTTACAATTTAAGGGGTTACTTGACCACTTGACCACCCTTGACCACCTCTTGACCACGTCATTCACTCACTTTAACCACCACCACATCACTAACTGTACCCTCCCATACAATTTAGGGGGTCACTTGACCACCTCTTGACCACTTGACCACCCCTTGACCACTACTTGACCACCTCACGATCATCACCAACTTACTACACTCACTTTCCCTGACAATTTAAGGGGTCACTTGACCACTTGACCGCTACTTGACCACCACTTGACCACCGTTTGACCACATCATTGACACTTTAATCACAGCCATGTCATTACACATACCTTCCTCTACAATTTAAGGGATCACTTGACCACCCCTTGACCCCTTGACCACCGTTGACCACTACTTGACCACCTCACGATGATCACCAACTTACTACACCAACTTTCCCTGACAATTTAAGGGGTCACTTGACCACTTGACCACAGCTTGACCACCCCTTGACCACTACTTGACCACCTATTGATCATCACCACATCACTACACATACCTTCCTCTACAATTTAAGGTGTCACTTGACCACCCCTTGACCACTTGACCACCCTTTGACCACCCATTAACCACTACTTGACCACCTCACGATCATCACCAACTTACTACACTCACTTTCCCTGACAATTTAAGGGGTCACTTGACCATTTGACCACTACTTGACCACCACTTGACCACCGCTTGACCACATCATTGACACTTTAATCACCACCATGTCACTACACATACCTTCCTCTACAATTTAGGGGTCACTTGACCACCCTTTGACCACCCCTTGACCACTACTTGACCACCTCATGATCATCACCAACTTACTACACCCACTTTCCCTGACAATTTAAGGGGTCACTCGACCACTTGACCACAGCTTGACCACCACTTGACCACTACTTGACCACCTCTTGATCATCACCACATCACTACACGTACTATCCCCTACAATTTAAGTGGTCACTTGACCACCCTAGCCCACTTGACCACCTCTTGACCACACCCACTCTGATGAGTCACTTGACCCCGCCCACTTAAAATAATCATATCAGGAGTTATCGCCCTTTGAGGCGCAAAATCGATAAGAGCTAAAAATAGATTGCAATCTGCGCCACAAAATCGATAAATGGTTGATTTATATAAGGAATGTGCGCCTCAAAAATACGCGTGCTTTCCTCCTTCTACACTACTAACGTGGTTTCTTTTTTCGCATATCCTATTACAGGACATCGCTGTCAACACCAGCATTTTACCGCGTGATTGGAAATCTGTGTCAACAGCTATCATGATTCCTTAGGTTTCTGCATCATAGTTATGGCAATTACTATCCTGTTGGCTCTCTGGCGTATCCCCCTGGTCTTATGTAGCATTTTTTTTTTTAACACTCGTTCTCCTTCATTTCCAACGGCATTTTGTGCTCAACATATGTATAGACTCGGACCTAGAGGTCCTTGCTGAATATTCTTTTCACTTTTGTCTGGATTTGTACTGGTAGTATATAGTTTATATTTCTCTCTCCGTGGAGTACGTTCTGTGATAGTTTTCAGGGTAATATCAACTAACTGACAGATGATTTGATATACGCTAGCTTAAATTCACTAAGCGTGATAGGTGCCTTCAATGTTTTATGTGCTATTTCATGTTGTCCTGCATGGTGTCGTTTCTCTCCAATCTCCTTTCGTTTCTCTGCGTTGATTTCAATGTTGTCGTCTTGAGCAAATGAGTCGGCATAATAGTGCAATCTTTGAGTTTCTCCCGTGGCTAGTCATTAAGTTCTTTTAGTACCTTCAACAACTTCTTGTGTTCTGTTTTAAGTTCAGACTGTTTTCTCCTGTCAACTTTTCTGACTTGTCTGCAACTTGGCCCTTTGAAATGTGGCCATTGTATACTGGTATTTATTGTGATGCAATCGGATTGGTTTGGCTTCTGATTGCTTCCTAGCTATTCCAGTATGGTTAATATTGCCTACGTTCACATCTCGGTATTAATTCTCATGTTGATTGTTGCATGCATCTGCCTAAATCTTCAACTGCTTTAGTTGTTACATCTGTATCTGTGTTCAGATATCTAACTAGTATAGATTGTTCGGTCTACTCGCTTGTATTTCCACATGAAAAAGATGCTACTTTCACTTACAAGCTCATATTCTACAATTAGATTGATTAGCCATTGGTCACTGCCTCACCCAACAACCCGTGTGATGCCCCACTCCAAGTCCGGTGAATAAAAATTCAGATCAGGTGCAGTGGTATACCACGATCTTGTTTAGAAGGTTAGTCGGTCGGTTAGCCTGTTAGTCAAGTCTGTCAAGATAAGTCTATTCTCATTCTGCCAAGCCCCCGGTCTCTCCTCTATTGTCCGTATGATCATAGTTCCCGCTCTGTGAGTGGCGGTTAAAACTTCCACACGGTCATTTTGTTTCTCTTCGCTGGGACTGATTTAGTGCACTAGAGGGTTTGTTAGGTCAGCAATTACTAATTATTGATGAGGTGTAAATCTGTACTTTCTGTCTAGAGTTTAAGGGTCCGATCCTTCAATATATACTTCAGTCTGGAACGTGATGATATTATTCTTTGCTAGGTGTATTCTCCACTGGTAACTGTTTTTATTCAGCCAAGTTTCTTGCAAGCGACATGAATGTCAGATATGCATTTACTTGTTCTTCTTTCAGAATGTTTTCAAGCTTTTTTTTTTTTTTAGTCTGGTTTGGCCAAACGCTCTATTCTCGTGTCTCCTAGTTCCATGGAACATCTGTAGAGGACCTCCAGTATTCGTGCTTGGACCCTTTCGAGGCACTGGCCTCAGAGTCAATCACAGGACGAGCACCATACTTTTTACAGATATAGCACATTTCCATTGCATTTGTGCGTGGCGTCCTGATTGTCATGAGTGCCTGCTGGCTGTTTCCTGGGATAGACTAGTCTTTATTTGAGTTTAGATAGGTGTCTCTGTTGCACGTTATCTAGAACAGTCTGGTTTTACGGCACCAGAGACTCGCTATTGTCATTTTCCCTGTTAGTTAAACAATTCGACCATGTGAATGCCAGAAGCTTTAAATAATGCTGTCAGAGGCGATGAATTCGCATGCAGCTGGGAATATCTGACCACGGTTGAGAACTTTAATACTTTTATCTTCAACTGTCTTCGACTAAGGCAGCAGTTTGGAACCACTGATCTTCGTTCTCCAGTTTTCTCCATCAGAATGTCATGCACTGATGTCGGTCTATATCATGATGAACATATTGAAAGGCTGCCAACAATCTGTTCTTCCCGCCTATCTCTTTTTCCATTGACCCTGCCAGTTGTTACAATATGCCCCGTATTTCTCTTATCATATACTGTTTCCAAAACATGTTAATTGCCTCTTTCTGAAAAGTCGTCTTTGTTGTTACCTCTTTCAAAACAATTAAATTACTCATTTTGGTTGTTCATGGTATTTTAAAGATTTTTATGTAAAACCACTTCCGTGACTTCAAAGGATGCTCTTATTAAATTTACTTATGATTGTCCGGGCTTCAAAGCCATGTATTAAAACTGGTTTTAAGTAACATGCAAGAAATTTGCTTATAACTCCCCATTGCAAGAAGTTATTGCACAAGATGTTCTTCATTTTATAAAATGTATTTTCACTTTGTCTTACTGCTCTTTATTTCTCTGACACACTACCATCTAATGTTATCAATGTACCTAAAATATCTGAATTTCTGCTGGTGTTCCAGTTTAATACCACTGACGTATACAGGTAAAAATGTGTAGGATAATATGTATGTATCACAAGATGACACATATTGACAGTTAAAAAATACACACACAAGGCTTTGTGGAAATTATATATACCAACATTTATTACAACATTTGTAGAAATTCTGTTAGGGAAAAAAATATATACATCCGGTGAAATAGGCTTCAAATATTTTGCACAATACAACATTTACAACCTAGAAATAGATTAACTGTAATAACAAGGGGGGGGAGAAAGAAGGAGGATGAAAAGGATGGTGAGGAGGAGGAAGGAAAGTAGATGTAATAGAAGAATAAGAAGAGGATGAGGTTTAAGATCGGGAGAAAAAGAACAAAAGGTGGAACAGGAAGAGTAGAATATGGGGAGGATGAGGAGAAGAATAAGAGAAGAATAATGCTTTGGGGTGTCTGATTTATTTAGGAAGATATAAAACATGCAAAAATAACAAATTCTAAAGAGGAAAATATTTGCTACCAAGTCCTCTGCAGAACAACCAAAGAGTAAGGCAAGCATGTTGTATTCAGAAGAAATAAATGGTAAAACTGCATGCATCCATGCATGATTAATTAATAAAACATGCACATATTAGCTTTGAATGTAAATGTACCACAAAATTTAACATATGGCTGTCAACAGTAGTAAATACTTGAATATTAACTTATTACCAATTTCTGTTAATCATATAATTTACAGGATTTCTTGTTTTATACACATTAATTCAAATTCGTTTTTATTTTAAAATAATGTATATTTATTTTTGCAAGCAATTTCTCAGATTTATGTGATCAACAGCTGATATATCACAGTTGAGGTGAAAATAAAGATTATTTGTAATATTCGCAAAAAATATTATTTCGTGATTACTTTATGATGTCTATTATTTTTTGATTCAACATCAGAAATACTAATTTCACAATTGCATAATTTTTTGTATGTACAATTCAATGGCATAAAAGGCAACTTCTTTCAGAAATGCTGATTAACTGTTGCCTCATTTTCAGCAACTCCACAAAAAAGTCCAAACATATTTTGAAAGAGGATATAGGAATGCATTCAATAAGTTGTCTTTATTTGATTTAATAAGCATAAACTTAATAATACTGGTCTCCGTCTCAAGGACGGCAGATAGTGAAATGGTTATTAGATTTAAACCTGGCATTTTGGAATTTCTTCTTCTTCTTCTGCGTTCATCCGGAGTTTTATATTCCCGGATGTGATTGCGTTGTGCCTGTTTACAGCAGAGCTGCGTTCTTGCGCCGTTAGGCCGACACATCCGACTTCTGCGGGCATTTGTTGACCAGGTTAACCTTCCCGGGATTTTAGAATTTAAAACACCTCCCAATCAACATTAGTGATAGTCAATGGGACCAGGTTGTGGTAACCAAAATACATTGTAGAATATTTTAATCAAAGTTAACCTACCAGATCTCTCTGTGTGTCTTTTTCTCTGATACTCTCTCATCTTCACCTCTCCCATCTCTCTATCTCATCTTCACCTCTCCCCTCTCTCTGTCTCATCTTCACCTCTCCACTCTCTCTGTCTCATCTTCACCTCTCCCCTCTCTCTGTCTCATCTTCACCTCTCCCCTCTGTCTCATCTTCACCTCTCCCCCCCTCTGTCTCATCTTCACCTCTCCGTCTCATCTTCACCTCTCCCCTCTCTGTCTCAGCTTCACCTCTCCCCTCTCTGTCTCAGCTTCACATCTCCCTGTCTCATCTTCACCTCTCCCCCTCTCTCTGTCTCATCTTCACCTCTCCCCCTCTCTGTCTCATCTTCACCTCTCCCCTCTGTCTCATCTTCACCTCTCCCCCCTCTCTCTGTCTCATCTTCACCTCTTCCCTCTCGCTGTCTCATCTTCACCCCTCCCCCCTCTCTCTGCTAGATTTCTCCCTCAACCCCTTGTCCCCCTTTGAGGCATAGACCAACTCAAGGCAAATCATTTTATCTTTTGCAATCGACTGCGGCTTCCTCCATGTCCTTTCCAAATTATTCACATGTTTCAAAAGGTCTTATTAAGGATGGTCTCATTCCTGCAACTGATGAAGCTAGAAATCTAATTAATATCATTATTCCTTTTTCCTTACCTTTATATTTGCTCATTGTCAGTTTGATTTTTCAGCTAAAGTTTTCTATGGGGTGAGGTATCCAGCTCTAGAACCAACCTCCTTTGGTTGCCCCTTACTATTACTATATGCATGGTAGGTTACAATGTTACTATTTTCTGTTTCTCCTAAGGGCTTCGGTAACACAGAAATAGCTATAATTTAAATAATAATTGTTCTTTTCTTCCTTTCCACTTTTCTAATGTCTTTCAGCACCAGATTAGAAAGGGATTTTTTTAACAAAGCCTGTTAGCAGGCTGCATACAAAGTGGTATTCATTGGCTTTGATATACCATAATGTACACTTGGGCAGTCCCTTGGATGGTTTCTGCTGCATCTGTTTGTGAATGCGGTTTGTCATTTGCTGTTTAGGGGAATCTTCTTACATGACCAAATCAAGCATCAATAATATTTGAATAAAATAAAACTAGATGTCACATTGGTAAATCTGTGTGCGCATAATCAAAATATTTCACAAACAACTTGCAAAATAAGGTAACATACAAGCTAGTCACATCTCAATGAGCTGAAAATTCTCACAATGCACATAGAATGTCACAAACATCAATACCAGTGACGTGATGACATGAATATTTAGATTTCAGCTCCTGGAGTTTGAAAAAGGTACGAGGGCGAGTCAATAAGTAAGTCACACAGTTCTGTGGGATGGCAGGTAAATGTAGTGGTTTTCTACAGGTGTTATTAGGTGACAGCAACCTCAAACTTTATATTCCCGTTCATCAGGTGGTGCTAGGTGTCTCATGCGCAGCGCATAAACAAAATGGCGACTGTACTTACGGCGTGTTCAACCAAAAAGCAACTTGCTGTTGTGCGTTTTTTGTGGGAAAAAGGACTGCCTGCAAAGGACATTCATAAGGAAATGCTTCCAGTTTATGCTGACAAATGTTTGTCCCGTAAAGCGGTGCATAGCTGGGTAGAAAAATTTTCTCAAGGACGCTCTAAAATTGTTGATGAAGTCCTGATCTGGTCGTTCTGTTGAGATGCAACAGAAGCATCCATGCAGCGGGTGGAGGAGATGATTAGAGGTGACAGACGAGTAATGATAGACTCTGTAGCATCTGCAATAGGGTGCTCACATGGTTCAGCATACAGCATAATGCATGATCGATTGAAATTTAAGAAAGTATGCTCAAGGTGGGTACCCACAAGTGAAAACGTGGTTTAGAAAACAGAGCATGCAGTTCTATGCAGCCAGTTTGGGAGGACTTATAAAACAATGGGATAAGTGCATCAATGTTGGTGGAAATTATTTGACAAATAAAGGGACAATGTATGCATAAAAATAAACTGGTTTCAAGTTGTTATCATATGTAATTATTTTTCTACAGCCATGTGTGACTTACTTATTGACTTCCCCTCGTACAAGGAACGGTATCCAGTTACCTGCCTTGAGGTGTTTCGACTATATGGTGCTGTTTTTTTAATGTAGACAACATTTTTTGTACGCCTTGAGGCAAATTGGATTTATATGATGCTAGACCCATATTTTTATAGACAAATTCAAATAGCATTTCATGTGTGATGTGGGCAATATTAAGCCAGCCTCTGTACTTTGCAGGCCATTTAGTGGTACCTACTTTTAGCCTTGTCGATTTAGGAGCCCAGGTCATAAATAGGTTATATACTGGCTGCAGCTGAATATGGCCAGATACAATATAACATATAAACTAAGCTGAGACCCTGCAGGGGCACAACAAATATAAACTCTATATACCATAGCTCACAAAGATGATAGTGTTGTTATGTAGATCAGGAATTTCACTATTGTCTTTTGAGGTATAATATGAGTCTCATTATCCTTATAATGTGTCATGTCAATAAGCATGGTGGAAAATAGAGGGTGAGAGAAACAGAGAGAGGGAGAGAGAAAGGGAGGTTGGGAGGGAGAAAGAGAGAAAGTGAGGGAGAGAGAAAGAGAGAGGGGGAGGGAGAGAGAAAGAGAGGGAGGGAGAGAAAGAGAGTATGCATGTCCTGTTTATTCAATGTGACCAAGCCATACAGGTATTTATCTCTTTGTCTTCCCTTTCCCCTTTTCTCATTAAGTTTGCTGTTTGTCACTAAGTTTTCAAGTTTATTTCTCCTCACAACATGCTCAATATTTCTGACTAGGCTGCATCTAATTTCTCAAATCAGTGTATCTGTTTCTTGAAGGACTGCCTCCCTCGTTAATTTTTCTGTTCATCCACAGTATTCGTTGTTATTTTCCTCAGAAACTACAATTTCGCTGCCATCAGATATTTCTCAGCTTGTCTGTGTATTGTCCATGTTTCATATGCACACAACATTATAGATTCTATAGAGCACAATAAGACTTTCCCTCATTGCTACTGACAGCGGTATGTTTTCCATCTTGCAAGACCACCTTTGCCATGGCATAATTCTTGTTCAGATCTCTACAAGGCATGTTCCATCAGGTGCTATGACTGTCCCTCGATAGTTGTACTGGTTTACCTGTTTAAGAATGTCCCCATTTCCTTGATGTTCAATTGTTGTGTTTCTTTCTTCTTGAAGATGTCCATAATGAGTCTATATTCATTCTTTCTGTATAAGATTTCAACCTACTCTACTTCTTATACATTAGAGCAATAAATTGTTCACTGTTGTAGTATTTATGCAGTTATTTTAAGTTTTAAAGCTGCATTTACATTTTGATCTGCATCTGGAAAAGACACTATCAACATGTTATACTGGCTGGCACAGTGGATGACTCGTAAGAAGATTGTGCTGATAATATCATGAGTGCGGTTGGACACAAAGAGTTTATGCCTACGCTCGTCCTCCCCTAAATGAGAGAACAACTGGCCACCTATTCCTCTGTGCATTCAGGTCTACAAAATATGATGTTCCTACCTTTTCACAGATTCGTTGCTGGTTCATGTTACAGGACTGATTGTGTGTGTGTTGTGTGCGTGTGTATGTGTTATTTGTTTGTAGTTTTTTTTTTTTTTTGTGGGGGGGGGGGGGGGGGGGGGGGGGGGGGGGGGGGGGGAGTGTTATGTGTCTTATTCTTCCCTTATCCTTGTTTTTTTTTCCCCCTTCAAATAAACAAATGTTTAATATTTCTTAACATGCCATTTTACATAGAAATAATGTTAGCGTATTAACATATACATATTACAGAATGAAATTAGTTCTTTCTTAGAAAATGTCAGATTTTATGGTCTTGAATAACAAGTAATATGAAGCAATTTATCACTGGGTTCATATTGTAATGTATTCATGTTGCATCACAGACTGGAAAGAAATTACCAGTTCTCTGTACAAATTTTAGCAACAATACAGCAGCACAAAGTTTTGATAACATACATTATTAGTAAACAGTGCATAGTCAAGCAAAAGTAAGCAAAATATAACCACCCACACCATAAGAAAATGAAGCATTAGGTGTTTTTTAATGTAAGGAAAAATCTGGTATTATAAAGTTTGAAATTAAAGAAATTTTAATTATGACATGATTATGTTAAATTAGTCTTCGGTGGAAATCGACACTGTGACAAAACAAATGAATGATTGCTATGATCTTCTTCTTCTGCCCTTTATTTCCCCATTGAAGTACATACAAGTCCTCAACCAACCCAAGTCAAGCCATCATATCCTTCGCTATCTATCTCTTTCAGCTCCCTCCATATCCCCCCATATTATTATTCTCTGTCTCTAATTCTCTTCACAGTGTGTTTTTAGATCCCCATTTATTTCATTGGCCTTGTGGGATATAACAAGAGACTTTTTAGTCATACTTTTTTCAGGTGTTCTCAATCATTTCTATTAACACTGTTTTTGATTTCACAGCCCGCTCATGCCAGATGTTGCATTTGAGAAGAAATATGAGACCAAAATACTTGGACAATAAAAATCTGGAAATAATGCTACAACTAAAGGTGCCATTCAGTGACAAGGCAAGGATGGTCTATGACAGATACTGTCATAAGACTGGGAAGTCATAGGCCACCACATATGGTAGGTCATGGTGTTATATGGTGTGGTAACTGGCTACTTTCCTTGTCTGGGAAACTCTGGTGTCTACTTTACAAGGTTTCATAGGTCAAATTGACGCATGCATATGCAACTGGGAGGACAAATTCTCAATGAGTAATCAAACCTACATTGATGAATAGATAAGCCACTGGACTATCTACTGTGCTATCAAGAATGGATGAACAGCTCTCTGATAGTAGTTTGTTTACTTTGTTTATATGCTATGGAGTTTCTACTTGAAAGTAACAACTGACTGGGTCATAAATAGTTAATATAATTGTCTGGGACAGATGAAGTTAAAGTATTACGTGGGACACAGTGGGTTAAAATGACATCTTCAGCATATTCTTCTTCATCATCTACTGCTCTTCATCTTCCATTAACCAACCCTCTCTAAGTCATCCTATCCTTTGCTATCTCTTTCAGCTTCAAACTTGTCCTTTCCATATTCATCTCTTGTCTATAATTCACTTATCCATGGGTTTTAAGTCTTCCCTCTATTGTGATGGGTTACAGACAACAGACATTCTAGTTTTAATATTATCAGGTTTTCTCAAAGCGTGTCCTACCTAGAGAAAATGACAATTGGCTATGTGAAAAATTCTGACATATCCCATTAGAACTAAAGCAAACAGACCGTATTTCATGGTTGGTCGGTTGGTTACAGAATATGGGGGGGGGGGGGGGGGCTGCTTGGGCTTCAAATGACAACCTTAAATGTTTTTTGTTTGGTGAATATATTCTGAAAAAGTAAAGAACATATAATTTTTCGATGTAGTCACCGCTGCGTTCAATGAAAGTTCTCCAGCGCTGATAAGTGCTTGGGTTCCTGTAGAAAAAAAATCTCTTGGTCACATGCGTAACCACTCATGCACCACCTGCTGTACTTCTTCATCAGACCGGAAAGTCTTTATTCCCAATGACTCTTTGAGTTGTTCAAACAGGTGGAAATCACTTATGGCTAGGTCTGGCGAGTACGGGGAAATGGTACACAATGAAAGTGGTCTTTGAAGTTTTCAACCTTTGCACAGGAAGTATGGGGTCAAGCATTGTCATGATGCAAAAGGATACCTTCACTCAGAAGTCCACATCGTTTAGATTTGATTGCGGGTTGAAGATGATTCCTAAGGCAATCTATACATGTATACTGGTGACAGTTTTCCCTCTTGGCATGTAGTCTAGAATAACGCCTCGTTCATCCTAAAAGAGTGTCAACATAACCTCCCCTGTAGATTGCTGTGAGCAAAACTTCTTTGGTTTCAGTAAGGAGGGATGGCGCCATTCCTTGCTCTTTCTCTTAATTCTCTTTCATCTCGTGGCAGTGAACCCAGGTTCATCTGCAGTAACAATTCTTGATAGAAAACCATCACCTTCTGCTTCAAACCACTGCAAAAGCTCTTGAAAAGCATCAATATGTCTTCGTTTCAATTCTGGAGTAAGCTGCCGTGGCATTTTGCGTTAGTGTAGCACATCATGGATGATGTGGTGTGCTGAAAATTGACTGATGTTAAGATGTGCGGCAATGTCAGTCACAGTCTATCAACGGTTTTCCTGTACAAGGCCTTCAACGGCTGCAATCAACTCTGGGGTCAATATTCGGTGTGCCTGACCCGGTCGTAAACAGTCTGTCACAGAAGTCATGCCGTTATGAAACTTCCCACTCCACTCATACACTTGCTGAACTGACAGGCATGCATCACCATACTGGACCTTACTTCGCCAAGGAATTTCTATAGGTTTCACCCCTTTACTGATCAATAAACTGATAACAGAACGCTGCTCCTCTTTGGTGCATGTAAAAAGTGGGACGGCCATCTTTAAACTGTCCTTTTGACATCACCGTGTTCATCTGCACTGTGATGTCATATGCTTAACACCCTTGACATCTTTAACAACACTGCTGACAGGTTACAAGACAATGGCATGGTTATTGTAATTTCTATCACACTTTTAAAGTTTTCATTTAAAGCCCCCTCATATTTCATAGTCATTGAAAGCATTTCATGGTCACAGGCTAGAACAGCAATTTAAATAAATAAATCAATCATGTGCCATGCTGGAAAGCTTGGGTGATCATGATTCGCCATTTCACTCAATTTACCTATATACAAATACTGGAACAGACATTGAGCTTTCATAATCAATGAAAGTAACTGTCAACTGTCATTTACTGCCTATAGTACCTTGCAGTGTAGGACAGGGGGGGGGGGGGGGGGGGGGGGGATCTTGAGCCTGAGGAATTATGGCTGCATGGCTAGTGCAATCACTGCATACTGTGCATGATTAGAGTTCTCTTTTTGCCCCGGACAGAAAAAACTCCACACCTTACCGAGGATTCGAACCTGGATTTCCCGAATGAGAGCCCGGCATTCCATCCACTGGGCCATCTGCTCCCCAATGTATCTGAAATTAAATATCCGGTCATACTGAGAAAGACAAAATGGGCTGATGACATTTCTGGCTGGGACATTGCTATCATCATCCCCACTTGCTTCATCAAAGTGATGAAGGTATGCATGTCTCTCCACAGATCTCGGTCCTTGGTATTCTGTTATCAATGCAAATGATATTCCTCCACACCTTTATCTTAGACAATCTAGCATCACCTGCCTCTGCCTCTGCTGATCTTTTTAGTCATCACAATGTTCTCCAATGCCTCTCGTCTCTCTTTCTTATAGTTGCGTATAATTTTCTAACATTCTACACTTTTGCAGCTAAGTATTCCAATTTTGTTTGTTCTTTGATAAAGACTGGTTAAAACATTTGCTTGTTTGTGTTTTTCCTTTTGTTGAGCTACCAGTTACATTCTGTGTTCAATCAAATTATAGATTTGGTTAAGGGGTTAGTGTCATGGTCTGCCAACACAAGTGGTATAAGGCAGAATGCCTAGCATTGGCACCATCTTCTTGCCTAGTCATACAGTTTGATTTTGTCTTGTAATGTGGCTACCATAGATTTTTCTGAGAAGGAAAGGCAAGGAGGAATGGACATGTTCACCCCACTAGAGGCCATAAAGATCCTTATTTAATGTTTGTTGAAAAACCTTGAGGTCAGGTATTTCCAAGTTGTTCTTAAAATTATCACTTGCTTATCAAGATCGTGGTTGAGTGTCAATGCCCAGCGGTGGCAGGATTCTGTTTTCTGATCAGTAAGGCTCATAAAATGGCTGCTAGATAATTTTCTGGGAAAGTCTTAGAAGTAAAAGTGACAATTAAGATAACTGGCCATCCCATCTCATCATCTCTTTCAAGAAACAATCTATCTGTTACATTTTAAAATTATTCTGATATGATTAAAATTGGAACAATAAAAATGTATTGTTGTGATCATGACAACTGAACATCTGATAAAAATTACTAAACACAATTACTGGCCACCCATCAAGAATGCTTGGAAATATAGTGAATAGTGCGTACAAGAAAAATACAAATATTGCATGCTTTTAGTTAGATAAGCAAGAAATAAACAAATATGATATGTTTTCAGTTAGTTAAGCAAGAAATCAACAAATACAACATACTTTCAGTTAAGCAAGAATTATACAAATATGACATATTTTCAGTATGATATATTTTCAGTTAGATAAGCAAGAAATATACAAATATGACATATTTTCAGTTAGTTAAGCAAGAAATATACAAATATGATATATTTTCAGTTAATTAAGCAAAAAATATACAAATATGATATATTTTCAGTTAGATAAGCAAGAAATATACAAATATGACTTACTTTCAGATAGATATGCATGAAATGTACAAATATAGCATGCTCTCAGTTAGACAAGTATTAACAATGTAAAAATGTTCTTCTTTGCATGCATAAATCTGAAGCAAATAACTGGAATTTCCTCGAAACATAGCCTCATTTCATTATCACTGAATAGACCAGAATTATCCAACATACATATAACAGAACAATTATTGTTTCCATAACTCACAGTGAACTGTTGTATGTGAAGCCCTATCACTTCACAACCCTGTAATTGGATTACCTTCATATATATATATATATATATATATATATATATATATATATATATATATATATATATATATATATATATATATGTGATAATGTTTCAACTGCAAATATAATTCTTTATTATTTAAATGAAATCACATTTATGATCATTACTGATGCTGCCTGACAAATCATATCCTGAAAGACATACATCACAACAAAAAATACCTTCAGAGGCATACCTCAGAAATTAATTTTAAAACAAAATAGTTCACCTACAAGGCAGGAGAGTTTGCAGATAAGCTGAGGGTTCACAGACTAAAATATATTTAAAAAAGATAAATAACAGATGTTTTAATCACTAAAAATAATGTATTTTCATCATCCAGAGATTATAATGTCTTTGTGGGGTGTTTGTTTGATCCCCAGTAAGGTATCGGGTTTTAAATAAATCCTACTTTTTACACTACATGGTGACTACTCAGACAAGTGGCTTTTAATCATCAGTCTGGAAAACTCTCCCGGCACACACCAGCAATGTTATGGATGACATAGTGAAACAACACCACAAACACATGTAAATTACTATATATATATATATATCTATATTTATAAAACAAAGTGTATGTATGTAAATATGTGTGTATGTATATATGTATGTATGTAACTATGTATGTCCTTTATTTGTTCGCGAACGGCCCATTCCGATTGAGATGAAATTTTCTACACGCCTTCCTTTCATTCCAGAGCTGTCAACTGTCATAGTTTTTTTTTTCTTCTTCCTCCTCCTCCCCTCCTCCCCCCTCCCAAATACGTACGTAAATATATGATGATGATGATGAAAGAATCCCCGAACCAAAACGCTAGGGAAAGGGAAGAAAATGACGTGACTACACAGAATCGTCACACGGCAAATCATCTTCATCAATTGCCTTGCCGGCGGCGTAGGCGTTCATGGCTCTCGTAGATCTCAGTCTTTGGTTTTTTGGATCAACTCTGCTGCTGATATTCCTCCATGCCACGGCAATATCAATAACAATTCATCGTTTTATGTGTAAGGAAGTTATCTACAGTCGTGTAGAAGGGAAGAACTAGACGAGTATGAATTCGGAATGGCGAACTCTCTCCCCCTCTATCTCCTCCCTAGACCTCCTCCACCACCCTTCCATCTTACTCCTCCCTATCCTTCTCCCCCCCTCCTACTCTGCCTCCTCCCCCTATCCTCATTTCCTCCTACTCCCAATCCTCATCCTGCTCCTCCTCTCCTCCTGCCTCCTTCTCCCTCATTCAGCCCTCCTCCTTCTCCTTCTTCTCCCAGTCTTCCTCCCTCCACCCTCACTCTCCTTTCCTACCCCTTTCATTCTCCTCACTACCTCCATCCCCTCACCCTACCCTCTTTCCACTCCTCTCCTCCTCAATTACACATCCCTTCAATTCCTCACCTCATGATCACCGTCCTATATCCCCTACTCCTACTACATCCGATCCTCATCCTCTCCTCCTCCCCCTCCTCCCTCTACCTCATCCTACCCTTTTCACATTCCCCTCTCCCTCTTCCTCTCCTCAGCCCTTCTCCTCCTCCCTCCCTCTACCTACTCCCTTCACATTCCTCCTCCTCCTCTCATCCTCATCACACCTCCTACCACTCCCTCCTCCCCTTTCCATCTCCGCCTCCTCCTCCCCTCATCCCTTCACATTCCTCCTCCTCCTCTTCCGCCTCCTCCTCCTCCCTCTACTTCCTCCCTCCTCCTCCCTTCACATTCCCCTCCTCTTCCCTCCTCCTCCTTTCTCCTCTTCCTCCTCCTCTTCCTTCTGCTCCTTCTCCTCACTCCCTCCTCCTCTCCTCTCTCCCTCCTCTCCTATCCTCCTCCTGCTCCCTATTCCTCCCTCTCCTCCTGTCACATTCCCTCCCTCCTCCCTCTTTCCTCGCTCTTCCTCTCTCCGCCCTCCCTCCTCCTCCTCAACTCCTTTTTCCTCTTCCTCACTTCCCTCCTTTCTACTCTCTCCTCCTCCCTCCCTCTCCTCCTCCTGCATGGGCGAAATAGAGAACACACTGAACCGTTCAACAGGGATTTCATTGTCAAAGAAATGTGGTTATTAAGACAAACGAAAGTGAGGGAAATGAAATACTTTGGGCGTGTAGAGTCTGGAAAAGATGTATATGGAGGGAGGCCTAACGAGTAAGCGGACAAGAGGAAAACCCAACATGGATGGGTATATCTTATATATAAAAGGCGATCTCCGTCCGTCTGTCTGTCTGTCTATATGTCCCTAATGCGCTCGCGAACGGCCCATCCCATTGAGATGAAATTTTTTACACGGCTTCCTTTCATTACAGCGCAGCCCACTGTCATATTTTTTTAGTATGAAATCGGCTGCTTACCCAAAATTATTTCATTTTTCATTATAATTTCATCTATCTCAGGGGACTTAACTCTGTAAAAGTTATTTCAAGGGGCATAACTTTTCTGTATAACTTAT
This sequence comes from Cepaea nemoralis, assembly GCA_014155875.1. Lineage (NCBI taxonomy): Eukaryota > Metazoa > Mollusca > Gastropoda > Stylommatophora > Helicidae > Cepaea > Cepaea nemoralis. The sequence continues at coordinate 26,224 of JACEFZ010027467.1, forward strand.
AGTCATATTGTGGCATCGTTTTCAAAGATTTATAAACTCTTTGTCCATAGTTATGTACCGGCATATGAGTTATAATAAATAATGATACAATCTGTAAGGCATTTTCAAAGTTTTCATAAAAATAATGCATAATGCATAACATTGTAACTCATTTTTTTTTGCTTAAAGAATTAATAAATAATAGTTACCTTATCTCTATCAAGTTTGAAGATTTTATATTTCTTTACACTGTCGCCAACTCTAAGAAGACATGGAACAACCTCAGCCATTATTAAATCTACAGGCATATGCGTTATATTCCTTCTCCTCCTCCTCTCCCCTCCTCCACCCTCCTACCCTCTTCCTCTTCTCCTCCCTCTCCCCTCCCTCCATCCTCCTCTTCTCTCTTTCTCCTCCTCCTCCCTCCTCCTCCCTCTTCCTCCTCCCAGCTCCTACTCCTCCTTTTTCTTCTTCTTCTGCTGCTGCTGCCGCTGCTCCATTTACCCAAGTTAATATATTACCAAGTTGGTCTTCGTTTATCTAAGGTTGTTCTAACTGCAACCAATAAATGATTAGACAGACAGACAGACAGACAGACAGATAGACAGACAGACAGACAGACAGTCAGTCGGGAACGGGAACTTATATGACTACTCATATGAATTAAATGAGATGCTCCCCATCAGGGGCTGGGCGAAGCCGGGCCGGATCAGACAGATAGACAGACAGATAGACAGACTGACAGACAGACAGACAGACAGACAGACAGATAGATAGTCGGGAACGGGAACGTGAGCTTATATGACTACTTATATGAATTAAATGAGATGCTCCACACCAGGAGCTGGGCGATGCCGGGCCGGGTCAGACAGACAGACAGACAGACAGACAGACAGTCGGTAACGGAAACGGGAACTTATATGACTACTTATATGAATTAAATGAGATGCTCCCCACCAGGGACTGGGCGAAACCGGGCAGGGTCAGGCAGACAGATAGACAAACAGATAGACAGACAGATAGACAGTCGGGAACGGGAACTTATATGACTACTTATATGAATTAAATGAGATGCTCCACACCAGGAGCTGGGCAATGCCGGGCCGGGTCAGACAGACAGACAGACAGACAGACAGACAGACAGACAGACAGTCGGTAACGGGAACTTATATGACTACTTATATGAATTAAATGAGATGCTCCCCACCAAGGACTGGGCGAAGCCGGGCCGGGTCAGCTAGTATATATATATATATATATATATATATATATATATATATATATATATATATATATATATATATATATAACTGATAACAACTTGATTTCAACAAATGAAATGCTACAAACCATATGCATTTTGCAGCTGTCACCCAAAAAAGTTCCATGGAATCTTTTCCGCAGTCAAATTCCACCAAGCTTTCCTTACATGCAGGTTCCTCAGCATTGATTGTCTCCTCTCCTCTCCTCTCTCTCTCTCTCTCTCCTCTCTGTGACATTTAACATTAATCTGTCCTAGCTTCACCAATTTACTGCAGTTTTCCCTGTAATTCTGAATTATTCCCTATCACAAGCTGTAATAAATGCAGCCAAGTGCTGTCTAGTCTCACTGTTGTCATGTACATAACCAGCAGTGATCTCTCCTTATCATCGATAGTTAATAGCACTTCTAGTTTAACAGACCGCTTTGCTTTGATTTTTTTTGGTATGAGCATCAGTCATTCAGAAAGCAATAGTGAACTACTGAACGTAAAAATGGCCTAGTAAATCACAAGCAGCCAAAAAATACTGGGGTGATTGCAACCTCCTATAAAGGAAATGCAACTAACTTACATTATAGTTTCTGAAGTTTAAAGCAGTCATTCCAATTCTGAAATATCCCATTCTACAATCTGCTTGAAAATTAGTGATGCCAAATGCAGACTACTCATATTAAGCACCAACAGTTCTCTCTCTTAAGTGATAATTAACATCACATCGGCACTCTTGCTATTTCAAGTTTACTGTGGTAGTCACAGTAGATCTGAATCATTTCCTCCTGCAAGTTTCACATAAATTAGCAATGGCAAGTGCAGGCTAACCTCTTAGAAACTAGATACACAACCTGTAGATCTGCATTAAAAATGCCACAAAAATAATTACATTTTGCAAAAACTTATCAGTAATAATCTTACATAATGGAGTAACTTAAGGAAATAAGTTAATGTGATTGTACTGATAAATATATTACAATACCTATTTGAAGCATGCAAAATGACACAGAACACAAAACTAATTAACAAACCTATCAGTATTTACGATGATTTGCTCAATATCAGAAGAACTATTTAATTTAGTTCAGACACTAAGCTTTGTAACAGTAAAGCTCTTATACTATTACACTCTAAAATAAAAAATAAATAATACTCAATTGTTAACAATAATACTGAACAATCTATCTCTCTTGCTGCTGCTCTTCTGCCCTATAGATTCCGAAAAATAAGAGCTTTCAGTGTTGAATATTTCTGAATATCAGAGAAAATATTGCAGAAAATAATGCAAGTTGTAAGCAGCTTCCAAGTACAGTAAAACTTTGATTAACTGTCACCGTCAGGACCAGGGCTGTGATGGATAACTGAATAGATGGATAACAGATATCTCTTAATAATTATGTACAGTAACGTGATTTCACTGCAGGCTTGGGACAAAAATTAAAATAAAATCCTTTAAAAGTGAATAACACATACATATTGTATGTAATTTTATAAAACGATCAATATAAACTTCAATATAAGAGTAGTAATGTACAGAAATGTATTGTAATACTACAAACTACGTTACTTTAAAATAATCTTTCTGCGTGACGATGTTCTGTATCTTATGCAGAAGTAGGATCTGTGTTGCATTTTCCTCCTCTTGCATTTCAAACTAGCTGATGCACTTTGATAACATTGTTTCTGCAACTGGTTAGTGATGGTTTTGTGGCGCACCAGATGAAGCTCAACTTCTCAGCGACCAACGAATATTGTCACTTCCACCATCATACAGTACTGTCACTTAGAACCTTATACAGTAGAGTGTAAAAGTAATCCGTTGACAATTTTAAAGACGTCTGTCTGTTTGTTGATACTCACGCAGTTTTTTAAAGACAATGACGGTTAACAGAAATTGATGGTTAAACGAGTTACGGTTATTCGAAATTTTACTGTAATATGATATTTGCAAAGCTGCCTACTTTTTATACGTAATTGGTGAAAATGCAGTAAAGCTGTAAAAATACAATGTGTAAAGCAATGAAAATGATAAATGGAATTGGTTGTTACAGATTTACAAGAACACAATCATAAGTGAGAGAATGGATGTTGCAGCAGGAGCCATTATCAGCACACAGACAGACACTGATACAACCAAATTAAAAAATATACAAGAGCTATTTGGCTGACCTAGATCCATCTATTCTAATTTTAGTTATGAAAGATGACTGCTTTGCTAGTAGAAGTAGCAGCATTCACAGTATATGTAACAAATTATAACCAATAATGTGAATTTCTGAAAAGTTTTGATCTAATGATATAATGACAATTGTAAAAGCGAGTGCAGACAACAAATAACAAAGTTTTATTCTGCAATAGCTTGACTTTCAACTCTTTCATAGCACTGACCCCAAAAAATGCTCAATGCAGAATACATTTTGATTAGTAACAATATCATGTTTCTCTGTTAGTTATTAAAACTTTGAATATAGGAGCTGGTCCAGAGCACACAAGGGACCAAACGTGATCAGTAGCCAGAACAGTTTAGAAAGCAAAAGCAAACTACTGAAAGTATACTTGTCAAGTACTAATCATAGCAGTCATTAAAGCATTAAAGACAAAACAAGATATGTACATTGAAGAAAAGTGGCACATCAACAGTAACATGTCTTGGAAATTAAAATACTTTGGCCATATCAAATGTAACAGTGGTTCCTGCATACAGAATGTAAGAATCGACATCACTGCACTTGGGACATTCCCATATATGTCCTGTCCCCCTCTGCAAAAGCCACCAAAGAGTTCCCATGCTGATAATTCCAGTAGCAATTGGATTAAAAGTCCTGCTGGCTTTTCCTCTAAAAGTTGAATATCGACCAGACCCTCTACTCACTCCCTTCTAAGCTAGTCTTTCCAGATATGGATACTCCATCTCTTCAGCTGCACTCTCCACCTGATCCCAGAGAGCCTCCACCACATCACATTTATCATAAAGTGGCTCTCCATCCAGAGGGACAGAAGCAGCTAATCTATCTGCCTTTCATTGCCCTGAAATCCATGAAATACTCGCAACCTCCGTCCTGTCAAACGATGTTATACACTCTACCCAGAATATGTCAGTTTCCACTTTCCAAGGCATACTCCGTGAGTCCGTATAAACACACCATGTCTGGCTGTGCTGCCCTCCAACTAGTGGAAGGCTACCTTCACAGCCTCACCTTCCATTCTCATGCTAGATATTCTAGGAGCATATGTCAAACTCCCCCTATTTTTAAACAGTGTCCATTTGTCTATGCAATAAAACTCCACATACTCTTTTTACCTCTTACCACAGGCAAATTAATGTAAATGATTGCATAGCCTGGGTGTGAGTTGTTTTCTATCAACAATTGCACGGATACTTCTATAATATCAGCTGCCCATTCTCGTAACAGTGGTTTAGAAAGAACAATAATGAAAGACGAGACAGGGGCCAACCAACAAGAGACAGGATATCAAAGAAACTCCAGGCAAAAAATACATGAGACTGGGGAACTGATTATGAAAATGAGGAAGTTACTACACTATCAATGTGCTCACATCTTTTAGTGGGAGCTGCAGTAACGTGGTGGCTTGACGGTCACCTGCCAGCCTGGGGTCATGTGTTCGATCCACATCAGGACCGATTAAATTTTTATGTTTTATTAACCAGGGCTGCCACGTCAACCCAGCCTAAACTGGGTAACAGGAAATGTCTTAGAGATAAAGGCTGTCAGTGCTTGCTTGCTTGCTTGCGTTCGTTGGCTGTGAAGTCCTGTATGTCGGGGATGAAGACATCCTGTTGTCCAACATCAGTGTGATGTCATACCAGACCTGAGGTTTGCGTGAGTATCCATTGTCCCATGTCTGGCTTATTGATGTGCAGACTGGTGGTTCCTCGCTGTGCAGGTAGATACTCTCCGACTTCGGAGGAATCAACAATCCTACTGACGTTAGCCAGGACCCCGAAGGGACCTGTTGCCCAGGACGCGTGACAAGGATGTGTCAGTAGGTCTTGGCCAGTATAGAACCCGGCCCTGGTGCCTTGGAAACACCGGCTGTCAGTGTGACACTGACCACATCACTCACAGAGTGCTGATTGGTCTATAAAATATGGGTCTAACATCATATGCCCAATATAGGTCAACATGGTCAAATGGATAAGAACGCATGTTCTTAAACACCCGGTTTGCTGATGCTGAGGTAAGGGGTTCAACCCCAACAGCGGACAGTTGGATTAAAATGTTGACCTTGGGGACGTAAATTACAAGTATCTCTTAAGACGGAGTGGGTTCACCTGATGGTGAGAGACACAGTTAACAGAGAAAGCTAATCCACACGGAACATTCATTCCAGCATTACTGGATGTAGAGTGTAAGGACTACTCTTGAATTAAAAAGAGAGTAAGCGCACAGCAAAAAAAAATATGCCCAATGCACCTAAGGCATGTCAAAGGGCCCCTTACATTACTTTACCTATATATCTTTAGTCACAGTCAAAGGCATCTGAACTCCAATCATGCCTTTTACAACAATATTACTTTAAGGTCTCCATAGAACACAAGGATGAGGTAGTCCTGGCCTATTTCTTTCTTTTAATGAACTTTCTTCGTCTGTTGTACTTATGAAATACTAATTTGCAGGATAAAAAAAATGTATGCACATTTACATATTTATGCTGAATAAGAGATGGAAATAAACAGAAATATAATACTGAATAGGAGAAATATAAGAGGACATCACATGGCAAGCAATATGATGAATAAAAGAGCACAAATAAATAAAATGTGTATCAATAAAATTTAACAACAAAAACGTGAGTTAAAATAAGGTTTACCTTCAACAGCAAAAGAACCAGAACTATCAGATAGATTTAATGTGACAAAATCAAGGCTATTTATTTAGAAGATTTTATATTCACGCTCATCTAAAATAGACCATCAAAATAGATGCAGTTCACAAAGCACAATTATTCTTTAATACAACCATTTGCAAGTATCACAGCATGGTACTGAACCAAGCAGTAGAGTCCATGTGCAAGATATATAACAATAACAAAGCAAACAAGAAATAAAACCCATCATAACACACAAATATGGAAGATTGCAACAGCAACAGAATATGGCAATATGAAATATAAATTAAGATCCTACAGAGAAACAATGAATACAATCCTAAACAAGTACACTACCTTGAAAAGATGATAATGGCAGATGATGTTTTCTATGGTGTTACCTGTGCTATACATGTGTTCACCTGTCTTTATATTTTCATTGTTACAACATTCAGGGATATGCCACTATCATTTTTTAAAGACATAGAATGTAGAGAATGTAATTCTTGTTTCTCTGCTGCATCTTAGTCTACATTTTAAAACAATAGTTTACATCATAAGATACAGTCATATTCATTATCATTACCCTTTCAATGCCTTTTGGTGTATAAGGATGTCACAGTATTTTGGTCTGTGTCAGAGATTTGGTGTTGACAATAAAAAAAACTCTAACAGCAACCATACTTGCATTCGAGTTGAGTTCTTGCATTTATCTTTTTGTAGCAAATATCTTTTTATAATTGGTGGCTAGCCCCTCTCATTTCACAAAATACATAAGAAGAGTTTTGTCAAACTAACCAATGGCTAACTGCAATCACTGTAACACACAACAGATCACACTTGTTAGCTCTAACACACTTTCACCATTATTAGCACACCAGCAAGATAACTGACACATTTTTTATATTCTCTATAATTGTTTGTGACGTATCAATCATCTTTTTGTACGATTGCAAACCTTTCCTTTCTCGCTATCTTGGTATGTGTGTAGGCAAATAATGCATAGAAGTACTCATGAACAAGATCATGTTTAAAATATGTTAATACTAACACAATAAACACATTATTTTATGCACAAAAATCTAACACTTTGATAAAAGAACTTTTCTTATATACGTCACAATGAAATGAATGACCAGACAGTTTGCTAGCTTTCATCAGTAACAATCTGGCAAAGATACATGGCACAAAAGCTAACAAAAGCTAATAAAAGACACAAAAACTAACAAACAGCACTAAAGCTAATAAAAGGCACCAAAACAATCTCAATCATGTGGAACAATAACTCTTAAAGGCCAGGAGGCCAGCACGTGGTGCAGATGTTTTCAATCATTCATGACAGGTTAAAGACTATTGCATTTTTCGCTTTGTTTTGTCCTGGTTAGGAATTTTAAATATCCCCCTTATTATCAATTTTATCAGCGTAATAGTTTTGAAAACTACAGACATAATTAACCGTCAATATTTAATATTAAATTAAAACCCAAAAGTTACATTTCTGAACAAAGTTCATTATTTCTATGGTTTTCAAAACTATACTGACAATTTAATTAGTAATAAAGGGGATATTAAAAATTTATAACCAAAACGAAACCCAAATAAATTCAACAGTTAACTCATTTAGTACCATGCAACTCTGCATATGTTTATTGGTTACACTATACATGGTACTTTTCTTTATTTCTTCTATTCCAGACAGTTGTTTCATGAGCTGTGTATAACCCAATGAAAATGTTTAACAGTCATGCTGGCTTCATTTCAGTCAGGTCCAGATATGTGTTGATCCAGGCTACGGTTTATTTAAGGTTCACAAGTGACATCAGACATAAGAACATAATTGACAGTAAACACGCAAGACTCAGGAGAAGAATGTCATGGACAATGATGCCAAAGAAAACAATCATGCAAGAGATATGGGTTGAAGATGTGCCTAAAGGGGAAGAATGGATTCATATTTGTGACGACAGGTCAAAACATTATCAAATGTGTTTTTGCAGAGAATGTAGGCAGTGATGCAATGGAAGAGCAGAGTTGGCAATAAGACAAATGTTTGAGGATATGACCGGGCAGGATGATGTAATATTAAATACCAATCGATGTATCAGTGCAGAAAGATGAGAGATCAAGATGAATCTTCACAGCTCTGTAGATACAGTTGCAAGAGAATCACGGAGCAGAGGCAGAAACGAAAGAGGCGATTGGCTGGGCTCCTGGCCACTTCACTTCAAGTGCCTTTGTCAACTTCCCAGTCATATTTTGTGTTGTATTTGGACTCCATTATCAGCCTGGCAACAGTCGGCCACTTATTTTATAATAACATGTAAGATGAAGGTTGCTTTGAATTTGCTTACCAATACAGAGAAAAACATAAATAGCACTAAAACAGTCTCGTTATGATTATGGTGAAGAATCGTCGACATCTCCGCATTTAGGACAAGCCCATAATTGCTTGATCAAGAGAAGTCAAAGAGTGTGGATGTTCAATGCCATGGAACATTAAAGTTGCCAAAGCACATTAAAGATGCCAAAGCACTGGTCACGGATTTAATGCAGATTTTATAATAATTGTCTGAGCATTAGTGTAGATGTGAGAGCTATGGCTTTGAGTCATGTTGAAGACTTTTCTGTTTTTTAAAAATAAACTTTAACTGTTAAGTCTTCCCAAGTTGTTGAATATATTTTATTATGTCTTTTTTTTTAACCTGCAATTTTTACCACTCTAAAAACACAATTACTTTAAGAGAGAGAAAGTAAATTAAGTAAGTGTGTGCAAGCATCCGTGTATGATTTTATATATATATATATATATATATATATATATATATATATATATATATATATATATATATATATATATATATATATATGACATCCTCATGAATTTATTCACTGTCTGTTTAGGCTCAGCAAGTTTGTTTTAAAGCATCTTTATCGAATCTCTAGTGCTTACAAAACAGCAAATGTATGGCTCTTTTAGCCTGCCTTCTACTCATCGATTTGCCTGTCTTGGGCCCACCCTGCCAGTAACTATGCTACTACTAAGGTACCTGTTGAGGATCCACAGGACACTAAATTCTAAGAATGCCAATTCTAAACATTGTAACAAATACATAATCCTTCACCTCACATAGAAATGAAATGGTGTTCATTCAAAATAACTTAGTTTGTATTCTCTCCAAAGCTAAGACTGCAAGCATGATTTGTTTTAGTTGCAACACCTTAATCATTATCCTACGTAAAAACAATAAAACTACACTATGTGATAGCAGCTCAGGCATATGATGAGTTCATAAACATAGCTAGCTCTGCATATGATGTAACATGTTACTAACAGAACTGTGTACATTTTAATTGACTAATTCACTTCTATGCTCTCAAGACACAACCATATGTGTTCCGTCTCTCTCAGCAGATGTTGCGTAGTGTAGGGATGCCGATTGTTCCCATAGCATTAAAACTAATAAATGTAGAGAACTGACAAGAAGAACTGGATTATAATAAACGCTGTACTATCTACAGTTTCTGTAAATATCCTGAAGGTGCCCATCCTTCTTTCCCCAAAATTCTAACCAAGCTCCAATCACCCTGCTGCTCTAGCACCTCAACCTATCTCCTTCACTAAATCCAAGTTCTCCTTCATTCTCAGCAACAAAGGTAAAGGATGCTGTATGAATCTTGCTTGTAGATGGAGCCAGTGCAGTGGAGGGTTTGGGTGCACCTACGGTCACACCAGAGTGACTTTTCATGCCTTCACTGGGACTTTTAAGGATATTTGAGGGCTGACCAAAATTGAGTTTTCCACTCAAACTCTTAGCTATATTATTAACACTTTGATCTGCTGATTTTCCTGTTGTGATAACATTTGAGGACACAGTTGTCTTTGGCTTGCTACTTATTTGAGGTTTCATTATGGGTTTTTGTAGTTCTAATTTGATGTTGTCGGGTCTACCCATTTCTCCTGCTGGACTTTTCAGGTGTATTTTTTCTGGACTTTTGTCTTCATTACCCGATATGGGCTTTGAAAGGGGTTTAGAAGGAAGCGGTAATTTTGCAGGTTTAGATGCTTGCATGCCAGAAGGGGTTACTGAAGGCTTTGGTGGTGCACCAGGCTTTAATGGTTTTGATTTGGCTGGAGGTGGCGGTTTTGAAACAGATTTTGTATCACCAAAATTAGAAGACTTTTGAGATTTGAGATCTTGAGATGCTCGTAGATCAAAAGGCTTGCTAGGTATGTTGGGTGTATTCTTTGTGTTTGGAATCTTCTGCAGTCCTGAGGTGTTAGATCTGGTGTCTGCTGGAGAGTCTTCATCTGATGAACTTCCAGAATTTCCAGAAGTCTTTGCTCTGGCTTCAAATCTGGCTTTCAACATAGAAGCCAGATCCTGGGAACCAGTGTGCTTTCGTCCTCCGGCAGTTGCTTCATTGACAGAAGGTTCAGATGATGATCGACTGTTAGCCTCAGGAGACTTTGTGACAGCATCTAGTTTAGAAGAGGATGTTGTTATTTTAGGTGTCGCTGCTGGCAATTTATCTACATGACTGGATACAGCTGGTCTGGCTGCTGGTTCTGTCAACAGCTTCTCATCTGGAGGCTCTGCAGGTAAAGGTCTTTTGGCTTGGTTAACTGAAGCAATGCGCGCATCAGCAGCAATATCTTCAACATCTTCCGGTTCAACATACCAATCCTCATCATCTTCATAATCAATATAATCATCCACCTGCAGAAAACAGTGTGTGTGTGTATATATATATATATATATATATATATATATATATATATATATATATATATATATATATATATATATATATATATATTAATATGCTCATCACAATGTTTTTCACCCTGTGCAGTGACATGTAAAACTAAATAACAATAATAACACTAAATGCTTATACATCATTAATCACCAATATTTTCCCAATGTTTAACCAAACTGATAAATGTAAATGCCCAAGGACAATTATACCATCACATGGGAGATGTGCGACAGAAATTAAGACAGAATAGGTCAAACAAAAGCTGCATTTCAGAAATTTAAAGTATCTGAAGCAATTAGTCACTAGTATGAGAATCTTGAAATGAATCTTGAATATATAGAACCTGTTTTGCTGTATGGCATTGAATTATGGAATATGAATTAACAAAGTGTTGTGTGTTGTTTGTCCATCAAGAATGATGATGACCATTCATTTCATCCAGTGGGGTTGAAAGTATGGAGTTCGAAGATGGCTGATAAGGCCTACTTTGGCTCGAAATGTTCTTTGACAATGTGGGCAAAGAATGCTGGACGTTTCAGGAGGAGGATTTTGTGCAGAGTTTTTCTGTCCAGCCTTTTCTTCACAGCTCTTGCAGCCCTGGTTGCTACACAAGTGACTGCACCCTTGTGTAATGATGTACGCCACAAATTTCAGTCTTTGGCAGCAGTCTCCCAGGTGTCAGGATGAATTCCAAAAGCTTTCAGTGAGATTTTCAGTGTCTTTAAAGAATTAACAAAGTAAGAACAGTTTAAAAGCAATGGTTATGTGGTTCCTAAGACTAACATTACGAATAGCTTGGACTGCCTGAGTAACTAACAACTGCCTGGAAGAACTAGAACATTATATACAAATAAAAGAAAGAGACAAACAGCATTCTTTGGTCATATGACAAGAAGAGAGGCATTGAAGAACATTGTGACAATTGGAAAGATCAGAGGGGGAAAAAGGCAGAGGAAGCCAAGAAGAAATGTTGGATGGACTGAGATGGTAGCATGGAGGAATATTATCAGCAGAGTCGATTCAGAACACTAAGGACCGAGATCTGTGGAGAGACATGAATGCCTAGGCCAGTTGGCTGAGTACATTTAATGATAATGCTGAGTCGCCAATACATAAATATAGTAATAAAACATGTAATATTTAATGTTTCATCTCACAGCAAGTACAAAGTTATAGGCACAACAACTTCTTGACAGATTTCAAAACATGTAACACTAAAGAAAGCAGACATTCAGACTACAGAATCACATTCTTATTAACTGATTCAGTGCCAAATAAAACAAGTAACTTTGGACAAGACATGGTACACAATCACATGAACAAGTTTTATAATGACAATTTCCATTCACTAACCACTGAAATTGCCAAAGATACACAAAACACAACAAATAACACCATTACTCTAGTATGGGGATATATCATCCTTCTGTCTAAATGGGAGATCTTCCTCTTCTTCTTTGCGTTCATCCGGAGTGTTTTTTCAGATGTGATTGCGGTGTGTCTGGTTAGGCACCCTTGGGCCGAAACCCTTGGGCCAACACATCCGACTTTTAGCGTGCATTTTTGACAGGTTAGCATTCCTGTGGGACTCTCACTTTTGTGGTGCCGTCCACATCCCAGCTTGTCAAGTTGGAACGGTCGAATGCTTCACGATCAACCCTCAAGGGAAGGCAGGGACAGTCCATGGCATTTTCCGCCATCCAGGGTGGCTTCCATAGTTGCAGAGCCGACACATAGCGCCCTGGTGCTGGGCTCACCGAGGGAATCGTCACGTCCTGCTCATGGCTGCTTTAATTCCTCACTTCAATGTATTGGGCATTTCGTTCACCACGGGCCTTTCCCGCACAAACCAGACCGGTCTGCAGACGGTATCCACTCAGCGAGTTTTCGATTCGGACATGTGCTTGTCGCTGTGCCCGTCAGAGCTGTTCCGGGCACAACGGACATTCGGAAAACTAGCTAGTCAGAGCTTTTCCGGACACGATAGGCATTCGGAAAACTAGGTAGTCAGAGCTGTTCCTAGCACGAAAGACATTTCACTCGGACGTAATTGCGTAGTGCCAATTTTTATTTTGCCACCCGTAGGACGGCACTTCCGTCTTCGGCGGGCATTTTTTAATGAGGTTAGCCTTCCTCGGGTTTCGAGGCACGTTAGACTCTTACTGTTGTGGTGTCGCCCACATCTCAGCTGGTCAAGGTAGAACGGTCAAAGACATCACGGTCAACCCTCAAGGGAAGGCAGGGGCAGACCATGGGCATTCCCCACTATCCAAGGAGGCTTCCATAATTGCAGAGCCGGCACATATTGCTCTGAGACTGGGCTCACCCGAGGAATCGCCATATCCTGCTCATGGCTGCTTTAATTCCTCACTTCCATATATTGGGCATTTCGTTAGCCACTCGCCGCTCCCCGCACAAACCAGGAACGGTCAGTCTGCGGACGACATCCACTAGGTAAGTTTTAGCTTCGGACTTCCACGCAATGGATTCGCTAGCCAAGCGTTCCATTTCGTGTTAATGAGACGTTTTTCACCTTTGACTGCACTCACTCTATGAGTATAGATATAGACATTTTCCGTAACCATTTCGTGCGACTGGGGCGCTTTTCTACCTTTAGTACTCGCTCACGAGGTAGGCTACATGTGCTGCCGGCTCAGCACCTTACCTCCGGGCATCAGTGAGCGAGAGACGGCCAGGCCCTCTCATCCGGGGATCCCTCATATCCCCCAGCTGAGAGCCTTCGAACAAGTATCTGAACTAAGCATGTAGCGTGCTCAGCATCTCACCTCCGTTTTGCAGTATGTGGGTATCGGCCCGGCTCTCACATCTAGGGGTTAGTGGCTTAGAGGCGTTCAGCCATATCCCTCAGATGGTAGCCTTAGGGTATGTGTCTGGACCAAGTATTAGTGGCTTCGTGCACCTGATTTGAGCTTTTGACTGCTATCCTCAGTCTACCTGCAGAGCAGCAGGTTGTGTCTCTCTTAGTCTGGTCCCTATCTCAAGAGCTGTCCGAATATGTAGTTGTATATCCATCGGCCCAGCGCTTGGGGTCACTGGGACACAAGGCCCCCCCCCACCGCGGCTAGGTGGAGACACATGGGGGGGGGGGGGGGGGGGGGGGAAAGATAGGAGATCATATTTGGCGATATATAATCCTTTGGCGCTGAATCAGTTAAAATTGTGTCCTTTGCAGGACATTGTGATCAACCCAAGGTTGAGTAGTTTGCCACTGCTTTCTGAACGTGAAGTCATAAGTCCAAATGACCAGTGTAAGGGATGAACTCCCCCCCCCCCCCCCCCACACACACACACAGTGCACCAGCAGTTTCAGAGTTAGAGTGCTCATATCCTTTCAACCACTGCGACTGCCGAGTCACATTCACATCCAACAAAATTAATGCATACCTTACTCTCTGAGCATGGCTCTAAGTAAGTTGCTGGAACCCAGCCTTCATTTTTTCCTATCTTTACAAACCACCAGCCAGAAGAGGTCTTCTCTGACACCTGTGATATCAACCATGTTAAAGCACTGAAAGGATGTCTTCAAATGTAACTACATGCAGAAATATAATAACAAAGAGCTACAATACACACTCGTGTTCACTGACTACTATTACTGCCATTCAGGAAGATAGGACTATTATTACAGCTGGTTTCCTTTTAGTAAGTCTGCGTCAAAGCACCATATTTTTGTTCTTCATGAGTTTACCAGTTTACTAGGTTGAAACAAAAGCAACCATGCACACCAAATATTCTCAGTACAACCAACCCACTGATCATCAACATTATGTACCAAGCCGATAAGCATGGGCAGCCATGGTTTGCCTTCTCACACAATCACCAGCGTCTCAGATCAGATCTGTGTTTGTGTACCAATTACACAATGTGGCCAAGTTATCCAGGTATTTATCTCTTAGTCTTCCCATTGCTCTTGTCCCACAGAAATCTGTACAGATATGAACAAACAGATACACTACTGGATAGACTGGCATTAATATCTCTGTACAGTTCTGATCCCAGTGGCAACATGAACTCTTACAGCCTTTAAGCAACATATAATGCATGGTTGGTTTTTTTCTTGTAAAATCAACCATCTTGTGATGTGTTTTTGTACTTGGTTAAGAATATATTTTAAAAACCTGGCTTTCCCAGTGGTCTTTCCAACTGCGCATTTAGCCCCTTTGAAAATAATGTACTCATAAATTTTCACGAAACTTATTTTACTCCTAGAACATCTACTGACAAACTTTCTGGGAGCACAAGGTATTTCTGGAAAGGAATAACAACAAAATTATTGGTTTATTTTTTTTTTAAACATACGAGGGGAAGTCAATAATTAAGTCACAAATGGCTGTAGAAAAATAACTAAATATGATAACAACTTGAAACCAGTTTATTTTATACATACATTGTCCCTTTATTTCTCAACATAATTTCCACCAACATTGATGCACTTATCCCATCGTTTTATCAGTCCTCCCAAACCGGCTGCATAGAACTGCGTGCTCTGTTTTCTAAACCACGTTTTCACTTCACATTCAACTTCGCCGTCATTCGCGAAATGTCTCCCGCCAAGGTGGGTTTTCAGTGGACCAAAATGGTGGAAATCGCTAGGGGCTAAGTCGGGGCTGTAAGGTGGATGTTCCAGAACTTCCCACCTTAGTTGGTTAATTTTCTCCTGAGTTAATCGAGCTGTATGTGGTCTGGCATTGTCATGAAGAAGCAACACTCCTGTAGTCAGCAGTCCTGAACATTTTCTTTGAATTGCATCATGAAGCATCGATATAACTTCACAGTACGATTTAGAATTCACATTGTCACCTTTCTTCTTGAAATTGGTTAAAAGCACTCCTTGACAATCCCAGAACACTGTCAGCATAACCTTCCCTGCTGATGGCGTCTTGAATTTTTGGACACAAGGTAAAGGAGGATGTTTCCATTGCATTGAAGCACGCTTTGATTCGGGCTGGTAGTGATGCACCATGATTCATCCCCAGTAACAATCCTGTTCAGCATGTCTTCTCTTTCATCTTCGTAAGATGATGCAAGGACAGGCCAAATCAGTCCATTTTGTGTTCCTCCTTTAATTGTCAGGGTACCCACCTTGAGCACACTTTCTTAAATGTCAATCGATCATGCATTATGCTGTATGCTGAACAATGTGAGCACCCTATTACAGATGCTACAGAGTTTATCGTTACTCGCCTGTCACCTCTAATTATCTCCTCCACCGACTGCATGGATGCTTCTGTTACAATCTCAACAGGATGACCAGATCGGATTTCATCAACAATTTTAGAGCATCCTGGAAATTTTTCTACCCAGCTATGCACCACTTTACGGGACAAACATTTGTCAGCATAAACAGGAAGCATTTCCTTATGAATGTCCCTTTGCAGGCAGTCCTTTTGCCCACAAAAACGCACAACAGCACGTTGCTCTTTGGTTGTACACTCCATAAGTACAGTCGCCATTTTGTTTATGCGCTGCACATGCGCATGTGCATTAAACAGTAGAAAACACCAACTACATTTACCTGCCATCCCACAGAACTGTGTGACTTACTTATTGACTCGTTCTCGTACTTCTTGTGCACGGGACTGATTTTTGCATGTGGATTAGCTTCCCCTATAACCATTGTCCATCAAGCAAACCCACTCTCCCCGGGAAGGTTAACCCAGTCAACAAATGCCCGCAGAAGTCGGATGTGTTGGCCTAACGGCGCAAGAACGCAGCTCTGCTGTAAACAGGCACAACGCAATCACGTCCGGAAAAAAAAAAAAAAAAAACTCCGGATGAACGAAGAAGAAGAAGAAACCCACTCTGACTTCTGAAGTACTTGCAATCTATGTCCCCAACTCAAGTACAAGAAGTTTACATTTTAGTCCAACTGACTGGTGTAGGGGTCTAATCCGCAACCTCAACTTCAGCACACTGGAAGCTTCAGAGAGAGTGCTCTTACCCATTCACCCATGCTGACCTTCTTTGAGCGATAATGATCACATGGGCTTTATGTGATGATATGGAGAAAAAAACTATTCACTCACCACAACTTTTTCGCCTTTCTTAAAACTAAGTCCATCTCCAACTGTGTCGGTGAAATCATCAGCTGTTACATATACAGTTGCTATGTTGACAGATGGTGGAATGTCCATTTTCTGTTGTCACAAGAAATCAAGCTCGGTCAGGGACAAGAAAGCTAAAGCCTAAAGTTATCTCCACATGTTAAAGGACAAAAATATATTTTATCACTTAACTCCTGTCTTTCTATAGTACTCAATTTAATAGAAAATACTAGATATAATAACAGAAATATAAAGATGGTAACAGGTAGCAAGAATCAAGTGTATAAATCTGTCATAACAGCTAATGTGAAAAGTTAACATGGAAATACTAGATATAATAATAATAGAAATATAAAGAAGGTAATAGATAGCAAGAATCAAGTGCATAAATCTGTCATAACAGCTAATGTGAAAAGTTAACTTTACATTATACCTTTACTTTTATTCACTTCATTTTTTTCTTTTTTGTCACTTACAGCTTAGGATAGAAAAGAAACAGTGAAAGAAAGAAGAAAATATACTTATAAATTTTTTTTAAATGTTGCATATCCCTTACAGGACGTTGCAGTCAACACCAGCATTTTTCAGCTGCTGCTGATGTACTAGGCAAGTTTTACGTTTAGTAGTTTGCCATTACTTTCTGAACAACCGGCTCACATACCCCTGTAAGTTACCAGCGCGGCACGAACCACTGCTAATTCTAGCAGCTGCTGTTTTCCGCACATGGATATCCGGAATTTCAAACAATGTCGTTAATCCCTCGACCAGGGAGGCTGGCTTATAATTTATATATATATATATATAATATATATATATATATATATATATATATATATATATATATATATATATATATATATATATATATATATATAATTATTATAAATTATAGCCATTCTTAAATGTTTTGTTATAAATTACAAAACTGGACATGATTAATTTAAAATTGTAAGCACTGGCATCACAATCATATTCTATATTTTTTATGTTAGCCTTAAGATTTACTGGTGATATGTTAGACTTAAGATTAACTGGTGAAATTTTAGACTTAAGGTTTACTGGTGATATCATAGTAAACTTAAGGTTTATTGGTGATATGTTAGACTTAAGATTAACTGGTGAAATGTTAGACTTAAGATTAACTGGTGAAATGTTACTTAAGGATTACTGGTGATATCATGGTAAACTTAAGGTTTACTGGTGATATGTTAGACTTAAGGTTTACTGGTGATATCGTGGTAAACTTAAGGTTTACTGGTGATATGTTACACTTAAGGTTCACTGGTGATATTTTGTTAGACTTAAGGTGATACTACATTAAACTTAAAATTTGCTGGTGACAGCGCATTAGACTTATCAGCAATAACATGTTTCAACTTAAGACTTACAGGAGATATAGAATTTGTCTCATATTTTCATTGATAAAGAGGCAAACAGAGGATGTTGCCAATATCACAACTTTTTTTTCTAGATACATATCCATAAAACAGGATCAAACCCAGCTGCTGTACCCATCAGACATAAATACCTCCACCACTACAAACACTACCTGGACATCTCTGTTGGTTACCCAGCACACTCATACAACCAGCACAACAAACTCTTAATAATTTTTATTTTGTTCGCTTGCTTTAAACTCAAGCGTAGTCCATACACATGCTACTAATTTTAATGCACTGGACTAATTTCTGCGTGTGGATTAGCTTTCCCTATTACCAGTGTCTCTCGCCATCAGGCGAATGGACCCACTCTGACTTCAGAGGTGCTAGTAATTTATGTCCCCAATGACAAGAAGTCAACAGTTTAGTCTAAGTGACTGAAGAGTTTAAACTTGCTACCTCGACATCAGCACATCGGATGTTTAAGAACAAGTGTTCTTATCCATTCAGCCATGCTGGCCTCCAACTCTGCTCACATTTAAAAGAGTTTCAAATAAACTAAAAGGGAAAGTGGGATCTGAAATATGAAGAGCAACACTGCTTGTTCTGTTGTAGCTGCATCAATACATCATACCATTACCATGACAGAATTCTGGCGTGGAGGCGGGTTGAGGCTACCACCTCGCTCTAGACTTCTTTGTTTGATAATAGCCGATGGTCCTGTATGTTTTATGTTTGAAGAAACTCGCTGGGTATCTCTGTTTTGTGGCTGTACTGCTGGTCTTACTGGCTGAAATGAAATGTACTGATGTCAAAAATGTATATTAGAAATAACACATTTACTGAGAAATATCCATGGCATGTGCTGTCTTGTCACGTCATACTGGTTATTCTGAAAACTGGCATGGAGGTTTTCGTTTCTTAACATGTCACTTCACTATTAATCTAGCTCTCTGACTACCTATAAACATATTCTTGGAAAATTAATCTGGTGTATCCCCTTGCCTTCAAAATTCACATTAAGTGATATACAGTCTGTAATTATTCTGTTGTGAGCAGTTTTAATTTATGGAATATTGCTAGGGAAGTGGCAATTTTTGGCCTACAGTTTATGATTTCCAAAGGTCAATGGATTTTTAACTGGCATAGCATGTACATGAGACCTATATATTTGCTCTTATCTGAGAAGGTTATGCATCTTCTTCTTCTCTATTCATTTAATATTTTTGTTTGTTTTGAACATAACTGCATTATGCCTGTTTACAGCACTGATGCGATATTTGTGCCATCGAGTCAACACATCCAACTGCTCACTGATATCTGCTGACTGGGTTAGCCTTCCTGGGTAGTTTCATAGGACATCCCTTGGCCTTAGTGTGATGACATTATCTTCAGCCTTCCTGCAACAAGTGGTGCCCCTCTAATATGCCCATTCAGAACAGCCACATGTCTGTCAGCCCACAAGAAAAAGCAGGGGCAGAACATGGGTTTTCCCCACCATCTAAGGAGGCTTCCATAAATGCAGAGCTGACACATGATGCACTGGTACTGGGCTCACCAGGTATTTACCACATCTTGCACAAGGCTGCACTTAGTCACATTTCTATAGATTTGGCTGTTCATCAAAGACTGTGCCTTTAGAGACCATCATGCACAGTCTATAGATTTGGCTGTTCATCAAAGACTGTGCCTTTAGAGACCATCATGCACAGTCTGTATATTTGGCTGTTCATCAAAGACTGTGCCTTTAGAGACCATCATGCACAGTCTGTATATTTGGCACTTTTTTTTTTTTTGCGCTCGCTTTGAACTCAAGCATAGTCCAAACACACCACTTCTAGTAGTGCTTGACTGAATTTTACGTATGGATTAGCTTTCTATATTAACAGTCTCCTTTGCCACCAGGCGAACCCACTCCGGCTTCAGAGGTACTTGTAACTTACATCCCTAAGTCAAGGACGAGGGGTCAACATTTTAGTCCAAATGTCCGATGTAGGATGTAGGGGTTGAACACACTACCTTAACATCAGCACACCGGATGTTTAAGAACATACATTCTTATCCATTCGGCCATGCTGACCTCCTCATGTTGTGGATCAATTCTATTAATGATACTCCTCTCAGTCTGCCCCTGCCTCTTCTGCTGTTGATCTGTCCGAGCATCACAGTGTTTTTCAATGCCTCTCATCTCATTACATGACCAAAGACCACTAAGGCAGATACTATAAAAAGAAGTGAAGTGTGAGATCACATGTACTAGGTTACAACATAATAAGGTCAGGTAACTAGCTCCCTTCCATGCTGCCTTTCCCACTTAATAAATACTGCTGAAAACTGTCTGGCATCTACTTTACAAGATCAGGTCAGCCCTAGGTATTACAATGAACACAAAAATCTAACCCTACCATTATCACTAATGTGAATTAAACCCTGGATCCTCCCATGTGATATAAGGGCCCTTACAGGAAACAAGAAAGTAACACTATAACCTATGCATGGTATAAGAGCTAACTAAGGAGGACAGGCATGGGGCTAGCTACTTCATCCCATAACTGCTAAATACAAGCAACCATGAACAAGTCTAAAGAGAAGGAAAGAAGAGTAACTCGGCCAACCAAGAGGAAATGAGGCCTTCTAGAAGAGGGTATGATGCAATGTGGAGAAAGCTGCAAGGAGTCCAGATCATCAACTTACCTCCTTCCACCTAAGTAAAATCTCCAGAAATGGCACCTGGAATGTCAGAACTAATAATATGGGGATAATATGTGGAGCAAGATGCAGGAAACAGCAAAAGATAGGATGGCTTTGTATGAGTTGGTTGAGGGCTTATGATCCAATGGCAGATGAAGGGCTGCAGTAGAAGATGGAAGCCCAGACCACACACTAACCACATGTTTGCCACAGCAGGACTGGTTATAACTGTCTCACCGTTTTCGTTTCCTGGTTGAGAAGGTTGCTGACATCATGCAGACTACTGATCACCTGGACCCCACTGAGCCTGGACTTTTCAACCACTGACACGATGTGCATGTTGGTAGCCTTCTTCAAGTATGTGCCTGGTGCATACGCCTCTTTGCCCTTGTATCTGTAGGACATCAACTCAGATGTGTTATATTCAGACATAATTCACTGCTATAATTATTCAGAATTAATCCATTAAAATATAAGCAGTAGTTAGCAACAGGGAAATGCAGTGCAGAGATACTAACATGTTAGATTTAGGTAGCATACTGACCAAGAGCTCCCGTCATCTGCCTGCAAAGCATGCAGTAACTTTCTTGGCTAAGAAAGAACCATAATCTTTGTTGCAATAAAGCTTGTCAAGACTAGAACTTTTGCATGCTTCGAGATTACAAGAGAGATAGTAATTTTCCCACTGAAATGAGGCATGATTCCTGGATCAACAGGTCAGGGTCAATGAGCATGATGATGGAGACAGGACACTGCAGACACCTTGGGCTTGAAGGTGCTTGAGGCAGGAGAACTGGCTAATGACTGAGAAACTTTTCAGTCGGTTGTGATGAGAGCAACATGCCGCAAAGGACCTGCTACATGATGAGTCTCTCACATCGTGCACACTATACACAGAAAGCTCACAAGTATGCTCAGATTGTGCACACTATACGCAGAAAGCTCACAAGTCTGCTCAGATTGTGCACACTATGTATGCTCAGATTGTGCACACTATACGCAGAAAGCTCACAAGTATGCTCAGATTGTGCACACTATACGCAGAAAGCTTACAAGTATGCTCAGATTGTGCACACTATATGCAGAAAGCTCACAAGTATGCTCAGATTATGCACACCATACACAGAAAGCTCACAAGTATGCTCAGATTGTGCACACTATACACAGAAAGCTCACAAGTATGCTCAGATTGTGTGTTGCAGGACTACCAGGATGGAACCAAGACATCAACAGTTCATGATTTAATCAATTTGTACTCGAGTGAACAATGCAATGCAACTGGACTTTCAATCAATCAACAAAAGGAAAATTCTTAATCATTCACTGACAGCAAGAACTAGTTTTCCCATTGTGTAAAACAAGTGTAAGAAATTCCATGACAGACATTGCTGAAGAAGTGTGAAACGACAATCTGTGACATTATAAAGTGGGTGGTCTGCTCCCTTCTTACCATGACACTTTATCCTCCCAGAAAAATGTTTGGTACTTTTTTCCTTAGTTGTCCAGTGTAGTAGAGTAGTTGCATTGCATCTGTTTACAATGGAATGCTGATACTGTGCCCTTTGTTCGACACATCCACCTTTATCATGGTAAATGTCTGGATTTGCCCTCCTCAGTAGCTCTGTAGGACAATCCTTTGTCTCAATGTAGTGACATCTGCATTTGCTTTGTTCCCAGTTTACATTCTATCTAGTACATTCTGATATAGGAAATAACCATAATTTCTGGCACCAACTCAGCCACACAGTCACGTAAAATAAATTGCTTGTGAAATATAGATTCAACCCAGACTGCTTAGTTGGTACATCTTTGCACATTCTATGATGCTTAGCATACCTACTCCTCAGAGATTTCTTTTCAAGCAGAAGCCTATAAAGAACAGTGAATGCAATACAAGCCAAGGTGGATGTATCCTTTAAACTGTCATCACAGTGTCAACTCTGAAAAGTGTCTTCTCCAGCCCTGCTGTCTTTGCTGGTAGACTTGTTACACCTTTCATTCTTATACATTGCTTCCGTCATGTGACATCATAGACATGGCTAAAAATGCCAAGGCTACTGTTGCTTCAATAGTCAATCATGTTGGAGCCAATAAAACAGAACAACAGATTCACCAGAATTAGTTTTTTTTAAAGTAAATTAGCACGAAAAACAAACAATGCTACATAAATAAAATAAATTGGCCAAGCAAATACAAAACTACAAATACAATCTCTATTTATCCATCAAGAAAGCCTGAGTACTTATGGGTTTTCATAGAGAGCAAATCTCTGGGAACTTATGCAGATCTATTGTCTAAGTGTCATGCCCAGATTTGCAGAAGCAATAGAGTCAATTTGCTAGCTTGAAAGGTACTTGTCTTTGAGGCAATGCAGATGGACAAAGGAGATGGATATATTGCAGGCAAACATGACAGCTGGGTGCATGGTGACACATCCTTTGATAAATGTTCTGGAATGCAGCTATTGGCATGGGGAGTCGAGTATAGAACTGTCAGAATGACCTGACGAGGATGGTTCTCATGTGTAGCTACCCAGCTAAGAAAAGGGATAATCAGCATCCACACTCTTCACCTTCTGCTGAGAGAGTACTTATGGGTGCAGTGATGTTGATTCTTCATTATAATCATCATAATTTCAGAAATCCACAGCATCGAATCTGTGTGCAAATAACACAATATAATACATAGGACAGTATTTACCTAATGAGCCACCAACCATCTAAATTCTTCTGTAGAACTTGAACTACTGATCCTTTCTCCAAGCTGACTTCATCAGTACTGGCAGCGTCAAACTTCTCAATACAAATGTAGTTCTCCTCTGCAATATTTAGGTAAGAAGTGGGCTTTCATTGACATCCTACATTTTTTTTTTTTTTCAAGCATAACTTCATGGCACTGGACCGATTTTTGCCTGTGGATTAGCTTTCCCTATTACCAGTGTCCCTCGCCATCAGGTGAACCTACTCAGACGTCTGAGGTAATTGTAATTTATGTTCCCAAGTCAAGGTCGAGAAGTCAACCTTTTAGTCCAACTGACCGGTGTAGAAGATGAACCCGTTACCTCGGCATCAGCACACTGGATGTTTAAGAACACATGCTCTTATACATTTGGCCATGCTGACTTCCCTAAACATGTTTTATTAATTGTAAAAAGTGACATAAATACAAGAGTAATTTATGGACAAGTTAGACACTAAAGTCAGGTGGATAATGACATGAAAAACAGTCAAATTAACCATAACAAATATTGCAAGTGTGAATGAAGATAATAATAAGCAAATGCTAAGAGAAATTACAGAGGAACAGCTGAAATGTTATGGAAGCTTATTAGCAGGAAAGTTAAAGGATTTGAAAAGAAAATAAGTGCTTTGTACACAAATTATATTTACCTTTTTGGCAGAGAGAGTGACACAGAGTGAAACACAGATACACACAGTGTGTACATGGCAATGTTTGTATTTGCAAGTGCATGCATGCACACACATGCACACACAGAATTTTTAAAAAACCATTGGTAATTATCACAATTCATGTTAAAGTTAGTTGCATATACTGTTTAGAACATCATAAGCAACCCCAACATTGGTTGGCTGTTTGTGATTTACAAGGCCAAGTTTACATTTAGTAGTTTGCTTTCTGAATTATTAATGCCTCATACCATCGAACTCAATGATTTCATAAATTATATTAGCGTTCTTTATCAGAAATTGTAGTTGTCTAAATGAATAGTTTTTACAGCTAGTATGCTTATATTCTTTATATGCTTTCTTAATCCCATCACAATAATTATACTCTCTCTTCTCTGTCTTCCTCTGTCTCTTGTGAATGCACCCACCCACATACATACTACATACACAAGCACAGAAAACGAGAAAGAGAAAGAAAGAAGAGAGAAAGAGAGAGACGAGAGAGAGAGAGAGAGAGAGAGAGAGAGAGAGAGAGAGAGAGAGAGAGAGAGAGAGAGAGAGAGAGAGAGAGAGAGAGAGAGAGAGAGAGAGAGAGAGAGAGAGAGAGAGAGAGAGAGAGAGAGAGAGAGAGAGAGAGAGAGAGAGAGAGAGAGAGAGAGAGAGAGAGAGAGAGAGAGAGAGAGAGAGAGAGAGAGAGAGAGAGAGAGAGAGAGAGAGAGAGAGAGAGAGAGAGAGAGAGAGAGAGAGAGAGAGAGAGAGAGAGAGAGAGAGAGAGAGGAGAGAGAGGAGAGAGAGAGAGAGAGAGAGAGAGAGAGAGAGAGAGAGAGAGAAGAGAGAGAGAGAGAGAGAGAGAGAGAGAGAGAGAGAGAGAGAGAGAGAGAGAGAGAGAGAGAGAGAGAGAGAGAGAGAGAGAGAGAGAGAGAGAGAGAGAGAGAGAGAGAGAGAGAGAGAGAGAGAGAGAGAGAGAGAGAGAGAGAGAGAGAGAGAGAGAGAGAGAGAGAGAGAGAGAGAGAGAGAGAGAGAGAGAGAGAGAGAGAGAGAGAGAGAGAGAGAGAGAGAGAGAGACACACACACACAGAGAGAGAGAGAGAGAGAGAGAGAGAGAGAGAGAGAGAGAGAGAGAGAGAGACGAGAGAGAGAGAGAGAGAGAGAGAGAGAGAGAGAGAGAGAGAGAGAGAGAGAGAGAGAGAGAGAGAGAGAGAGAGAGAGAGAGAGAGAGAGAGAGAGAGAGAGAGAGAGAGAGAGAGAGAGAGAGAGAGAGAGAGAGAGAGAGAGAGAGAGAGAGAGAGAGAGAGAGAGAGAGAGAGAGAGAGAGAGAGAGAGAGAGAGAGAGAGGAGAGAGAGAGAGAGAGAGAGAGAGAGAGAGAGATATGCATACAGAAGAAATTCAACATTACAAAAATGTATTATACAGCAGCCAAAAATGCTGTTATTTGAAGTGTGCAATATTACATGATGACATCAAGGTCACCAAGGGCTACAGATTAGTGACGGCTTGACGGTGGTTCAAGGTGGAGGAAAGTGCAGAAGAACGAAGAGGTAAAAGAAGTAGAAGAGGCAGAAATATAACCATAAGACAGAAAGAGAACAATGTAAAACTGGCTACACAAAAGTACCTTGGCCAGGACTTGCAATTTGGCCCTGCTTCTCAAGAGGGTCTGATCCTCCCTCTCTTTCTAAGTAAGTACTTGGTACCCAGCCCTGCTCATCTTGAGAGTTCACAAACCACCAGCCTTTGAATTCACAAACAAATACACACAGAAACAATTAAGTATAAGTAATCCCAGGACAGATACTGTGTTAAGTTTTCACATACACTGGGTCATGGTATTATAAAAAGGCGTGAACAACTTGCTTCTTCACTCCCTTTCCTTCCCTAAAACATTCTGAAATTTATCTGATACCATTTCACAAGGCCATGCTCAGCCCCAGAAAAGACTCTTATCTTACATATACTGGATATGGAACCCAAGATTAGATGTGTAAGTGCTCACATGCACAGCTACACTACTGTCAAAAACTGTCATCTACTGCCTATGCTTGCAATGTAGGACAGGGAAAGTGGGCTGTCTTGAACCTGAGGAATTAAGGTCGTCTTGCTAGTGCAGTCACCACGAACTGTGCAGGTTAGGGTTTTCTTTTTGCCCCTGGAAGAAAAATCCACACCTTACTGAGGATTCGAACCCGGGTCTCCCAAAGGAAAGCTTGGCATTTTAGCCACTTGGCCTGACACACCTTAACTATGCTGCTAAAGTTTCTATTAACCATTTTAAACTGAGAAGAATAAATTTGAAAAGATGTTACACATAACTTAATTTTTGATGTTCTGCGAATGTAATTAGAAGTTGTGAATTGTCTTCCCCGCTCATTTCAAAACACTGACTTATCTGTGTTTTAATATTTGTATTTATTATTTTCTGTTGTTCTGTATGAATACAAAACTACAGCATGTTAGACTGTTGTAAGCTCTATTTATAAGATTATATAATAAATTTAAGAGAACAGGCTTTAATTTCATTAAGGCAGTATATGCTATTTGTTCTTCACTTCATAATCTGACTACTAATACTTCTAGCATACATGTTTTCATCCAATACTTTGCTAAGTATCCCTGGGCTTAAATTTTCCCACACACACCAAAAACAAAGTCAGTTAATACTAAAGTAAATTTAGAACTACACAAAATATCATATATAAGCTATCAACATGCCTATATTAATGTGTTCTGAATATGAAAAACAGAATTACATGACTGGGAACAATCATGATATATTCAAATAGAAGGGAAAACACACAATTAAAATAGTTCTAAGAGTTTTTTTACTTCTTCTTCCTTCATTCACTTGGTAATTGAATGTCTATATCTGCAATGCTGCTGCTTGTATAAGCTTCACTGTTTTTTTTACTTCAATCAATAGTCAGTAAAGTTTAGATTACAAGCATATTATTTTTGAATTTAAATGGTAATCAAAAATTGGTAGTCTCTGGAGGAGCAATCTGTGGTGAACTGAAGGCTCAATATATGGAAGTGAGTCTAAGCAGCCATGTACAGGATGTGATGATTCCTTGGATGAGCCCATTACCAAAAAGTTATGTCAGCTCTGCTGGAATCCTCCTAGGATGGAGGAGAATGCTCATGGTTTGCCCCTCCCATTCTTTGAGGGCTGACTGGCTGCTCTAGATGAGCGAGTGGGGAAACTTCCTGTAGACAGAGAGATGAAGATGGCACCACAACAATCAGAGTGTGAAACATCCTACGAAACACCCAGGAAGGTTAACTCAGTCAATAAACACTTGAAGAAGTGTAAAGCGCTCAACAGAAAGGAGCAAATATTGCAGCTCTTTTGTAAACAGGCACAAAACAATTATGTTCAAATCAAACATTTTGAATGAATGACGAAGAAGAAAAACAGGTAAACAATTTAACAATGTAAATCTGAAGGTCTTATAATATGGGAACACACTCATTAACTCTAAAAATTACACACGGCTTTTATTCCTATATTTGTTCACCCCCGAGCTTACTTACATATGTACAAAATGTGTCCACTTCAAAATACTGTGTCAACTATTTCTTCATACATGAAAGCATTGAAGCCACATTTATGCTACTTACCACTATCACTTTTCTCCAGTACCTCAACTTTAAGCCCCGGCTTCAATGATAATTCACCAGCTGCTTGTGAAGAATACACAGCCACTGCAACATAGCACTCAAATCTTTTTGGTCTGGAGATCTTTTCTGCCTTTACTTCTTGGGAGTTCTTTGGTTTGCTGAGATGATTTAAATGTGTTGAAAGTCTTAATTCCAAAACACCGAGCATTTTATTAAATGACTCCAAGTGTACAATTTCTAAACATCATTCTTGTAATAAGTTTATATATAAAAATGTTGCATGTCCTTTGCGGGACACTGCAATCAACTTCAGGGTGAATTTCTTGGCAATTTTACATTCAGTAGTATGCCACTTAAGTCAAGTCTTAGTCAGATATGATTGAGCTACCATATGACAGTAGACGGTACTACCTGCTTTCTGTTAGCGCTGAATGTTAAGCGGTGTTCACTAAATCCGACACCTCACATTGTGCCAATAGCTTTGGGCAGAGGAGCACAATTGGGAGTGCACAAGCATTACCCTTGTACAAGGAGATGCAATCTAAAGACTAAATGGCAGGGCAGACCAGGCAAACAATGCCTTGGTTGACAACTGACCTAGGAGGGAAGCTCTCTGACAGGTGGACAGTTAGAGCATTGTTTTGCTGATCTAGTGGCTTCAGCAGCTTGTCTTGTTCCAGACATATTCGTGTAATCTTTCCTCTGGAGTAAACTAGGCATGACTAGAAAGGGATCATGCTGCATGGGCAACACATGCTCTCTAAATTCAGTCAAGGCTTTGTGCTAAGGAGAGGTATAACTCCATTTTACAAACTATCATCTATCAAGACAGTAAGATGCCAGTCAGACAGTTTGCCACTGCTTCCTGAATGAGAAGTCAATGTTTAAGTCCAAATGACCAGTGGATGGAATCAACCTCCTACCCCGCCATCAGTGCATAGGAAGTTTAAGAGCACATGCTCCTAACTTTTGCCCATGCTGACCTCTAAGTTTATACAAGTTTCTTCTTCTTCTGCTGCGCTCATCCCGAGTTTTTTTCCGGATGTGATTGCGTTGTGCCTGTTTACAGCAGAGCTGCGTTCTTGCGCCGTTAGGCCGACACATCCGACTTCTGCGGGCATTTGTTGACCGGGTTAACCTTCCCAGGGCAAAAGTTTCAAAAACATAAATTCACTAGAATAAAATACAATATGTGTTGTTTTGACAAAGTAGTTTACAGGCATCTATTTTACAATTCCATCGTGGTAATGCCGGTCTCTCTGGCCGAGGGGTTACACCACTTTCTCCGTAATCCCGTTTATCACGCAGAGTCTCGTAGCGAGCGAGAACTGGAAGCGGTTCTACCGCTGGTGACTTGCGTGATAACTGAGCCGGCCGCTCAGAAAGCAATGGCAAACTACTGAGCGTAATCTTGCCAAGAAATCAACAGACAACTGAAAGATGCTGCTGGTGACAGCGATGTCCTGTAAAGGATATGTGAATTTAAAAAAAAAAAAATTGTGGCAATAATTTTTCTTCTTCTTCATACACCAGCAGACATCATCCTGAATTTGTGCAAAGTAAGCAGCAGTCAACTTGAACCTACTGATATCTCCAAAGAGTTTGTCCTCAAATGGTGGGGCAAAATAATGTCCTCTAGTCTACATATAGTATGGTAATAAAATAGGTATTCACAGGCACCCAAAGAAGCCAAGGAAAAAGAAGCAGATATAGGGGACACAATAGAACACTGAAAGGTACCGACACATATTGAAATTAAAACCAATCACCAGTCCAAAGACAACAGCAATAAAGAAACATGTGTACTTCATTGTTAGATCAGTGGTCACGACATGTCAGGTTATTCAGTCCAAAACAGTATAAAAAATAGCATGTGTGGATTCGTATTCTTCATCCTTTGTCCAGATGCCCTCAACCAACTCACTCCAAGCTGCCCCATCATTTGCTATCCCATGCAGCTCCATCCATGACCTTCCAAATTATTCATTTCTGTCTCTAATCTTTATGTGTATTTAGGTCTTCCTTTATTTCTTTTCCCCTGTAGATTCCAGACAAAAGACTTTCTAGTTATACTATTGTCATGTTTTCTCAATGTGTGTCCTATCCAGCACCATCTTTTTCTCACTTCTTGATTCACTGGTACAGGGTGTATTTTTAATGACTGTGCAGTTTAGGTAAATACAAAACTTGGAACAGCAATATTTTCAAAAACTGCATAGTCATTACAAATACACCCTGTACATGTTATGCTCCCCCCATAAGCTCCACATTGGTGGTTCTGTCACAACATTTTAGCCCTACTCTACACATGAACAAATTAATAAATGTTTGTAAAGTGTGGATTCTGGGATACACAAGATGGTGCCTTGCAGTTTGTGTATTTAGCTGAGATTTCCCAAGTGTGATCTAAAGGAGGATTTTGGTGCACTAATGGCTAGTCACACAGAGCAACAAAGAAGGTTTTAGAATCCAATCAATTAATGACACATAGACAATTGACATTACTGTGCGAACATGTGTATATTTCAGCTTGAAGGATTTATCTAGTTAGTTTACTTTATGTTGTGTGAATTCTGCAGTATGTACCTGACAAGATGCAGTGAAATATGCCAGGCAATAAATCGTGCAATCTATTGTTTGTGTCTTCGTTATTCAAATTTATAAGAACTGTAAAAGCTATGCCAGTTTGGGAGCTGTGGTAGTGCAGTGCCTAGTATGCCAGTTTCCTGGCCTGGTGATCATGTTTTTAAAGCCACATTAAGGCAGATTTTTAACATGAGAAAATACCCAATAAATGAGTACTAGGAAGTGTCTTGGGAAGTACAGGCGTTTGGCGTGATAATAACTATATCCCCCATCCAGTGCCGATGAGTATATAAAATACGGGCGTGATAATGACTACATCCCCCATCCAGTGCCGATGAGTGTATAAAATATGGGTCTAGCACCATATGCCCAATAAGGTGAGTAAATGGGTCCTTTACTTATTTACTTACCATACACTCCATGCACCTCAAGGATGAGTAAAAGGGTTCTTTAGGTTTTTCTTATGTCAACTTAACTCCAAAAATTGTAATTACAAAATGGGACCAGTTTCTTACATAAATAATACAGAAATATTAGCAAGCTCACAACTACATATTAAATGAGACACAGCATCCAAATTAAAGCAGACAATAGTCTGACAAATAAGAAATGTACTCAATATTTAAACCATATAATTTGTTTTGTTAATTATGTTGTACTAATATTTTGAAACAAAGAATATAGAAACATTTCATACAAAAGGCAAACCAAACACCAACCCTCAGCACACAGAAAATAAATGTTTACAAAAAGAACACTGGTGTCCATTAGAAATATCTAAAAAGAGCAATCTTACCTTAAATTGTGAAATAACAAACTTAGTGATAACTTCTCTTTCCTAACAAAGAACATATTAAAGTTATATTGAAGGTTGAAGTTATATTATGAAATGCTAATATTAGTAGGCTAGCTCCGTGGCAAAGGGGTTATGGACACAGTTCGTAATCCCACATGCCAATGTTCAAAACACAGCTGTGGGCGATTTGGCAGCAGACCACCTTGCATTGGATTTTTACAAAATGGTATGAGTGTCGGTCGTTCAGAAAGCAATGGGGAAACTACTGAACATAAACTTGCCAAGAGATCACAACAGCAAAAAAATGCTGGTCTTGACTGTGACGTCCTGTAAAGGGTATGCAACTGACTTTAACTTTAATATTAGTATCCAAACAGCCACAACTCTTTCCATATGGCTCTCCACAATGAGTGGCTCACAACTTTTCAGTTGCTCAAAGCTTTCCACAGTCTGTGTTCTAGCAGTAGATCTTTTGTTTCCTTTAAATGCCTCACAGTTTTCAAGCAGAATTGATTAAAAGTGGCACAGTTTTCTATGTAGGAGAGCTCATCTATGGTAAACGTTTAATTATCACAAGTTTTTGTGTTTTATCATTAGTTCATATGTTTTTATTGAAATGGTTTGGATGTCAACATAAACAAAACTGACCAGTCTAAGCCTAAACTCATGTAGCGTTATTACAATATTTTATGGTATTCAAGTCATAATTCATTTTATATTAAATTATATGAAACAAACAATTTCCTCGCATTCAGTAACAAATACACAGCAGCATTATTTTAAGGCAACTCCATCTGTAGAGTTACATCAGATGTTTTTCCCAAGTTTAGATAAACAGATCCTTGAATTAAATAAACAACAAATAATTCGCAAACATGTGCACAGATCTCATCTAACTTTACCAGATATGTTACAATCTGTAGGGGAACAGGTGGGCTAAGGGGTTAAGATAAAGAACTCATGCATCCAAGGACTCATATTCTAATCTCGGAGGCCAGCATAAAAGAATGGATAAGAGCACTCCTTAAACGTATGGTGTGCTGATCCGGTCTCAACCCCTATAGAGGTCAGATGGATTAAAATGTTGACATCGCATCCTTGACTTGCGGACTGTACATTACAAGTATCTCTGAAGTTCGAAGTGGGTTCACCTGATGGCGAGGGACACTAGTAACAGGGAAAGCTAATCTACACGCAAACATCAGTCCAGTGCTACTAAAAGTAGTAGTACTTGTATGGAGTTCAAAGCGAGCAAGAGCAAAATTAAAAAAAATTCTAATCTCCAGTAAGACAAGAAATTTGTCGACATTGGAGGTAAAACAAAAATTCTTAATTCTTAAGCCTGAACAATGTGTGATGACTGTTTAGACAAGTGGCTTTTCTTTCTCAGCCCTTGAAAACCATCCTGGCATACA
The DNA here is from genome assembly GCA_014155875.1 of Cepaea nemoralis. Lineage (NCBI taxonomy): Eukaryota > Metazoa > Mollusca > Gastropoda > Stylommatophora > Helicidae > Cepaea > Cepaea nemoralis. Next base: position 59,002 of record JACEFZ010027467.1, read on the forward strand.
CAAGCAATGGCGCTACGTGCTTTAATAATAGTTTAGTTACAGGTCAAGGAGCATTTTGCCAAGTGGCTAGAATATGGTTCCAGGTTCCTTGATAAGGTGAACAGATTTTGTTATGTCAGGGACAAAAAGAAAACCTAACCTGCACAGTTTGTCGCGACTACACTAGCCAAGTGGCCTTAATTCCTTAGGCTCAAGAGGCCCACACCTGTCCTACACTGCACATTACTATAGGCAATAATGACAATAATGACAGTTTAGTTACACTAACTGTTATATTTTTCTGTCCGAGTTATACTAATAATAGTTCTGAAGTATTTTGAACTCAAAAATGGTTAAGGTGAATGAAGTGGATAGTTATGGCTGGAAGACGTACTAGCAACTATTAATAAACCTGGTGTGCTTACTTTTTGTCATGACTGTCTGTTGGTGGATCAAGATCTTCTGGTTCCACCTCAAAAAACTCTAGGACATCATCACATTCTGAGATATGAGCGGGGAGCTTAATTAAATTCTGAAATATAAAATAAAGTGCACTTTGATTTGCAAATTATGACTGAAAGCTGGCTCTGGTGAAAGGGTTAAAGACACCGTTTGTAATCCCGCATACCTCGTTCGAAACACAGCTGTGGGCGATTTGGCAGCAGATCATCTTGCGTTGCGTTTTTTTATAAAATGGTATAGACGCCGGTCATTCAGAAAGCAATGGCAAACTACTGGACGTAAACTTGCCAAGAGATCACAAACAGCCAAACAATGCTGGGGTTGACTGCTTCGTCTAGTAAAAGATTGAAAGTGTTACAGTTTGAGACACAAGATAACCACAATAGAATCTTCTCAATTCAAACACATAAGCTTGACCAAAAACAGTATAAAATGGTTGTTGCTCTTGATCTCAATGTTACAGAGTTGTCTAATTTTGGCAGGAGCATAAAATGAAGTTTTAACAAAGTTAATTGCATGTCCTTTTACAGGACATTGCAATAAATCCCTAGCATATACTGGCTGTTTGTGATTTACTGGGCAATTTTCACATGTAGTAGTTTGCCATTGCTTTTTGAACAGCTGACTCTCACAGCACTGAAAACAATGCAAAGTGACCTACTCCCAAATCACCGGCAGCTGTTGTAGAATCCCTGACCCAATATGTTGGGGAATTGTCATGAGTTCACAAGCCCCTTGGCCACAGGCGTCGACATAAAATGAAGACAAATGTTACTTGAATATGGAATCTTAGAAGTTTTTTTATAGGAAATACTCATCAGACAGCAGACGATGCTTTCTGATCAAAAGTAAGAGCAAGTGGCTAGTTCTCTGCATGAGCTCTATGTATGAGATTTAAATATATATTTTATTTCTTCTGCTCTACCCAAGCAACTATTAATGCATGTTTGTAATTTATCAATAACTTTCTGTCATTCTCCATGTTCCCAACTGATGTGAAAAGAGCAAGAGGGGGACAATGAGATAAACAACTGGATAGCTTCACAATGGCATGATTGGGACAAGAACACAGACTTGATCTGAGACTGGTGATTAGTCCGTTGACAAACCATGATCGCCCTACAATTATCAGTAATGGCAAATAATAATGGTAATGTTCCTAATTCATACAACAGTAACATCTGATTTTGGGAGTTAAATATTCTAAACTTGCAAACTTGAAATAAAAAAATTTAAAGTACCACATTTCCATACCATTGAGACTTAGTGGGGATATTTTGCTAGCCTTATATTTTCTTGATCGAAGAGCTCTGGATGGATGATGTGGTCAGTGTCATGATGGACGCCTGACCTCTCACAAAATGTTTAGATGATGTTAGGGAGCTACCTCTGAAATCGGACTGGGTTGGCCTGATGGCGAGGGACATTGGTAATAGGGAAAGCTAATCCACATGCAAAACTCAGTCCAGTGCTACTAAAAGTAGCCTGTATCAACTATGCTTTAGTTCAAAGCGTGCGAACACTAAAAAAATGATTTTACGCAACCCTTTAAATCATAGTGTCATAAAATCACCCCACCTCAAAGGGATCCCAATGTGTGTATCCCAGAATCACAAATACTTAAAAATTCCTGTTGCTGGTTAAACAAATAGAGAGGGACGCAGAGGTGTTTCCAAGGCACCAGGGCTGGGTTCTATACTGGCCAAGACCTATTGACGCGTCCTCGCCGAGCGTCCTGGGCAACAGGTCCCTTCGGGGTCCTGGCTGAAGTCAGTAGGATCGTTGATTCCTCCGAAGTCGGAGAGTGTCTGCCTGCACGGCGAGGAACCACCAGTCTGCACACCAATAAGTCAGACATGGGACAACGGATACTCACGCAAACCTCAGGTCCTGTATGACATCACACTGATGTTGTCAACAGGATGTCTTCATCCGACATACAGGACTTCACGCTGGAGTTCACAGCCAGCGAACACAAGCAAGCAAACAAATAGAGAAAAACACAGAAAAAGGTAATCCCATAGTAAGTAAATGCTGCTGCTCGGGGTGTGAAGGGTTAGGCCTTCACATACTCTAGACCAGTGGTTCTCAACCTTTTTTGGCCCTGTGCCCCCCTTCACCATATTTTCAGAACGTCATTCCCCCCCCCTTCCTATCAAAAATTTGGCCCGTGCCCCCCCCCCCCCTTTCACCGTATTTTCAGAACGTCATTCCCCCCCCCCTTTCATATTTCCTATCTAAAAATCCCCCACCCCTATACAGTATACGTAAAAATGTAAGGTAAATTTAATAGCACATACTAAAACAAGTCTAGACATCCACATAAAACATGATTTGTGGGTCTACTGACTTTATAAAATGAATTTTAGAAGGATGAGACGTACTTAACTGTAAAGTATGAAGGGAAAAACAATATCAAGTAATCGGTTCTTGTATTAATGCGATCTTGAAATGGTCTTCATTCCCCCCCCCCCCTGGAAACCCTAAAATTCCCCCCTGGGGGGGGGGGAATTCCCCACCGGTTGAGAACCACTGCTCTAGACCATGCTATATGAGGTGGGAATGACCAGTTCTCTTTCTCATTGCATTTCCTTGCAAGAAAATTCTCAGAAAACTCTACAAATTGTCTTGTACCCATTTTATGAAGATAGGTCGACCTCACAGCCGTGCTGGTTAGAAACAAATAATCCTGTCTCTCCTGAGAATTGAACTTCGTCCACTGTTTTGACAGGCAAGTGGACTAACCACTATGCCAGAGCAGCTCCTTTTGTGGGTGGGTTTCTTAATTTTCCTTTTATTGGTAGGATTCTTAATTACTGAAATTTAGTCTTGGTAATGGCCGATTCAGTCTACTTTTTCAATTTGCAATTGCCAAGGGATTGTCAATGTGCACAACAATTACAAAAGATCAGAGATATCACTTGGCAGCCATGGTTGCTGGGTGGCTAGCACACTTGCCTGCTGGTCTGATGGTCATGTGTCCAAACTGCCATCGAGGCAGGGATTTTATAACATTGATTTACGCTACCAAGCCGACTTACAAGGAAATATACAAGATTACAGGCAGCCAGCATAATTTTTACCACATCAACCATTAAATGCCATCTGGTCTAATAATATGGTACCAGCACAAGTTACCGATTATGCGTTACATAAAAGAAATCCTTTACTTACCATATAACCAAAATGTCTCAAGGCATGAAAAACGGCCCTTGAATTTTTACTTATTTTTAATATCATCATCATCATCAAGTGCCATGCCGATAAGCCTGGGTGGTCATGTTTCACCATCTCAGCGATCATCAGAGTCGTGGATCAGTTTTGTGTTCTTGTTTCAACCATACAACGTGGCCAAGCCACTCAAGTATTTAATTCTCTGCCTTCTCCTTGTTTTCTTCTCCTCAATTATGCCAGTTGTCACCTAGTTCTCCGATTTATTTCTTCTCATAGCGTGTCTAACAATTGTGACTGTCTACGTCTAATTTCTCTAATCAGTTCACGTTTTACATTTGTTTCTTGTAGGACTTGGTCATTGGTTTTTCTGTCTGTCCATGGTATTCTTTTTGCATTTTCCTCAGAAACCACATCTCCACAGCCATTAGATGCTTTTCAACTTGTCTGTTCATTGTTCACGCTTCACATCTTTACCCATATGTTTATTTTTAATATACTACTTAGATTATTGTACTTTAAATTCACTGACAGGTAAAGTGTATCATTCACTTTACAGTACTCAAATAAGCCCTGCATTGTATAATATATTGCATGTCAAGTAAAACATATCACTCACCTTACAGTACATTACTAGGTAAGTAAATTATTCACTCACATTACAGTACTCATAATTACATGACAAAACAAATAAACCCCTCATCTTATAGTATTTTGCATGGCATATAAAAATATCACTCAATTTACAGCACTTTACAAGACAAGTAAAATATTCACTCACTTTGCAGTATTCTAAATTACATGACAGTCAAATATACAATTCATCCTATAGTAATTTACAAGGCAAGTAAAAAGTACCAACCATCTTACAGTACTCTAAATGGCAAGAAAAATAGAATACTCACTTTACAATACTCATCGATTTCCTTCAATCGCTTCATAGCTACATCTTTAATTTGACTTCTTCCAAAAAATATTTTTCCTAAAACAATAAATACAGATTGTAAGTAACCAAATTTTGATATCAATAACAACAGAAAAAAACTATGTTTACATGTTCATATTGAATATAAGTATAACAGATATAAGTATATAAAGAAGTAAAAACTTAACAATCAACATTCTAAGGCATTTAAAAATGTATTTCATTATTGTAACAAAAACCAGCAGATTAGGGTCTACCCAACACATACCCCAATCTATTTCAACCCCTTGTGGAAATTGGGAAGGCAAGGGGGACAAAACCAAGAGATCAGCGTGGAAGAATTGTCGAGCCTCACGAAGGATGAGTGTAATCTTACTCATTCTAGTAATTCTAGTGGGCCACGGTTTCCCTACGTGTAAAAAACAGATCCCTCAAGATTCTGATGTTCCACAGCAACTGTCTTACAATCTGTGAACCCAGTGTGCTGATGCCGAGGTTAGCGGTTGATTACCTACACCGGACAGCTGGACTAAAATGTTGACCTGTCATCCTTGACTTGGAGACGTAAATTACGAGTACCTCTGAAATTGGAGTGGGTTCACCTGATGGTGAAGGACACTATTAATAGGGAAAGCTAAGCCACAAGCAAAATTCAGTCCATCACTACAATAAATTGTGTGTATGGACTACGCTTGAGTTCAAAGCGAGTGAGCGCAAAAACAAAAAACAAAAAAACCTGAGAAACTCAGAAAAATGGTATTGTCCCGGGGCAAAAATAAGTCGCAGTTTTGATAGAATTATAAAAACTTCCGCACAAGCCGCAATTGTCAGTTTACCTCGATGTCTCACTAGAGACAGACCCTGTCCAGAAAACCTACGATGTATTAAACGCTCCTGATATATATTTTATTTTCGGAAGATCTACTTCTTAGGATCTGGACAAGGGTAATAGTCTCTGCTTGAAGGTAATTGATTAGTTTATTATAAGAGTCGGTGTAAATAAATAAATAGCTAAGAAAGTTCTCAGTTAAATGTTTACCAGTAGTCCCTTTGCGGATTGCACTTCTGCGCAACACATAAATTAACCTAGTTTCACACGGAACCTAGTTTCACACGGAACAAGTTTTCTCTAGACATTTGATCTTTTGATACTTATTTAAATTACCAGTCTACCCATAAACCTATTGATACCTTCTATTCTGTGCCATAGTGTTCCTATCTTTATACCATTTAATTAGAATCCCTACATGGGATGGCTTGAAGTAAATATAGGAACATGATAGTAAAAGTGCCTGGTTAGGGCGTTCTGGTGAACTCGAAATTTGATAATTACTCCACAAAGGAGGACTTTAAAGTAATTTTCTATAGAGCACTTCTTATAAATATTAATCTATCTTCACAATACTGAACTATAATAAAAGGTTGGATTAAACTAAAATTAATTTATTATGTTGAAAGTACAAAAATGGATTGGTATGGAAGACCAAGATACTGTCTCATTGATAAAGTACCAAAGTCAGTGGACAGAGGACTAGACCTATGTTGCATTTCCCAACATATACACTCCTGTAGACTGTGACAGCTTCCCTTATGGAAACAAGGTAGAGCCCTATCATCCTTGTCTACTGTCAGTCCCTGTGGGGAAATGACAGGCTAGTAGATTTATATAAAAAATCTAAACCTGACCCATAACAAAAAGTGAGAGCAGATCAGTAATATATATATATATATAATATATATATATATATATAGATATATATATATAATTATATATATATATATATATATATATATGTCTATCCCTTGGCATTTGCTTGTCCAATTGTTGTACAGAGATAAAGCCTGATTTGTTTTTCCTTCAGGTACCCTACTTATGTAAAGTGTAAAACCAAATATTGTGACATCATGGCTGAAAATAAGCCATTGTTATAAGAAATCATTCCTTCCAGGGCTGAAATTAAGCCAGTGTGAAAAGTTATCATTCTTTAATGGCTGAAATTAAGCCACTGTGTTAAAGTTATCCTTTCAGGGCTGAAGGCTGCCATATAGCATACAGGCGGAATGACGTCATAGAAAGTATGTAGAAATCCTATAACCCCACAGAGAAACTAGGAGACAAGTTAACAGCGAAAACATCATACTGACGTCGATTAACAACAAACAGACTGGCAGAGATGATCGAAGAAGAAAGCAGGGCCAATTTGATCCTGGAGCAAGTTAGCGTGGCTAGGGACTTGTTGGCATCTATCATTAGCTATAAAGATAACAACAGATGGAAGAATGTTGTAGAAGATCGATAGTGCCACATATTAAGAAACTGCGGGCAGGAACCTAGACATAATCTATGCAGCAGCGAAGCCAGACTGAGTGAATGGAAAGAAGGATGTATGCGGATGTATGGAAGCAATGGCGAATACTTTGTGAAGAACAGGTTTGATGTATTCTTGTAACAATAACTCAAATGCCTGCCTGGCAATAACAGGCAATTTAAGAATTCAAGATGATATTGATTGCAACAAACATTGTCAGCTGTAGTATTAAACAGCGTTCATTATTGTTGAAGCCAGAAGTCTGCTTCGTCTTTTATGTTCACAGTTGAGGCTCCAGTTGCTGTCACTTTAGCTAGTTGTCGTTGAGCCGAATGTATTTACACCTGCTGTTGGTTTCATGCATTTATAAATAAGGTATGTTAATAATAAGGAGTCAACAGTATGGCACATGAGGAGCTCAGTCTCGGGAATGCCAACAACTTGCCAGTAGCCACATAATATACCTGCCGGGAATCATCACAGTCCCAAGTCTGATTATTTATGTGTATGACAGTTCTGTGGATAATTGTACGTGATGGATTTTTTTGTTCTGTTCAAGTTATTCTGTTGTGGCTGAAAGTAGGCCATTGTGATCAAGTCATTTATGCAATTCTGAAGACTGGTCATAGTGAATATTATTATGTAGTCATGGCTAGTGAAGTGCCAGTATAATAAAGTGTCAATTCTATGTGGCTAGTGAAGAGCCATTATACTCTGTGTAATTTCTTCAGTGGCTAATGACGAGCCACTACAATCAAGTTCAATTCTTCGTGGCTAGGGAAGAGCCACTATAATCCTTGTCATAATCAAGAATCACGTCTTCAGGGCTTGTGAAGAGCCCTTATACTCATTGTTTCGTCATAGCTAGGGGAAAGCCATCATAGACCAAGTATCATTTGTTTGTTGCTGGACAGGCAGGTGCTTTTCCAGTATAGTAAAGGCAAAGGTTGCATAGACAGGAGAGGAGAAAGGAACTTATCAGGTGATGGTGTTTGTGTACTATTAGACCAAGCATTTGACTGTGGATGACAACGTATACCTACTGGCTCAGTGATGACAGAGTCAGCCGGAACTTTCCTCTTCCTCTAGTTTTGTCTTTATTTTTTTTCCCGCGTTTCCATCCTGTTTCAGGATATTGCGGTCAACATCAGCATCTTTCAGCTGTATGTTGATTCCTACCTAGGCTAGATTACGCTCATCAGCAAGCCACGACTTTCTGAGCGACCGGCTCCATAATCTCATAAGTCACTGGCGCGACTCGAACCACTTCCAATTCTCGTGCGCTCACGTCAACCACGAGAGTATTCGGGGTTAGGGAGAAAGTTGCTCGGCCAGGGAGACCAGCTCTGTCTTTATTATCTATATTAAATTCCTTATTTCAGTTGTAAAATTCTAATCAGAAGTTGTCAAGTTCTTGTGTTGGATAGTATAGATAAGTTACTGTTAGAAATTAATTCAACATCTTCTAGTGAGCTGTGGGGACAGCATAAATTCTCAAAGAGATGACATCTAGGAAAATAATTCATATACTGATTGCAACAAAACAAGTAAGCAGCTATCCCCCCCCCCTCCCCCCAACTCGTTACAATTATATATTTTCACTCATTTATCATTATTATTAGATGTTTATATAGTTTATGGTTACTATCTATATGTTCATAACTTGATGCCACAAATTTATCCTCACTATCAAATATATATATGAATATTACCAAATAACAACAACTGAAATTAACCAACATTTTAAAACAGGATAGGTTGAGGGATAGAGTGCAGACTAAGAGAGACCTATCATACTGTTGCCTTGCAAACAGACTTGGTACGATCAAAGGCTCAGACAGGGAAATCTGTAAAAAATGCCTGTTGAAATTGCATCAAATGGCACACTGATTAGATGAAACAGTGCAACGGAACTTATTATTGTAACATAAAATAGGTTTGACATATGCCTGGGTCATTGACATTGAGGTGAGTGACCTGTAGCGGGGCTATGAGAAAAACAACCAACCATGAGAAATAATGGTGAAGGTGAGTGCAGACCCCAGGGTGGATGGGGTGAGAGACAGTTGAGTTTTGTGTGAAGTCAGGAAACTTGAGGGACAGTTGAAGTCGAGATCCCGAGAGGATCGGATGAACAGTTGATGTTTGGACTCTGAGCTGGTCAGTGGTCTAAGGACAGGAGCGGAGTTAGAGATCTCCGTCCTGTGTTGTTCTCCCAGTTTTGAATGGAGGCCTAAACCCAAAGGGGGCTGGATAGTTAGTGAAGGCCTAGACCCAGTGTGTGAGTTGTATTGTGTGAGGTCCGGCCGTGGATAGTAGCTGGATAACTGTCTTGTAAATTTGAGATTAAGAAGGCCTTAAGAAGGCAGTGATGTGTGCGTGCTAAGTTGTGAGGAGGATATATATATATATTCTGTGGATTATACTGTTTTCTGGATATGGAAATATGTTATGTGTGTCCGTGTTCCTTCTGCATTAAAAGATTATGTGCGCCAACTCAATCTTGTTCACTGACTGGTGGAGGTGTACTGCAGGGGTGAGTTGTATTGTGAGACAGGTGGCTAGCTCAATTTACACTCCGTAGCGACATACAAGGAGCATTGTAACCTAGACAACGACCATCTCACTTGGTTATCATTAAGAACATCGTGAGAGGTTACACTTAATTTCAGCTCTAAGAAATCGGATAGCTAAATGAAATATTTAAACAAAACACAATTTTGTGAATGTTTATAATGTCTGGCTTTCACAAAGAAAATATGCATTTTTTATGTGGCAACATACATATGCGAGTTGTGGATTATTTAGCAATCACTAAAGAAGAATATCAAGAAATTTTTAATTTAAAGTGCATGTTACAAACGTTACAACTTGTTTACCTGGTAAAAAAGGAATCAGTCTCTTCTCTGGATCAATAGTACCAGCTTCTATAGGAAAATGATCCAACAATCTTGTCTGGAAAACAATGTAAAAACAATACTGTGTTTAAAGACAATACCATAAAAGTGCACCAAATAATTTCTGCTATCTTCTTCTTCCTTGTAGCTCTTTTCTGTTATCTTTTTTTTTTTTTTTAAGCATATCCTTTTACAGGACTTAGCTGTCAACACCAGCATCTTTCAGCTGTATGTTGATCTCTTGGCAAGATTACGCTCAGTAGTTTGCCATTGCTTTCTGAGCGGCCGGCTCAGTATCCCGCAAGTCACGAGCGGGGGTCGAACCGCCTCAGCTCTCGCTCCGCTACGAGACTCTGCGTGATAAACGGGATTACAGAGAGAAAGTGTTGTAACCCCACAGCCAGAGAGACCGGCTTCTGTTATCTACTTTTTTCTTTTCCCCCCGTTTCCATCCTGTTTCAGGATATTGCGGTCAACATCAACATCTTTCAGCTGTATGTTGATTCCTAGGCTAGATTACGCTCATCAGCCATGACTTTCTGAGCGACCGGCTCCATACTCTCATAAGTCACTGATGTGACTCGAACCGCTTCCAATTCTCGTGCACTCACATCAACCACGAGAGTATTTGGGATTATGGAGAAAGCTGCTAACCTCTCGGCCAGGGAGCCGGCTCTGTTATCTACTGCTTTATTCAAATGTTGTTAACTCTTTATACAATTGGTGCTTAACCAATTGAGTACACACATATTATGCTGTGGATGGAATTATTTATCAACAAATTTAATGAGACAGCACCCATATAATTCACATTTGCTATAATATTACATTAGTGGGGTACAGTAATTCCTCGGTTTTCGTTGACTTCCGTTATCGTTGGTCTTTGGTTTTCGCCAAAATTTTGCACAACAAATTTGTCACTGGTTGCCTCGGATTTCGTTGGCATGCCTGCGTGACCTCGCTACTAATTTTGAGAAAACAATGGGACCCATGAGTTCTTCTGCTCAGTTTGGCGTTGTTTCTCATTGTGTGAGCATCACCTCGCACATCTAGCCAAACAATTCCCTTGCTTTCCAGTGTTTTTGTGCTTTTTTTGCATGGATCAAGAAGCCAATATTCATTGAGTGGATGAATGAAGTGTTTGGCCCGAGTGTGGAAAAATACCTCCAGGATAATCACTGCCCCTTAAGTACCTCCTGGTAATGAACAACACTCTTTTAAATTTATTTTAAATTAATTTCTCATTGTTTTTAGTTTTAAACACTGTTTATTCTCTATAAAATGTGTTTTTGATGTGTATTTTGGAATGTCTAGAGCGAATTAATTGGATTTACATTGATTCATATGGAAATAATTGCCTCAGGATTTTGTCGCTTTCAGATTTCGCCAATTGTTACGGACAAATTACAGACGAAAACTGAGGTATTACTGTATTAGTGTAACAGTTAGGATATTATGCTAACAGTGGGGTCAATGTGGTTGGACAAGGGTTCTTCTTCTTCTTCTTCTTCGTTCATCCGGAGTTTTTTTCCGGACGTGATTGCGTTGTGCCTGTTTACAGCAGAGCTGCGTTCATGCGCCGTTAAGCCGACACATCAGACTTCTGCGGGCATTTGTTGACCGGGTTAACCTTCCCGGGGGGACAAGGGTTCAACGCCAGCTCTCCTGATTTGCTACAGGAGGGAAAGCTACCCATTCCTCCATGCACTCAGCCTTACAAACATGTGATGGTCCTATCACATACCCACAGCATTGGATCTGCTTTGGGACTGTTTTTTTTAATTTTTAGTATTACACTTAAGGATAATGACACTATTCAGTGTCACACATCTAGAGCTATTCTTGATTCCTCCAGGATCCTCCAAGTATTTCAGGATCCTCGCCGATGCAATGGAGTTCGTGCATTGAGCTGAGTTTCTCCAAACTCAGGTTTGAGTTAGGAGGAAAACGGAGCACTTATGGGTTAAACCGTGTGCCGTGATGTTGATCCAACGACTAAACTAAAAACTAGATTCCTCCAAATGATGCGTGACAGCATTAGTGAAATAAGGTGATGATGACACCTAAGGATGAGTAAACTATGATGTATGATAAACCAGATTAATTGGAAATGAACAGACTTTGTAAATCTGTTCAATGGTTAACTGTTCTGAAATATGTTATGCTAATTCAGTGTTGTTGTTTTTTTTCAAATATCTGTATGGTTTTTAAAAAATGTGAAAATCTGGAAACATTCCTTCTAGCATATTCTAAATATCTTCTTCTTCTGCTGCGTTCATCCGGAGTGTCTTTTTTCAGACGTAATTGTGGTGTGTTTCGTTATGCACCCTTGGGCCAAAACCCTTTGGCCAACACATCCGACTTTAGCGGGCATTTTTTAATCAGGTTAGCCATCCTGGGGTATACTAAATATAATTATAGAGCTATTATAATCAACTGCAAAAATCTCTTCCTTCCCCTCGTTTCTCTAAATTATTTACTGACAGATACACCCACACACTGAGAGAAGTAGAGAAAAAGTGACACAGAGAAAGGTGAGAGTGAGAGACAGACAGGCAAAGATCACGAAACAGCATAATTTAATTACCTGAAGGTCAAAAAAGCGACTGTATCTTCTATAAACTGTGACCCTTGACCCATCAGACCATGTCACTATGATAACGTAGACCTAGAAGAATCCAATAACAAACAAAACACATTACAACCTTATGTTATAGAGACTGAAACCACAACTAGTGCTTGGTTCATTCATAAATCTTCCTGGGAGTCTCTGTGGCGAAGAGGTCAAGTCATCTGCCTCGCGCTCCAAAGGTTGTTATGTCCTTTGGTTCCCGAGTGCATTTTTTCTCGGCGACTCCTGGGGGTTGTCACCGGAGCTACGGAGTTCATGCTTTGTGCGATGCTTTTGGCAGGCCGTCCTGTCAAAGGAGACCAAGGATAAAATCATGGGCAATGAAGTTGATCCTCTCAAATTTTAAGACTTATTTTTTCTTCTGGAAGACCGAGTTTGATGCATTCAGTTTGATGCATTAGCATTTAAGTCATTTGAGCCGTGAGAAGGGCTTGCATCCAACAAAGTAAAGATGGTGTAGAGACTTTCATCCTGATTTGGTACTTAACTCTTTCGCTACCGTGATCCCATCTGTGGACACGATGTATTTCCTGAGATGGCAGTCCGCCCTTTTCGTCCCACAAAATGATCAGTGGTTTATTTCACATATTTCTGCTCCGTTTCGGAATTTTAAGTTACAGTAAACTAAAAAGTCGTACAGCCGAAAGATCTCTACGCCATCTTGGTCCGGTCAATCGTTTTCTAAAATTGGATTCTTGTGAATTTTCAGTTTTAAGGTAGTGTTAATTTGTTTGTTTTGGTTTTTCACAATGGAAACGCCCACCAGTTTGCGTCCACGTAGTATGACTTGAGATCAAACTAGATTATTGTTTATAATTGTTTTAAACAATAGTGATTCCGATATCAGTGAATATTTAGAAAGAAGTTTTAGTTGTGCCTAAAGTTTTAGCACGTGGTGATAAAGAAAAACCAGTGAATGTTCGTCAACAGCTGAGTGTCTGACAACGAAGCCCGAATGGCTGAAGTTTACGTCTGTCATTATTGCTATGGGACTTGATCCAAGACCATGTATCAAAGACTACCGGTGTACAAGTGCACATTTATATACTCCTTGGTATGGCACTACGTTTCCCAGTAATCAATTAGAATTTATTTATCACACCATATTTCACGTATGTGAACCTGAGGCCAAAAATAAAAAAATAAAAATTGATCCTCTTGTTTACATGATTCTGAAGAATAAATATCCAGGAAGCATTTCACCCATTTGAAAATGTGTCCATTGATGAAATGATTATTTGGTGGAAGGGCTAAATAAAGCTAAAAAAAACCATGCATTGTTGTCTCTACCAAGTCTGTAGTTAGAACTGTTGAGAGCGGATTGCGAAAACCGCAAAGCAAGCCGAAGATGGTCTCCATGAAAATAACACGGCGATGAATGGCTGCGACAGAATGGACCAAATGGTTGGATATAATATCCATGATAGGAAAACCATTAAGTGGTGGAAGAAGATCTACTACTAGATCTTTGAAATTGCACAGATCAATGCTCACATCCTACATTCCATATGGCAAACAGAGAAAGGAGGATAAAAATTGTCATAGAAGGATTTCAAGTAAAGGAAAGTGCTCATCGCGAAGTAGCTCAGAGTAATCCTGAAAGTTTGACACTCTGCCTGCCGAAGAATTTCAGTCTGTTGCAGGAAATTATGCCGAAAGATTTACATGAGCCAAGCATTTAATAGAATTTGTCGGTGTCAATAGAGACTGTGTTTTTTGCAGCACTCGAACTAAACGACACATATCATCTTTTGTTTGCTCCGGCTGCACTAATAGACCAGACTTGTGCGCCAAAGTTTGCTTTGCAGCCTATCACAAATAGACTGCCACATATAGTAAATAAAAACAAACAGACATGACAATTAAATGTAAATCTGCCAAGTGTTTTCCTAATTTTTGTCTGAAAAAAGAAAAATACATGATTCAGAATCTGCGGCAAAACTTCTTTTCGGATGATTGATTCGGAGCAATTGTATTTATAGTTTAGAAAAGTGTTGTTTGTGCAGTAAATTCAACAGGATTAGCAGTGATCAGGATATTGGATAACAACGCCCCCTTGGTAAGTGCAATGTTTACATTATTTTTACCTACTTTTGTCCAATTATTTTACAAATTATATTATTATTTTTATTTTATTTACAACCTAAAGCAGAAATTCTCCTACCAACATATTCCTTGTGCAATCCCCTTTATTTTGATATATAATACAACATTTCTGCTACAATTTTAACCATTTTCATAACATTATTGCGACATACACCAATTTCCAGATTTCGGCCATTAGTTTTTTTCATTTTTGTGAAAAAGACATGGTTCAGAATATGCACCAAAACTTCCTTTTGGGTGATTTAAATGAGCAATACTGTTTATATTCTTGAAGACAAGTGGTGTTTGTTTGATTATTCAGTAAATTAAACATGATTAGCAGTATAGGAGTGTAGAAAACACATTCTAAGTGCAATGTTTACATTATTTTTACCTACTTTTGTCCAATTATTTTACAAATTATATTATTATTTTTATTTTATTTACAACCTAAAGCAGAAATTCTCCTACCAACATATTCCTTGTGCAATCCCCTTTATTTTGATATATAATACAACATTTCTTCTACAATTTTAACCATTTTCATAACTTTACTGTGAGAGACCCCACCTTCCAGATTTCAGCCATTATTTTTTGTCATTTTTTGTTAAAAAGACATGGTTCAGAATATGAACCAAAACTTCTTTTTGGGTTACTTTAATGAGCAATACTGTTTATATTCTTGAAGACAAGTGGTGTTTGTTTGATTATTCAGTAAATTAAACATGATTAGCAGTATAGGAGTGTAGAAAACACCTTATAAGTGCAGTTTTTTAAATAATTTTTACCTCTTTAATTTCAGTTGTTATTATTAAACCTCTCATTATTGTCATAATATTTGTAACCTATCAATTAATTATTAACACTGTCATGTTCCTTGTGCAATCCTCTTTAATTTGATATGTAATACAATAGATCTGCTACCATCTTAACCATTTTAAAAGCATTATTGTAACACACCCCTAGTTCCAATTTTCTGCCATAAATTTCTGTTTGGTCACAGCCCAGTTTTTGTTTGGTAGTGAAAGAGTTAAGTACCGTCACCACGGGGGCTGTGCTGAAGATCCATCCTACCCCTCTCCACACTCAGAAACCAGTGAGGTATGCAAGACTGGTACTGTAACTTCATATTTTCAAGATGCAACAAGATCAGCATAGCAAATACATTTCTTCTATTTTTAAATGGGTTTATGGTGTTATCCATGCTCAGGCTTTCATTCCCTTTCGGAAGGACTTCTGTACATGACTTGTTGCAAATACCTATAACCTGCTGCAGCAGTCTTCTGTACTCATCTCGTCAACCAGCTGATGCAGAATCAGCTGCATATTTGATACTGTGACTATAAATTGATTTTTTATTGCTTCATTTTTTAATTTTCATATCCTACATATCAGCATAGCCAAATGGATAAGAACATGTGTTCTTAAACATCCGATGTGCTGATGCTGAGGTAAGGGGTACAACCCCTACACCGGACAGTTGGAGACGTAAATTACAAGTACCTCTGAAGTCGGGGTGCATTCGCCTGATGGCGAGGGGCACTGTTAATAGGGAAAGGTAATCCACACGCAAAATTCTGTCCATCACTACTGGAAATAGTGTGTATGGACAACGCTTGAGATCAAAGCGACAAGCGCAAAATAAAAATCCTACATTGTATTGATTTCTGTCACAAAATCACCTGTATGTCTGTACCTTTGGCATTTAGTTGGACCGGGAATCTCCCAGCTATTTTAGCTATGCGAGATCCCGGGGTCGGAAACCCCTTCTGGAAGATTTTGGCTTCTGCTAGAAAACGTGGTTCTTATAGATTTCTGTAAAGTTCAGAAAGTCCTGCTCATGGGGAATTTAGATTTCCTCAGAATTACGTCCTGTAAGCTCAAAGAAAAGTGCTATAAGGTAATAATAGCTTCCCCCCGAACTCCTGGAAAAGCTGAAATGTCAGCGGAAGCAACCCACTGATAATTGTGACGTCAGTGTGTGTTGTGAGTTGCGGTTAAAACCCTATTCTTGGTTTGTGCACTTAGCCTTCATTTCTTCATAGCTTTAAAATAAAAGCTTGACATTCAAGAGGAGATGGATTTTTTTGTGTGGGCACCTCCAGACCGTCTATACAGCCATTAAAGAGGCTTGACTGGTTCTGAAGGCAGAGAGGAAGGCGATTCTATCTCGTAAGGTATGGTGGATGTTCTTTGTTTATCGTCTTGAATAGCCGCCTATAAAGGCGCCTCTCGATCGTGACCCTGTTTCGCGTGTCAACAGGCCGGGTTTCTTAAGAGACGGTCTTGCCACTAAAGCGGCACACTAGAATATCACCGATAAAGGGTGCGTAACGCACTGAGGCATGAATATACTGCTCGCAGCTCACTCGAGTGATGTGATTATCTACACAGATGGTTCGGTGTCAAGAGGTGAGAGAAGTGGCTGGGGTTTCATAGCCAAAGCTAATGGTCGTGATTGTAACTGACTCAGAAAGCATGCTGATGAGGGTGAGGACGGGCAGACTTCGTGCGGAGTGGCTTGCTTCGCTTCGGAGGTCACAGGGTGACAAGCATCGCCTGGATCTTTTCTCCAGGGCATGCCGGTGTGCTGGGAAATGAACAGGTGGACAGATTGGCTGGCTCTGCAGAACTTGGTGGAGTATTGATACATGACAAGGCAGACAGTGGTTGCAGGCCTTGTGGGAGCACGTGCACACCTCGGAGGAGCAAATGGATTACCATGGTCTGGCAAGAATGAGACAACGAGGAGTGACGAAGGGATCTGGCCGACGCTCAACGCTCAGAGGAAAGGCGAGACGGACTTATAATCAGATTGCTACTGGTATTATTAGTGTTGGAACTCTTCGCTGGCTGCTGAGGATGGGGACGGAGCACTTATGGGAATGCCCCGAATGCTGTGATGTTGATTCCTAAATCAATCAATCAATCAATCAATCTATACTGCTCGCAGTGGCTGTTAATCACAACGCTGTGGTTTGCCCGATCCATATAAATATAACCACGCCACTAATTTAGGACGTGATCATTTGTGAGTGGGCGCGCAGCCAAATTGAGCGTGGTCAGTGGCGACCTTGTGCGGGCCGGTTCGGATCTCGGTCAGAATAGACAGATAACATTACTGGTCGTTTTGGGAGTGTTGTGTCGATGTGTAAACCTTGGTTCGCGTGTTGAGGGTGTCACTCGGTGGATGCATGAGAGAACGTCACTGAGGTGGGGGATACTACGTGTACCTGTACCGTGGCTTAATGTTGGTGCCCTATGCTATTCCTCTTTCTTCCCTTTGCTAGTCCTATGGAATTGACTCTGTTATGGGACAGCCTGAGGGATTTTCTTTCAGGAGGGAAGGGATTGAGGGAGGATATAGAGCAGGAAGAAAAGCAGCCAGCTCACACATACTAGGTTGACTCTAGTATATAAATGCATGCCTGTGGAGTGGAGGCGGCCTCTGGGAAGGGGCAAACTACTGGAATGGAATGATGATCATCTACCTGAGAGGGTCATGTGGAATTTTAACAACACTTATCTGTCACAGGGCACTCCCCTGTATACCGTTTGTGTAACTTATATCAATTAGGGCTAGGGCAGAAAGTGCCTACCTATTCTAGGTTAGTGTGGAAGAGAGGAGGGGTAGGTACCGCAGTTCTCCTTGGCATAGGATTGAGAGCCTAGGAGGGGGGGGGGGACTGACATGGTGGGGGAAGGAATGAGGAGGGATAGTCTAACCTGACAGATATCTCCTTGAGATGAGGCTTAGGCCTGGTGGTAGAGCAGCTTTGTCCGTGTGAGGGAGAGGAGGACTTAATGGTGTTATGAGATACTAAGGTTAGGGTTCAACTAAGACAGGACTGGTACCCATATCCCATAGGGTTCTCAGACAATGCTGTCCCTGAAGCGGCATGACTAGGTAAGGTCCCCTTCATAACAGTTGCTTCTTTCGGCACCGATAATGACGGGTTTGGAGGGCCCGATGCAGGGTGGCCCCTTTATCCTGAGGGCAGGTTGCCCATAGATAGGGCTTGGCCAACCTGTTGTTCTGGAGTCTAGCACCCGTTGCTCTCCTTTCAGGGTCAGCTTTTTCGTACGGAATAAGGATGGCAGCGATGATGCAAGTGATGCTGTGGAACCAGGCTGATACCAAGACTGGTGTCTAAGCCTACTTTCTGTGTTGGAGTAAAGTGCAGTATTATTGCTGGACAACGGTTTTGGCCCATCTAATCATCGCCCACCTACACCACTGCTGAGACTCCCGTATTTCAAGTAAGGTGTCTTATGTTAAAATTGTGGCCATGTTGGCATTTGACAGAACTTATTCTACATGGCCCCACCATTCTCGTGTGGTGTGTTGACAGGACAGTGCATAATCTACCAGCACTACACCGTGTCCTCACGTTGTATGGACTGGGACTGGAAGGTCTTCTGGTTTAGGGAATTTGTGTAAGGGTGGCATCAGGACAGTATTACTGCCACCCAGCTAGGACTGTTTTACTCCAAGTGTGACTTTGTGCAGCTTCAGAGCTGGAACTGGTACCACCTGAGACTTATACCTTCCTACTCAAGTAATCTACGAAGGAGTTATCGCTCCAGTCTAATTTGTCTGCGGGACAAGTTCCGGGTACCTGTGAGGGATAACCTATAGCCACCTGGACTTCACGCTGGGAAGGAAGCCGGGTGAGCGTTTCCAGACTACAGACAGGCTAGACATTCTTTGAGCGACCCAATGATGACAGGCTCTACCCTGATTGTGACGAACCTCTTGATCTGTCCCTCAGGAATACTGCAACTGCAATATCCTTCACCTACTCTCTTTATGTTCTATGTTAAGTCAATACATGTACTGTTTACTTAAAGTTAATGGACGCTGTGTTGAGTTCATTATCTGAACGATCCCCCAGCAGGGTATCTCCCGGGGTTGAATGAGTATAGAGGGAAGAGAAAGTCCTAGTGTCTACGGGGTCGGGAGACTATCTGCATCTGTGGCCTAACTGGAGCTGGTCCTGATATTAACAGTGTAACATCTATACGTCCTACCCCAACCTATCCTGTTACAATTTCCATGTTTACAAGAATTTCAACTTAATTTTACTTATCAGCAGATGGTGATCTGATCTAAATCAATACCTCTGACAACTTTTACGCCGTATACTTTCATTTTCTGTATTTTGGTCTGTTGATACCCACAGTGCACTACGCATTCTTTTATGTGGAAAAATACATCCGCTTATGACATATTAATTCCCAGAGCATAAACTGGTGAATTGTGTCTACTTTTGTTCATTATCCCACGTCCGTGATTCCTCATGATCACTTCATAACCGTTGTTATCGTTGTTATAAATCCCATCTTGGCATTCAGGTCATACATCAAAATTTTGATATTGCCATTTACTTGTACAATTCCTCCTTAACTGATTCATCTTCATCAATTGTTGTTGCATAATACTGGACAACATTCATTATTACTTTCTTTTTGGTGAATCTAAATATTGCTGTTATTATAATCATCTGCTTCCCACTCTATTTACCTAGATAAAATGGGGTAAGTCAGTGGTCCAGAATTCTTGTGGCCTTGTCTGCATCATGTCATACTTCTTATAGAAAAGCCGACTTTCATCTTGGTTTCCTGTGTTGTTGTTCTTTCCTTATCTTTAGACTTATTCATGGTTGGTCTTATTTTGTAGTTCAAGTCTCACTGCTTCCTTTTAGAGCCTCAGTAACACAGGGGTAACTTAAAGGGGTCTACCTGTTTGAAAGTCATTTGTTTTAACAAACTTCACAAACGTAAATCTTACATAATGTTTGCTTGGTATCCGCCTCTTCTCTGCATCAATAACCTGAATGCTCTCAATCTTTTTGACCATTTTCTGGTTGGAGCTATTCCAAAAGAGCTGTAAATGCTGACACTGAAGCAAGGAATAAAGAGATGGTTGAAAGAAAAAGCAAACAATAATATAATTACAAATATAAAATTACATAAGCATGATACCAGTAATAAAGTTAGCCAATATGCATGAACAGAGTAAATAAACACAAACTAAACAAGTATTTTTCAACTATATTTTGCATTACTCTAAACCTAAATTGTAAGGATCCGTGACTCATGAAAGAGATTAACAGATACTGAAAATCAACAAACATTAACCAATACTATTCCACTGATTCTGGTTCGGTTAATAAAGAATGACTTTCATTGCACATAGAAATTTTCATCAGTGCTCCAGCCTCCTCCCATAGATCACACAAGGAGAATCTCACCACAGTGCATGAACTCCATAGCACAGGAGAGAATCTAATTTTATGCATATTCTATAATTACACATGCCATAAATATTCTTCTATGGATTCGTTGTTTCATCGTGAAATTAAGCCAAGACAGCGACCTATTTGGCCTAATATTTTTTATTTCCAACTGCTGATGAAATTCTATCTTGCTCAACATTCACACAGAAACTCTGAACATTTCACCCTTTTCCAAGATGACTAGACATCAGTCCTCAACCTATGACCAGGTCTTATTTTACACAATTCCTTATCTAGACAGTAAATCATACCATGTCTGCTCAAGTTGAAGGAAGATTTATTTCTAAGCTAAACCCTCCTTTATCATAGTATTAAAGTTGCGACTCATAAAAAAATAATATATATAATAGCGAGTCTCATCGTGCCATTACTGGAAATGAAAAAAAAAGTGATATACGGAGTCACCTAGTGGTGACTCACCTTGTCCCGGAAAACGCTATCTAATTTACCATGCATTCTTTCGACGTCATTCATTCATTCAAATCTCACGTGACAAGAACACACGACATCCTGGGCTTCCCAGGAAAGGTTTGCCCAATATTCCGTGCACAGCGATTGGTTGAAATCATCATGACCTTTTATATAAATAAGAATATATTTCATACTTACTGTAATTAATTGGTTTTTTTGGTGTTGCAAATAGAATTAATTCAATTATAGATATATTTTTTAATTCTGCATACAATTTTAAATATATCTGGAAAGTTTCATCACTTTAATCGCTGCCCTGTGGATGTAAACAGCATTTTCTGTGAAGATGTGTTTTTTGCTCTTTGCGCATATATATCGGACTGGCATGTGCACTTTGTAACACTATTCTGGTGTTGCAGATAGAATTAATTCAATTATAAATGTACTTTTGAATTCTGCATACAATTTTAAATATATCTGGAAAGTTTCATCGCTTTAATCGCTGCCGGGTGGATGTAAACAACATTTTCTGCGAAGATGTGTTTTTTGCTCTTCGCACATATATATCGGACTGGCATGTGCACTTTGTAACACTATTCTGGTGTTGCAGATAGAATTAATTCAATTATTGATGTACTTCTGAATTCTGCATACAATTTTAAATACATCTGGAAAGTTTCATCGCTTTAATCGCTGCCCGGTGGATGAAAAACAACATTTTCGGCGAAGCGTGCCTTTGTGAATGGGTAAACGGATGGCATGATAATGACTATGTGCCATGGTGACTGCGCATGCGCATATCGATCGAATTGGCATGTACACTTTCACTTTTCAACACTCAAAACGTGCAATTTGACCTACAAAAGTTAAAGAGAACACAAGTTTAAAGATTATTAATAATTTATTTGTATACTTGTACTATCTTTTAATCATTTAACATGACGGAACATATTTTTGAAGTCAGTTTTCATAATCCGCCTATGACCCGTTGGTTGAGACCAACCTCGCATGCGGAGAAAAATGAAAACGGCACATTGAACCGTAAATAATTTTTTTCTGACACTTGCAACAGAAAACCATCAACTGTAGATGAAATTTAGAATTCTGCATCAGATTTTTATGAAATTTGGAAAGTTTCATCGTTAACTTGCTTTAATTGTGGTTGAAACAAGGCGAAAATGTTACAATCATGAAACCCAAAATGGCGGCTTGGCTATATAAATATCTTTGTAGAACCTCATTGTGTGCTCGCTATCATAGTCGTAAGCATTCCGCCTGTCACGCGGGAGACAGGGGTTCTCTTCCCGGCTGGGCATGTTTGTTTTTTTTAATTTTTCACAAAATTATTAGGTGATATAATAGAAACTATTAAACATTACGAACTAAAATATTATATAGAACTAAGAAACAGGAAGTTTGTGAAAAAAAAGTGTGCTCTATGGATCTGTGCAAGCTGCCGACTGCCGGGAAGCGCATCCCACAGACAGAGGTAGCGAAATAATCGTAGCGTATCGGAATCGATGAATCCAATAGATGTCTTTGTTTAATATGAATTTTAATTGCCATATAAAATATTGCCCCTGAATCAGCATAGTTTCATCGCTAAACTTGCTCGAATTGTGGTTGAAAAACAGATTTTCTGCAAAGATGTGACTTTATGAATTGGAAACCCACAGGTCATGGCGGCCGCCGCATATCGATTGCGCTACACTTTTCAACACACAAAACGTGCGATTTGACCTACTAAAGTTAAAGAGAACACAAATTTAAAGATTATTAATAATTTATTTGTATACTTGTACTATTTTGTAATCATTTAACATGACGGAACATATTTTTGAAGTCAGTTTTCATGCGACCGTTTGACACCATCTCGCACGCATGCCCGCTTGTGGAGGTAATCGGACACACTGGAGAGTTCCACTTACGGGCGAATAGCATGAAAAATCGTAACTCATCTCACCTTCACAAAAATGTGAATATCTTCACTTATAAGTGACATACAGGCATCATTGATGTACCATTAGATTTTGACAGTGCAGTGGCTAGCATGCTTGCCTGTCAGCCCAATGGTAATATGATCAAACCCCCATTGAGACGGAATTTTTTAAACTGACATCTGCTCCCATGTCAATCCAGCCTACAAAGAAAATGTCCTGGGGTGTAGGTGGCTGGTGTTATAGTGACCATATCAAGTGGCAGCTGGTCTATAACAATGTGTGCATAGTTCATTCATTCATTCAGTAGCATGTCCTTTGCAGAACCTCGCTCCCATAACAATTTTCCGGAAAACTTCTCGATCACAAACAAGATGTCCCGCGTCTGATACACCGATCAAGAGATCATCCACCACTTCCTGCACCCATCTTCTCTTTGACCTTCCTCTTCCTCTCTTCCCGGGCATATACCCCTCCATTATTGTTCTCTCCAAACTCTCATGATGTTTCAAGTGACCAAAATATATAAATTTTCTTTGTTTTATCATCTTTAATAGCCAACCCTCTTCAATATTCGGCTCTTGAAGTATTCAATATATTCTTAGAATCCGTCTATAACATTTATATTCAAAGGCATTTATGCGCTGTTCAACTTGTTTAGTAAATGTCCAGGTGTGGTTAGTACCATATACCTAATACACCAGATGGCATGTGAATGGGTTCTTTCTTTACTTTACTTACTCAACTAAACAAGGATATATATATTAAACATTTAATGAATACAAGTGAGTGGAGTTGTAATATTTTGGTTTCAAAACAGAAAGTAGTACAACTTCCTTATAATTATGTCAACTGTTTTAACTTTCCTTTTATGGGCATCTTCTTGCAAGCCTACTTCTGACTCTTCAGTTCTTTTTTTTAGCAAACTTAGATAATGAATAGATAAAAATTGACTACAGTAATGTTTCAAACAATTGTAAGTCTGTGAGGCAAGTCAACCCAGCCTAATATGGGAACGAGTCACTGTTCTGGGAAGTAAAACTGGCCAGCATGATATTTACCACAACAACCATCACATGCTGATTCACCATCATCATCATGTTCATTTGTTCACATCCCAAGATTCAGTGCCATACAACAGAGCAGGTTTGATATATTTCAGTGCTCTATTTTTGACACATTGAAAGTAATTGATTACATAAGACAATTTTCAGCTTCTGAAATGCAGTTTTTGAGTGGCCTATCTGCTCTTAATCTCTGTCACACATTTTTTTTCCATCTGATGTAATGATTACTTATATAATAGAAGTAATTATCCTTCTATTGATATATCATGATTTTGTTGTTATTTTTTACTTTTCAGTGTGACCTTTGTTTCTGTTTTCTTGAAATTCAAGGAAAGTCTCTTTTTTCCCCCACTCTCCATTAAGGTCCAAGAATGGTTGCAGATCTGTTGAGTTTTCAGCTGTCAATACTGTGACATCTGTATAACACAGATTGTTGACATTATTACTAATATTATACTCCAACTCATATTCCTGGTCTATCTTTTATATCTCTAATTATTATTTTGCTATAGAGAGAAAAGATATTTGGTGTTATCAGTACTGATTTGATTTATAGAAATTAATACGGGCTTCAAATAGACGAATTTGACACTGGAAAAAATAAAAGGATTATTCTTACATGTGCTGTGGTATATTCAGCATAAAACTGGCACCAGGAAATGTGAGTTTTCACAAAACCGTACCAGTGACACAACTGATTCTAGGAAATGTGAATGAGTTATTTAAATATCTATGTCACGCAGTTGCAAACAGCAGACGCAACAAGAGTCTAGTTAAGTTTCTCTTCTGTCTGTTGTTTGAATACATCTATCTAAATCTTTCTTCACAGTTTCACTTCAACTTTATTCCAATCACTTATATATAGTGCATTTTACTATTATACAGTGAGTTGTGACACAAGATCTGTGTGTGTGTACATACCTCCTATGGCACTATGGCACGCAGAAGCAGTAACTTACTTCAGTAAGTTGAGTAAGCAGTCAGTCAGTCTCAGACAGCAGACGAGAGAAGACTAAAGTTAAATAAGTTTCTTTCTTCTGTCTATTTATTTAAATTATCTTTCTTCACAGTCTCACTTCAACTTTATTCTGATTACTTATACAGCACTTTACTATTACACAACGGAAACTTCAGAACAGTCTGCCCACTAGATGCCCGTGAATCATGCGAAGTTTACAATGAATCACTTGCTGGTCACACGTACAACAGTAAACACTGAAACACATCTCCCCCAATCCCACTCCCAACAGGAAACAACAGTAAGGGGTGCCTAATGGTTGAAGTCACTTGACATGACCATCAGAGTTGTCTGCCCAATATGTTTTTCAAGCTCTGGTAAGTTAAGATGTGTGTAAGCGGGACAAGATTGATACATGCATTGATAATGCATATTGAGAGCACGTCACCTCTGAACGTGTTGCGTGGAGGGCAAATGTCAGAAATTGAATAAAGACAAAGGAGAAAATGATCGCAGATAAGTGTGAGACGTAAGATGGTGAGTGATGGTGAAAATGACAATGTGTTCACATGCATCCATTGTGGACAAACATCTACAGCGCGAATTGGCCTGATCAGTCACATTCGCTACCGCATGGGTTGTAGTTATTACGACTTTTTCTAGCACAATGTAACAAACAATCGTCTGTCAAGACGGCAAGGTACCAAATGGTATACATATTCTCATTCATTAGCTTTGAGTTATATGAAAATATTAGGAAAGAGAAGCAAATGGAGACAGAGAAAAAATGTATGTGGAAAATTTCAACAGCTGGTCTGCAATTAATAATAATAAGCAGAATCACCAATATTAAAATATATGACAAAAAGGAGTGGTTACTTGGTCAGTCTAGCTTGTCCTCTTCGCGTTGAGTATCTCCAGACCCTCTCGTCATTCCCGTAGTATGAACCATTCTCTCCAGATATGGACGCCCTGTTCTGTTGCACTCTTCCCCTGGTCCCAGAGAGCATTCACCATATCACCTTTATCGTAAAGTAGCTCTCCACCCAGAGGGTATGCAGCAGCTAATCTGTCCAATTGTTCATTGTCCTGCACACCTGCATGCTCTGGGAAGAACATAAATGATATGCTCGCAACGTACATCTTGTCGAACGATGTGAGCGATTCCTCTCGAAATTTGATGCTTTCCAATTTCCGAAACATACTCTGTGAGTCCATCACAAAGACACGTTTGGCTGCGCTGCCTTGAAACCATCTGAAGGTTGTCGTCACAACGTGTATGTATGTATGTATGTATGTATGTATGTATGTATGTATGTATGTATGTGTGTGTGTGTGTGTGTGTGTGTGTGTGTGTGTGGGTGGGCGGGTGGGTGGGTGGTTGGGTGGGTGGGTAGGTGCGTGCCTGCCTGCCTGCCTGCCTGCGTACGTAAACTGATCAACAGAATTGTCAAGAGATCACAGACTGATTATGTCTATCTGGCCATCGTTCAGAGGACAGAGTGTCGATCAAATCCGCTGTGTAAAGTAAAGGATTTTTTGTTTTGTTTCTGCCACGTCTTCAGATGTATGAATTATATGTAGCTATCTCTATATGTTTATAGACCAAAAATGATATATTTCCTGGTACAAATTATAGGCAGTGTTGAGCCGGGAGCTTATGAAAACTTAAATCCCGCATCTAGAGGGATCCGAACACATGACCACCAGACCTGTAGGCAAACGTGCTATCCACAGATCTGCTGCGGTTTCCGTCGTAATGATGATATATTGCGTCCACTGAGTAACTCGGTTGCGTCCTGTGAGTAGCGTAACCTGCGCGAGAATCGGTAGCGGTTCTCGCCGCGTTGGTAACTTACGGGGTATGTGAGCCGGTCGCTCAGAAAGCAATGGCAAACTATTGAGCGTAATCTTGCCTAGTACAGATTGATGTTGGTTGCAACGTCCTGCAAGGGATATGCAAAAAAAAAAAAAAATAAACGGTACGCCTCCTATTTATCTATATGAGAGAGTCAGTTGCATATCCTGTACAGGACATAGCAGCTACCCCAGCATTTTTTGGCTGTTCGTGATTCCTGGGCAAGTTTACGTTCAGTAGTTTGTCATTGCTGTCTGAACGACCGGCACCCATACCTTTCATTAAAAACCATCGTAAGGCGGTCTGCTGCCAAATCGCCAACAGCTGTGTTTCGAACGTGGGTATGCGGGATTACGAACTACGTCCGTAACCTCTACGCCACGGAACATCTATATGAGGTATGCTGTAAAAGAAATTATCGGACTTTTTGCCGCGAAGAATATAATTAGTTAATCATGCTGATGAAAGCCTAATCTCATTCAAAGTAATCGCCTTGAGACTGTACACATTTTCTCGGCGTTTCCGCTATTCAGGCAACGATAGACAAAGTGGGCGAGTGGTGCACGGACACAAGTTCGATCGTCAAACAAGACAGCCGCACTACTATGGTGTTAATTAATCAACAGAATTGTCGAGGAAGAGATAGCAGAGATCACAGCAAATGGCAGTGCGATCAATAGGGAGAACACACTCAAACATATGGAAATAACTCTTGACATAATCTTGTCTTTCGAGGTTTATTTGGCGTAGATTAGTGGCAAGGATCGAGAAGGAACTTAAAGCTCTGAAAATGATGGCAGCGGAGGGTATGGAGCAAAGAATGGTATTCTTCTTCTTCTTCTTCGTTCATCCGGAGTTTTTTTTTCGGATGTGATTGCGTTGTGCCTGTTTACAGCAGGGCTGCGTTCTTGCGCCGTTAGGCCGACACATCCGACTTCTGCGGGCATTTGTTGACCGGGTTAACCTTCCCGGGGGTTTCTTAGGACGTTTGACTCTCACTGTTGTGGTGTTATCCCCCATCCCAGCTGGTCCATATAGAACAGCCAAAGATCCTGGTCAGCCCTCAAGGGAAGGCAGGGGCAGACCATGGGCATTCCCCGCCATCCAAGGAGGCTTCCATACTTGCAGAGCCGATACATAGCGCTCTGGTACTGGGCTCACCCAAGGAATCGTCACGTCCTGCACATGGCTGCTTAGCCTCACTTCCGTATATTGGGCCTTCCGTTCACCATAGGCTGTTCTTCCGGAAACCAGAAGTATGCAGTCTGCAGATGACATCCACACAGTGAGCTTTCGATTCGGACTTTCCACGTAATGGATTTGCTATCCAAGCAATATTCCATTTCATGCCACTAGGACACTTTTCCACCTTTTATGAAGCCCACACAATGGGCTTTTGATTCGGACTTTCCACGTAATGGATTTGCTATCCAAGCAATATTCCATTTCATGCCACTAGGACACTTTTCCACCTTTTATGAAGCCCACACAATGGGCTTTTGATTCGGACTTTCCACGTAATGGATTTGCTATCCAAGCAATATTCCATTTCGTGCCACTAGGACACTTTTCCACCTTTTATGAAGCCCACACAGCGAGCTTTCGATTTGGACTTTCCACATAATGGATTTGCTATCCAAGCAATATTCCATTTCATGCCTCTGGGTCTTCATGCACCTTTAAATGTCAACCTGTATGTAGTTAAAGTAAGCTGCGGTCAACTTGAGCTTGTTGATATCTCCATAGAGCTTGTCCTCAAATGAAGCAGGTGTGGGCCAAAATATCTTTCTCTGTTCTGCATACGTTGGGCACTCCTGCAGCAAATGTTTTGCTGTCATTTTTCCAGTTCTACAATTACATTCATCGGTATCTCCTATCTTTAGTTTATTGAACAAGTGGTAATTCAGCCTGTTATGTCCTGTGTGGAGTCTGAAGATTGCTACTTGTTCTCTTCGGTCGAGTTTGTAATATGCATCATCCTTCTGATGGCCTGGATGCTCAGATTCCCATTTGGTTCTATAAGTGCTTTTTATCAACCTCTTTGCCTCATTATAGGTTATGTCTATGTCAGGCTGTGGTAGTCGTCCGCCCTCTTTTGCCAGTCTGTCAGCCTCTTCGTTTCCAGGTATACTGCAATGTGATGGGATCCACTGTATTACAACTTTTTTGAATTTCTGGCATAGACCATGGAGTACTGCTCTTAGGTCAGTTAGTTCTGTGCTGTTATTGCTCTTGAGTATTGAGACAGCTGACTTTGCATCTGTGAAGATAGCTATTTGCTTCTCTTTATTTTCCTCCATCAGGAGCATTTCTGCTGCAGTTTTCAAAGCCTCTACCTCCGCTTTGAAGTTACTTGAAAATTTTCCAGTTGCCATTGAATGTGTTTTTTTCACTCCATTTCTTAAATTTAGGAGAATTCCTCCTCCTCCATTCTCTATTGAATTTTTGGCTGATCCATCTGTATATGCATGGGTCCAATTCCTGCTTGGGTAATGTTCTTTTATGTAGTTTAGGGTTATTTCTCTTCTTTCGGTTTCATGCTGAGTGTTCTTTTTCTCAATACCAGGAATGTTTTCTATCATCTCAGGTAGTTGCTGCTGTCTCCAAGCTGGGAACTTGTGTGCATTGTGTATGGGCTTGACTGTTGATATGTTAAGTATAGGATCTGCCCTAATCCTTCGTTTTGCAGTTTCTACAAAGTTGCTACGCTTCAGTCTTCCCTTTCCAAAACCATTAAATCTGTTGTACATAGGGTGGTCTGTCAATCTTCTAAATTTTTCTGCTTGTTGCTGGGCTCTGCTATCTCTTCTATCCTGCATTGGTTGTAAACAAGTGATCTTTTCTAGTTCATTAATAGGCGTTGTCTTCAGGCTTCCAGTTATGATTCGCATTCCTTGGTTTTGGACTCTACTTATTTTGTTAAAGTTTGACTTAGCTGCTGTTGCCCAAGCTGCAATGCCATATTCCAGTACTGGCCTCACCCGTCCAGTATATAACTTCTTGAGAACTTTCTCATCTGCTCCCCACGTTGTACCAGCAAGCTTTTTCATGATTGCCATTCTCTGCCTTGCTCTTGTTCGATTTTTCTCAACCTGTGTCTTCCATGTCAGGCGACGATCAAAGGTGACTCCTAGATAGTTTGGATTTTCTTCATGGCGCAATATTTTTCCATTCAATACCAGCTTAGGTTGCTGAGTTTTATTTGAGAGGGAGAACACTGTGCATGTTGTTTTCTCCTCACTTATCTTCACTAGCCATAATTTTGACCAGTCCTCTAGTGCTAATAAGGCTTGCTGTATTCTGCTGTTAGCTGTACTAATATATTCTTCAGATGTCCATATGGCTAGGTCATCTGCAAAGGAGGATGTGTGTACTCTGGCTGGAAAATTTTCTGTGATGTCATTTATATATGCTAGGAATAATGTTGGTGAAAGAACTCCTCCTTGGGGGACACCTTGCTCCAGCAGCATCATTTTGCTTGTTTGTCCTTGTACTTTTGTCCTGGCAGTTCTGTTCTCAAGGTAGTGGCTGATCCATTTATACATTTTTCCACAAACATGCATGTTTTGCAGTTTTACTTTCAGTCCTTCCTTCCATACTTTATCAAATGCTTTTTCTAAATCTATCCAGACTGCTAGTGTGTGCTTTTTCTCTTGGAAGGCATCCTCTATTTCCTGAGCTATATAGGTTATTTGATCTTCAGTGGATCTGTATTTTCTGAATCCTGCTTGGTGTGGTGTTAAGAGTTGGTTTTCTTCCAGATGCCATGTTAGCCTGCCATTGATAATGCGTTCCATTAATTTTCCTACACAGCTAAGTAGACTGATAGGTCGATAGCCATTTGGTTCTTCCAGGTCTTTTCCTTTCTTTGGGACTGGTATTAGTATAGCTTCCTTCCATGCCTGTGGGACTATTCCTCTCTTCCAGCTGTTATTTAGGACTGCTAGCAGTTTCTTCTTTGCCTTGGTGCCTAGTCCTATTAGCATTTCATTTGTGATTCCATCCTTTCCTGGTGATTTCTTCTTTTTTAGGGTATTCATTGCCTGTTCCATTTCTTCCATTGTTAGATTTGCCATCATATATTCTGCTGCTGTCTCTGTATTTCTATGATGTATCTGTTTGTCTTTGATTGCTTTCTTCTGTTCGGTTGTAATATCAATGTGGTTTGCATTTGCATAGTGTTCCATTAGTGCATTTGCAGCCTTTTTGCCTGTAAGCAAGGCATGTCCTTGTTTAATTGTTATTTGTTTGTTTCTAGGTCCTTCATTGTTCATGGCTTTCACTAGTTTCCATAGTTTGTTTCCATCCCTGTCAAAATTCAGGTTTTCTGTTTTTTCCCTCCAACAATCTCTTGTTGTTTGATTTACTGTTCTTTTATATTTTGCTGAGATGGCTTTGAGAGAGATGTTTGCTTCAATTGTTTGTTCTCTCTCTGCTGTCTTCCTGGCATCTTCAACTTTGTCCTCCAAACTTTGTAGTTCTTCAGTCCAGTATGGTTTGTAATTTTTCCTCGCTCCTCTTGGAATGGACTCAGTGGCTGCCTGTATTATCGCTCTGTTTAGACTTTCCACCATTTGCTTTATGTTGCCATATCGTGTATTTATGTTTTCACAATATTTGTCTGTTAGTATGGCAAATCTGTCCCAATCTGCTCGTTTGTAATTCCAGCGGGGCAAGGGCTTTTGCTCCTGTGGAACATACTCCATATTCATTTCAAGCTTGATTGGTCTGTGGTCACTACCTGCTAATTGGTCCAGCACATGGCGATCGATTTTGTGGAGGATGTCTCCTGTGCAGAAAGCTAAGTCTGGAGTAGAAGTGGTAAGCCATCTTCTGGAGTAGAAGCTCGGTGTGTCATCCGCTTTGTTGAGTAGATGGAGATTTGAGTCTATTTCCCAGTCCTCCAATTCATCTCCTCTTTTGTCAGTATCTGGGTATCCCCATCTTTCTGAACGGCTATTAAAGTCTCCGACAATAATGCAGTTTGTGTCAGTTATTTTCATGTTTGAGAGTGTAAGGTCCTTATCTGCTGGGCTATACAGATTGTAGATTCTTATTTTCACGTCCTTTATCATTATATCAACACCTATAATTTCCGTTTGGTTGTTAGAGATCACAGATACTTCGCTGCAAGGTATTGTATTTCGTGTAAGTATTAGAACTCCTCCTTTGTGTCCTTCGCGGTCGAAACGTGTGGCCTGATATCCTCTGACTGAGAATTTGTGATTGGCGTTGAGGTGTGTCTCTTGAATGCATGCCACATCTATTCTATCTTTATGAAGACGCTGTGTTAGGGAGTCTTTCTTCTTGTAAACTCCTTCGGCATTCCACTGTAGTATGTTGAGTGTCCGGGGTATTTGGTCAATAGCTCTTAACCTACTCCTCTGTGCCTTGACTCCACAGCACAGGGGAAGGTGACCACCAGTAGTCATGGGTGGACCCCCTCGAGGCAGGGGGCCCGGCACTATCACCGCCTGATGGGACTTCACGGGATTAGCACCATATCGATTAATTTTGATTTGTGACATCATGAATTAAGTTACGTTGCACTGCTTTGTCAAGCCTGTGGCTCAGTACATCCGATTTCGACAAGCATTTATTCGGGATGCTTTCCCTAGCCTTTGACTGCCCCCAGTCTACCTACAAGGCAGCAGGTTTCACGTTGCACTGCTTTGTCAAGCCTGTGGCTCAGTACATCCGATTTCGACAAGCATGTATTTGGGGTGCTTTCCCTAGCCTTTGACTGTCCCCAGTCTACCTACAAGGCAGCAGGTTTGTGTGTCTCTTCGTCTGGTCCCTCTCCCTTGACCTGTCCGACATGGGTGGCCCTACCAGTAGCTGTGCTACCGTCGGCATAGCTCTTGGGGTCATTGGGACGCACAAGCCCCTCTACCTCGTCACGGTGGACACACAGCAGAGGGGGAATGGTATTATATATACTGATGCCCCTCTGCCGTGCGTCCACCTTGACGAGGCAGAGGGGCTTGTGCTTTCCAATGACCCCAAGAGCTATGCCGACGGTAGCACAGCTACTGGTAGGGTCACCCATGTCGGACAGGTCAAGGGAGAGGGACCAGACGAAGCGACGCACAAACCTGCTGCCTTGTAGGTAGACTGGGGACAGTCAAAGGCTAGGGAAAGCATCCCGAAAAATGCTTGTCGAAATCGGATGTACTGAGCCACAGGCTTGACAAAGCAGTGCAACGTAACTTTATCATTTCATGATGCCACAGATGAAAATTAATCGTTATGGTGCTAATCCCGTGAAGTCCCATCAGGCGGTGATAGTGCCGGGCCCCCTGCCTCGAGGGGGTCCACCCATGACTACTGGTGGTCACCTTCCCCTGTGCTGTGAAGTCAAGGCACAGAGGAGTAGGTTAAGAGCTATTGACCAAACACCCCGGACACTCAACATACTACAGTGGAATGCCGCAGGAGTTTATAACAAGAGAGTCTCCTTAACAAAGCGTCTTCATAAAGATAGAATAGATGTGGCATGCATTCAAGAGACACACCTCAACGCCAATCACAAATTCTCAGTCAGAGGATATCAGGCCACACGTTTCGACCGCGAAGGACACAAAGGAGGAGTTCTAATACTTACACGAAATATAATACCTTGCAGCGAAGTATCTGTGATCTCTGACAACCAAACAGAAATTATAGGTGTTGACATAATGATAAAGGACGTGAAAATAAGAATTTACACTCTCAAACATGAAAATAACTGACACAAATTGCATTATTGTCGGAGACTTTAATAGCCGTTCAGAAAGATGGGGATACCCAGATACTGACAGAAGAGGAGATGAAGTGGAGGACTGGGAAATAGACTCAAATCTCCATCTACTCAACAAAGCGGATGACACACCGAGCTTCTACTCCAGAAGATGGATTACCACTTCTACTCCAGACTTAGCTTTCTGCACAGGAGACATCCTCCACAAAATCGATCGTCATGTGCTTGATCAATTAGCAGGTAGTGACCACAGACCAATCAAGCTTGTAATGAATATGGAGTATGTTCCACAGGAGCAAAAGCCTTTGCCCCGTTGGAATTACAAACGAGCAGATTGAGACAGATTTGCCATACTAACAGACAAATATTGTGAAAACATAAATACACGATATGGCAACATGAAGCAAATGGTGGAAAGTCTAAACAGAGCAATAATACAGGCGGCCACTGAGTCTATTCCAAGAGGAGCGAGGAAAAATTACAAACCGTACTGGACTGAAGAACTACAAATTTTGGAGGACAAAGTTGAAGATGCCAGGAAGACCGCAGAGAGAGAACAAACAACTGAAGCGAACATCTCTCTCAAAGCCATCTCAGCAAAATATAAAAGAACAGTAAATCAAACAACAAGAGATTGTTGGAGGGAAAAGACAGAAAACCTGAATTTTGACAGGGATCTAAACAAACTATGGAAACTAGTGAAAGCCATGAACAATGAAGGACCTAGAAACAAACAATACAATTAAACAAGGAAATGCCTTGCTTACAGGCTGCAAATGCACTAATGGAACACTATGCCAGTGCAAACCACATTGATATTACAACTGAACAGAAGAAAGCAATCAAAGATAAACAGATACATCATAGTAATACAGAGACAGCAGCTGAATATATGATTGCAAATCTAACAATGGAAGAAATGGAACAGGCAATGAATACCCTAAAAAAGAAGAAATCACCAGGAAAGGATGGAATCACAAATGAAATGCTAATAGGACTAGGCACTAAGGCAAAAAAGAATGCAGTCCTAAATTACAGCTGGAAGAGAGGAATAGTCCCACAGGCATGGAAGGAAGCTACTACTAATACCAGTCCCAAAGAAAGGAAAAGACCTGGAAGAACCAAATGGCTATCGACCTATCAGTCTACTTAGCTGTGTAGGAAAATTAATGGAACGCATTATCAATGGCAGGCTAACATGGCATCTGGAAGAAAACCAACTCTTAACACCACACCAAGCAGGATTCAGAAAGTACAGATCAACTGAAGATCAAATAACCTATATAGCTCAGGAAATAGAGGATGCCTTCCAAGAGAAAAAGCACACACTAGCGGTCTAGGATAGATTTAGAAAAAGGCATTTGATAAAGTATGGAAGGAAGGACTGAAAGTAAAACTGCAAAAAATGCATGTTTGTGGGAAAATGTACAAATGGATCAGCCACTACCTTGAGAACAGAACTGCCAGGACAAAAGTACAAGGACAAACCAGCAAAATGATGCTGTTGGAGCAAGGTGTCCCCCAAGGAGGAGTTCTTTCACCAACATTATTCCTAGCATATATAAATGACATCACAGAAAATTTTCCAGCCAGAGTACACACATCCTCCTTTGCAGATGACCTAGCCATATGGACATCTGAAGAATATATTAGTACAGCTAACAGCAGAATACAGCAAGCCCTATTAGCGCTAGAGGACTGGTCAAAATCATGGCTAGTGAAGATAAGTGAGGAGAAAACAACATGCACAGTGTTCTCCCTCTCAAATAAAACTCAGCAACCTAAGCTGGTATTGAATGGAAAAATATTGCGCCATGAAGAAAATCCAAACTATCTAGGAGTCACCTTTGATCGTCGCTTGACATGGAAAACACAGGTTGAGAAAAATCGAACAAGAGCAAGGCAAAGAATGGCAATCATGAAAAAGCTTGCTGGTACAACGTGGGGAGCAGATGAGAAAGTTCTCAAGAAGTTATATACTGGACGGGTGAGGCCAGTACTGGAATATGGCATCGCAGCTTGGGCAACAGCAGCTAAGTCAAACTTTAACAAAATAAATAGAGTCCAAAATCAAGGAATGCGAATCATAACTGGAAGCCTGAAGACAACGCCTATTAATGAACTAGAAAAGATCACTTGTTTACAACCAATGCAGGATAGAAGAGATAGCAGAGCCCAGCAACAAGCAGAAAAATTTAGAAGATTGACAGACCACCCTATGTATAAAAGGATTAATGGTTTTGGAAAGGGAAGACTGAAGCGTAGCAACTTTGTAGAAACTGCAAAACGAAAGATTAGGGCAGATCCTATACTTAACATATCAACAGTCAAACCCATTTACAATGCACACAAGTTCCCAGCTTGGAGACAGCAGCAACTGCCTGAGATGATAGAAAACATTCCTGGTATTGAGAAAAAGAACACTCAGCATGAAACTGAAAGAAGAGAAATAACCCTAAACTACATAAAAGAACATTATCCAAGCAGCAATTGGACCCATGCATATACAGATGGATCAGCCAAAAATTCAATAGAGAATGGAGGAGGAGGAATTCTCCTAAATTTAAAAAATGGAGTGAAAAAAACACATTCAGTGGCAACTGGAAAATTTTCAAGTAACTTCAAAGCGGAGGTAGAGGCTCTGAAAACTGCAGCAGAAATGCTCTTGATGGAGGAAAATAAAGAGAAGCAAATAGCTATCTTCACAGATGCAAAGTCAGCTGTCTCAATACTGAAGAGCAATAACAGCACAGAACTAACTAACCTAAGAGCAGCACTCCATGGTCTATGCCAGAAATCCAAAAAAGTTGTAATACAGTGGATCCCATCACATTGCAGTATACCTGGAAATGAAGAGGACTGACAGACTAGGCAAAAGAGGGCGGACGACTACCACAGCCTGACATAGACATAACCTATAATGAGGCAAAAAGGTTTATAAAAAGCACTTATAGAACCAAATGGGAATCAGAGCATCCAGGCCACCAGAAGGATGATGCATATTACAAACTCGACCGAAGAGAACAAGTAGCAATCTTCAGACTCCGCACAGGACATAACAGGCTGAAACACCACTTGTTCAATAAACTAAAGATAGGAGATACTGATGAATGTAATTGTGGAACTGGTAAAATGACAGCTAAACATTTGCTGCAGGAGTGCCCAATATATGCAGAACAGAGAAAGATATTTTGGCCCACGCCTGCTTCATTTGAGGACAAGCTCTATGGAGATATCAACAAGCTCAAGTTGACTACAGCTTCCTTTAACTACATTCAGATTGACATCTAAAGGTGCACGAAGATGTATTTAGACTGCCACACTTCATACCACAGGTACGTCGATTACAAAAGCGTCTCAGAGGCATGAAATGGAATATTGCTTGGATAGCAAATCCATTACGTGGAAAGTCCGAATCAAAAGCTCACTGTGTGGGCTTCATAAAAGGTGGGAAAAGTGTCCTAGTGACACGAAATTGAATATTGCTTGGATAACAAATCCATTACGTGAAAAGTCCGAATCTAAAGCTCACTGTGTGGGCTTCATAAATGGTGGAAAAAGTGTCCTAGTGGCACGAAATGGAATATTGCTTGGATAGCAAATCCATTATGTGGAAAGTCTGAATCGAAAGCTCACTGTGTGGATGTCATCTGCAGACTGCATTCTTCTGGTTTCCGGAGGAACAGCCTATGGTGAACGGAAGGCCCAATATACGGAAGTGAGGCTAAGCAGCCATGTGCAGGACGTGACGATTCCTTGGGTGAGCCCAGTACCAGAGCGCTGTGTGATGGCTCTGCAAGTATGGAAGCCTCCTTGGATGGCGGGGAATGCCCATGGTCTGCCCCTGCCTTCCCTTGAGGGTTGACCGGGATGTCTTTGGCTGTTCTATATGGGCCAGCTAGGATGGGGGATAACACCACAACAGTGAGATTCAAACGTCCTAAGAAACCCCAGGGAAGGTTAACCCGGTCAACAAATGCCCGCAGAAGTCGGATGTGTCGGCCTAACGGCGCAAGAACGCAGCTCTGCTGTAAACAGGCACAACGCAGTCACATCCGAAAAAAAAAAAGAAAAAAAAATCCGGATGAACGCAGAAGAAGAAGATTTATTCTGATGGATATGTGGTGAGATGCATCACAAATGAGTGGGGGTTCATTTAAAAGATAAATGGATACTAAATGACGACAGTCTGGCATATGCTATAATAGATGATAAAGTTAGCTACATATCCTTTTACAGGACGTGTGCAGTCAACACCCGCATATTTAGCCATTGTTGATGTCTTGGCAGGTTTTACATTCATTAGTTTACTATTGCTTTCTGAACGACCGGCACCCATACCTTTTCATTAAAAAAACCCACTATGGCCTACCCTTACTCACTCATGCATTGTACCGACATCCACCGGGGCACTCCTTTTTAGTTTTCGCTATCGGACCACCATCACATCTCCATTGCTTCCAGTTTCCTGCTTTACCTCCCCCCACGCCATATTTTTTCATGTACCACTTTCCTTAATTTACTTGGGATCTACACTGAACCATTGCTTTCCCCTACCCGGGTCCCCACAGACTCTCAAGGCTGTCTATATAAACGTATCCAGTTTAAATTCGTGTTAGTATCACAGTCTGGGATTCTGTAATAAGTAGCAACATTTTTTTGGGGGGGTACTTCAATTTTAATTCACCGCAAACAAAGGGAATTCCAGGGCACACGTCATATCCTGGAGTCCCCTTATTCGCGCTGTATCTCGGTGTGCATGACCTTGACCGGAATAACGTTGTCGGTGTGCAGCAAATGGTTTAGTTATGTGTGTTATGTGTGTGAGTTGACCTGAATATTTCAGTGGTTGTATACTCTTGTTAGGGTTAGTAAAATTCATGACTGCAGAAAGCTAACGTAAAAATGTACAACACACACTGTGTTACCGTTCGTCGCTCCTTTTTCGCGCCATGACACGCACTGAAAAAAACTTTAATTGAACGAAGATCCCCCGCCAGTGCTATATATAGCTGCTAACTACGCTATATATAGCTGCTAAAGCTAAATATAGCCTCGTGACGTCTGTTGCGGTGAATTAAAATGGAAGTACCGTTTTTTCCAACTTTTTTATTTTCACTCCATTGTTCTCATTTTTTCATTCTTCCCATACTGATCTTATGCCTTAATGTAGTCACTGGTGGATCTTCTCCGTGAATATATGTTGTGTTTTGTGTATGTATTTGCTTGCTGATGAAGGCTATGTTATGTGTTTTTTCGTAATTCTGTTCTGTAAAGCTGCATTACTTTGTATTATTTTATATTGTCTACAACACGTTACATGTTTTCTCCATGAATGCGTTTACTCTGTGGATGCACCTCAATCCTGAATGGAGCAATCACATCACGTTCACACCGACAGTTTTTAGTTCAACTTGCAGGACTCATCGAAATTGGCCAAACATGTCAACTTGGGAACCTTCCACCTAAGCTATTTTTTTTTATAGCAGCGAATCCTTGTGGATCTAGAAAACGAGGTCGCTGTCACCTTTGCCCAAGGGAGATTGACAGAAAAAGGAGAGATGTTTGTGGTACTTGCAATAACTTATATAAATAAATCGGAATTTAAAAAAATTGCATTAAAAGCTGTCTAGTTTTAACTATAAGTGGTGAGGTCCGTATGGGCCCCATTAGTAATAGTGGTACTAAAAAATCCTGGTATTTTTAGGGTTAGTCTGAAGACAAGTTAACTCGTCTGATTATTTAGTAGACCCGGTTATTATACACAATAAGCAATTAGAAGTAAATTGTAAGAAACGTCAGCCACACAAGTTGGGCTAGATACTTAATGACAATTTTAATTGTATTACATTGTGACTGATCATGTCATTACTCTGTATTTGTAGAGGATTGTGTGTCCCTATAAACACAATAACTTTATCGATGGCAGAAAATAATGTCTTCTACCTATGAATTTCTAGTCCATCTCTGTTATTCGCTGATGTTAACCAACTCTGCTATCATGTTACCATATCCTGGACACTCAAGTTACACTATTTTGTTAGTGTTTGTGTTCCTTTGTTTTTTCCTAAGAAATAGTTAGTTGCATATCCTTTACAGCAGTCGTTATCAGCCGGTGGGGAAGAGGGGGTGGAGAGAATTTTAGGGTTTCCGGGGGGAATTAAGATTATTTCAAAATTGCGTTAATACCAGAACCGTTTACTTAATATTGTTTTTCCCTACATACTTTACAGTACTGTACTTCTCGCTCTTCTGAAATTCGTTTTATAACGTAAGAAGACCCGCAAATCACATTTTATGTAGACGTCTAGGCTTGTTCTAGTATGTGCTATGAAACTGAGCTTTCAGTTTTATGTAAACTGTGTAGGGGCGGGGGGAATTTATAGGGAAGAAATACGAATAGGGGGGAATGACATTCTGAACATATGGTAAAGGGGTGCATGGGGCAAAAAGAAAAAAAAAAGGTTGGGAACCACTGCTTTACAGGATATAGCAGTCAACTCCAGCATTGTTTGATTGTGATTCCTAGGCAAGTTTTACGTTCAGTAGTTTACCATTAGCCGGCTTCCTGACCTAGAGGTTAGCGACTTTTCTCCGTAATCTCGTAAGTAACGTGACGATGGTGAGAATCAGCAGTGGTTCGAATCGCGTCGGTAACCTACGAGGTATGTGAGCCGGCTGCTCAGAAAGCAATGGCAAACTACTAAGCGTAAACTTGCCAAGAAATCAAAAATCAGCTGAAAGATGCTGATGTTGATAGCGATGTCCTGTAAAGGATATGCAAAAAAAAAAGTTTACCATTGCTTCCCGAACGACGGATACTCATATCATTGTATGGAAACCAACACAATGCTGTCTGCTGCCAAATCGCCCGCAGATGTATTTTGAACGCAGTATGCGAGATTACTAAATGCATTCATAACTCCTTCGCCACAGAGCCGGAAGCGGTGCTCATACTGACAACGTATAGCTTCACTACTTGAAATGTCTTGCCTTAGTAAATACAGGGTGTATTTGTAATGACTGTGCAGTGTTTGAAAATATTGTCGGTCCAAGTTTTGTATTTACCTATTATGTTGCATGAACTTTATAGAGCGTGAATACAAAACTTGGGCCGGCAATGTTTTCAAACACTGCACAGTAATTAAACATACACCCTATATATAGTTACATAGCAAGGTTATGGACAGATAGAAAAACTGATGAACAAGTCCTTCAAGAAACAAATGAAGATCGTAAACTGATTAGAGATATTAGACGTAGAGAGTCAAAATTGTTTGGGCATGTTATGAGATAAAATGAATTGGAGAACTTGGTGACAACTGGCAAGATCGAAGGGAATAGACAAGGGGAAGACTAAGAATTAAATACCGGGATGGCTTGGCCACATGGCATGGTCGAGACAGAAACACGGAGCTGATCCACGACTCTGGTGATCGAGTGAGATGGCAGAACATTACCGCCCACACTTATCGGCATGGCACATAATGGAATGGAATAGCAAGGTTGCAGAGAGGGAATTTTAAAATATGGTGTTTAGTCATTTCCACATAAAGTTGAGACAACATGAATATGTATAAACAAAGCTGCAGTTACAAACTGCTTGACAGACTGGACTGATATGCTTGCTGAAATATCCTATGTTTGCTGAAATATCCTAGACAGCTATTGTCTTGATTACTGTTGAGCAAGAACAGAAGCATGAAGTCACTTTTCCGGGGTAAAACCAAATCATTACCAGTCCGTTCTTTTAGTTGTACTGTATTAGGCCAGATAACCGAACAAAAATTGTCCTCCTACAAGACATTAGAGAAATCTAAGTTTTCTTTTACAGTCTTTTTTCCCGGCCCTCGCTTTTGCTTTGAACTCCAGCGTAGTCCATACACACTACTTCTAGTAGTGCTGGGCTGAATTGTGCTTGTGGATTAGCTTTCCCTATTAACAGTGTCCATTAACATTAACAATAAGACCTAGAAGCAAGTACCTGGATGGCTTGGCCTTGTGGCATGGTCGAGACAGAAACACGGAGCTGATCCACGACTCTGGTGATCGAGTGAGATGGCAGAACATGACCGCCCACGCTTACCGGCATGGCACATGATGGATGGA
Organism: Cepaea nemoralis; assembly: GCA_014155875.1. Lineage (NCBI taxonomy): Eukaryota > Metazoa > Mollusca > Gastropoda > Stylommatophora > Helicidae > Cepaea > Cepaea nemoralis. The sequence goes on from JACEFZ010027467.1 coordinate 100,840, forward strand.
TGAACAGTGTCCCTCGCCATCAGATGAACCCACTCCGACTTCAGAGTTACTTGTAATTTACATCCCCAAGTCAAGGGACGAGAGGTCAACATTTTCATCCAACTGTCTGGTGTAGGGGTTGAACCCTTTACCTCGGCATCAGCACATCAGATGTTTAAGAACACGCATTCCTATCCATTCGACCATGCTTTTACAGTATGAAATGTGCAATTTAACACAATGATCCAAAGTTGCCTGTACTGAAGCACATGAAAACACCAATATTAACAAGATCGGTTTGAATTAACATGTGAAATATGTGAGAACAGGTCATCCTAGTTATTCTGGTGAGGTAGGTGATAAACTGTGAGCACAGCAGCCCAAATGTTGAACTGACCATCTTGAAAAGAAAAAAAAACCCACTGCATATCCTTTGCAGAATGTTGCCCTCAACCCTGGGTTGATCTAGATAAGTTTCAGTTCAGTAGTTTGCCTGTGATTTCTGAACAAGAAGTCAATGTTTAAATCAACTTAATGCTGGTGCAGGTTTGAACCTATCAGGGCTCCGGAAATTTAGGAATGAACGCTCACCTCCATTCGATGTCTCTTTTGTAAATAATTTAAAATGCTTCCCATAGAATTTTAAGAAATGTATGTACTATAAAATAAAATCCCCATGTGCTTGTCACGATGACCTGACATCACAGAACCCAATCATTAAGTAAGATTGAGCAATAGAGTGCATGTGTCTGCAGCAGAATAGATTATGGAATGGGCACTATAGGCGACTACCTTTGTATAAGATCATATAATGTAACTCTCTACAATTCCAGCAAGTTGTAATGGGAAGAAGCACTCTCAGGCAAGGACTATGAAGAGCAGACCCTAATGTAAAGTGCACTGTCAACTGTATGTTGGGCCATACTTGATACATACAAAACATAATTTCAGAAATGATTGGTTCACTATTTAGACAACTTACCATGTTTTTATGGATGTCGGCAGATGACGAAGACAGAGCTACACAAATAGTTTTAAATCGACAGACAATTGACACATCAGAAGATGAGATGAAAAACAAATGCAACAAGGTAAACCAACTCATAGGACAAATGGCTCCAAAACTAAAGAATAAACATGTACCAGCAGTTGCTAAAAAAAGCACTCTGCAACACGATCTTCCTCCCAAAGCTAAACCTGGACAATGCATGAAAAAGAGTAAAGAAAATAACAACCACAGAAATGAGATTTCTGAGAAGTGTACTCAATGTATCAAAATGAGAATCAGAAATGAAGAAATCAAAACTACAGTGGGGGTTATAGCAGCACTAGATTTCATTAGAAAACAGCAAGTTAAATGGTCTGGCCACATAACTAGGCTAGCAACAAACAATATATATATATAAGTACAGACCAAATGGAACAAGAAGAGGCTGATCAAGTAAATGACAGACAGAAGGAATTATAGTCCATGGGAATCTTGATATATGAAGCCAATAAACGGGCACTCTCCTGCTGTTTATTCATCATCTTGACCCCGCAAGACGAGACGTCAATGGCTTGGAAGCTGCCGTGTCCACATTCAGGATGTTTTCACCACTTGCTGTTGTGGAGTTGTTCTACATTCAGATATGCATCTGCTCTAGTATTACAAAGCTTGTGCACACTGCTCAGAAATGTACCAGTGATTCTAACTAAATAAGGCAAGTCTGGAGAATGTCAAGAACCTATCAATAATATGCAACAGCTGAATGTGACTCGAGTTCCCTGCATTCAGAGGCCTTTACATTCTTGCTCACACACCAACTAATTTTAGCCTTTAGGCAACTTTTTTGTCCTAGGCATTTGTTTTTGTATATTGTCAGAACAATTCTGTCACCTTTCAGGGGAATCCTATTATGGTAACACACACTTCTGGTACTAGGTTATAACACAAAGGACATCTTGAAACAGGTGTTTTTTTTTGGCACCCGCTCGCTTTGAACTCAAGTGTAGTCCATACACACTTCTAGTAGTGCTGGATTGAATTTTGCTTGTAAATCTTTTTTGGTTCGCATATCCTTTACAGGACATAACTGTCAACATCAGCATCTTTCAGCTGATTGTTGATTACATGGCAAGATTACGCTGAGCGACCGGCTCACATACCCGTTACCGACGCGGAGAGAACCGCTACTAATTCTTGCGCACATCATGTTATTCACGAGAGTATACGGAATTATGGAGAAAGTGCTTGTGGATTACCTTTTCCTTTTAACAGGATTTCTGGCCATTAGGCGAACCCACTCAGACTTCAAGTACAAAGGGGTCAACATTTTAGTCCAACTGTATGGTGTAGGGGTTGAACCCCTTACCTCGGCATCAGCACAATGGATGTTTAAGAACACACGTTCTTATTCATTCGGCCATGCTGACCTCAGAAACGTGGTTCAACTGTATGATGGGAGAAAGACAACCAGAGTAATGACCTGGGTGGGGCATCCCCCAGAGAGTGTCAAGGAGGTAAAAGGCCAAAACATTTTGGGAAGGGGGACTTCTGACAACCAGAAGCCTCTGTATCATGCTTGCTCTGCGTAAGAGGTTTTAATCACATATTGAATGTCCAATGAATGATGAGTTTTCTAGGTTTGTAATTCCTGAAAATGATTAAGTGACCAAGCTTGATTTACAAATTAACCCGGATACCATTTTTACCAACACTTTGCTATATAATTAAAATTGGAAGTTAGGTGTGTCCATGTGTATGTTTTTTAATATATTACGGACTTGAATGACTCGGGCTGTTATGTTTTATGAAGATATTCTTTTGTCCTAAGCTTAAATAAAGTGTGAAACACATGAATTTTTAATGAAATCCAAATTAAGTGAAACACACACCACAGCACTAGAATGTGGCTATCCAGAGGACAGTTATGACTAGCAATGTTCAAACACAACATATGCAAGTAATAAATAACAAACCAAAATTCATAACTGAACAAAACTGTATTGATGCTAAAAGCTAATTGTCAAAAATGGCGATATCTGAAAATAAAATGAAAATATACAGATTGTTGAAATACAACATATACAATCTGAGATGTGAACTATGAAATAGAATGATGGTGTTTTAAAAATAAATGGGTGACTTAACATCAACTGAATGAAGCAATGAACATGAAAAAAATGGTTCAATGAAGGAGAAAGTCCATTGACTTTCAAAGATCTTCAATGAGTGGTACTATAAGTACCCACACATTTTCTTACAGAGCTGGTTTATAGGCATTAACAATTAAGCATAGATAAACAGAATACTTCATTAGTCTTAGACATACTTGACCATTTATGATCTGATTCAGGAAGGAAACGGCAGTCTCTTATTTTAGGAAAATCAGAATTTCTAACGAAAGATCCCGCCTATCAATTCAAATTTTTAAAACATGTAAACCACATTGAACAGCTCCATGATAAATTAAAAATCTATATACTAAATTCCTTTCAAATATCCGAATATGTAACATATTCCGAATATGAAAGAAACAAAACTGGACACTAAAACAAGCTGAACAATGTATATGTGTAGCTTTACATCCCAAAAGAGCTGCCTAATACTAAAGTTAATTTTCAACAAAAATTGTTTATCCTAAATGGTTCTGTTTTACATTAAATGTTAAAACTATATTTCCACCTGCAAACATGGCTGCCACAATAAATTCTTTTTACAGACTGGAAAACTGTGTTGTCCCAATTTAAAAAAAAAAAAAAAAAACTTAAAAAAATTCATGTGCTACAAGAATTGGCAATTGAAGCTATAGTGGATATACAAACAAGCAGGAAAACGGAAACTCTACTCCACAGGCGATTCATCTCTAATTTTGTCTGATTTGGCTGGACTTCGGGTGTTGGATCGACTTCTTGATCTGAGTGAAGAAATACATGTTTAATCAATATTGATCACTAGTGTATCTATCTGACTACTTTATACAGGGAAATTATTTATGGCTGTCCAGAATATCTGTTCATATAAAAGACATAAATCTTGGAATTTATACAAAGAAAGCAGTGGATGAATTCCTTATTCAATGTATACTAGGCAGACAAGAAATTACCAGGTTCTCTTATCTATATATATAAAAGAGACTGTATGTATGTCCGTTTTTTATGCGTTCGCGAACGGTCCATCCGATTGAGATGAAATTTTCTACACGTTTTCTTTTCATTCCTGTGCAACTTTCTGTCATAGTTTTTTAGTTTTTTTTCGGCTACTTACTTACTAAATTTAATATTTCATTATAATTTCTATATAGCAAGGGGACTTAACTCTAGAAAAGTTATTTCAAAGGGCATAACTTTTAATAACATTTCTATATACTTTATAGTCATATTGTTGCATCGTTTTCAAAGATTTATAAACTCTTTGTCTATAGTTATTTACAGGCATACTGAGTTATAATAAATGATATAATCTTTAAGGCATTTTCAAAGTTTTCATAAAAATAATGCATAATATTGTAACTCATCTTTTTATGCTTAAAGAAGTTATCTACAGTCATGTAGGTGATCAAAAACATTTTCATTAAAAATAATGGATGGTGTGTGGAAGGACATTCTTTTAAGTTACTGTGCGCCAGGAGCTGGGCGAAGCCACGCCGGGTCAGATAGACAGACAGACAGATAGTCGGGAAAGGGAGCTTATATGACTACTTATATGAATTAAATGAGATGCTCCCCACCAGGGACTGGGTGAAGCTGGGCCGGGTCAGCCAGACAGACAGACAGACTAACAAGCAGACAGACAGACTGATAGATCCCCTCCAGGGACTGGGCGAAGCCAGGCCGGGTCAGCTAGTGTTTATAATATCCATTCTCTATAAACTTAATAAGAATGCAAACATAAGTGTATTTTCTAAAATACAAACTTATAGCTTAGCAAAACCTTCCCTTTCCCCCCAACTCCCAAGTAATTACCTTAAGAATGGCACTTATTTAACAAACTTGCCTCTATTATTACTGTAATATATTAGTTACATTTTCTCTTTACAAGACAAATTACTTATGTATGTATGTACCCATCATCTTTCCTTCTGTCATAAGAAGCTGATCGACTTCTGGAGCGACTGTAAGATCTCCTGAAAAGTGTACAAAACATTGCATTATTTAAAGTAAAAAAATAATAAAATAACAAAACAAGGGCAACCAGGTGGGAAAAGTATGTATGGGGGGAAAATATAGGAAGAATCAAACAATTGTATGAAGATATTTCTACCAAGAGAGGATGCTAATATCTGTTCATTGCCCTAACTAACGTACCTGTCTCTTTTTGGTGTGCGACTGCGTGATCTGGATCGCCTATAAAGTGTATGAAAGAAATATATAGAAGTATAAGCAAACATGTTTAACAAGCACATATTCAAAATCTTGATAAGAATAATTTCAACAAACAAAACATACACCCCCACAAGAAAGCAACATCGTTCAAAGAATGTAGAACTCAAAATCATGTGACCATGTATAGCAATCTTTACAAACACAGCACTTTTCTCAAGAGAACATGCATTGTTTGTAACAAACTACCTATGCTTACAGAAATCTGTTAACTTGTGCTGAGATCCATCTACGTGTCCATCACTATTTTGCCCTTCAGCTTCAGGTTAGGAAAACAAATCTCATGAGAGCTGTGTGTGTGTGTGTGTTTATTACAGTGGTATTTGTAGCCTCATACATTCCACCAATCCATCATCTGTAGAGCGGTGACCTCTGGTTCTGTTTCAACCGTCTTGGTGCTCTCTGTCTCATGATAATCTTATTGCACGGCCAACAATTCATTTGATATCTTTTAATGTAGTCTAACTCTGGCGCTGTCCCTACTGATATTTCTGATTGTTAATACTTCTCATTAACATTTAGAATACATATTAGATATTTATTTTTGTAGTTTAATTTTTTTTTAAATTATTATTTGTTGTTAGTACCATTTTGAGCCCATATACCCGGGTTCGAAACACAGCGATGCTGGTTTTTTCAAAAAAGGTATAGGGGCCGGTCGTTCAGAAAGCAATGGCAAATTACTGAACGTAACACTTGCCTAGTACATCAACAGCAGCATGAAAATGCTGGTGTTGACTGCAACATCCCGTAAGGGATACGTAAAAAAAAAAACCATTTTGTATTAATACTGGTGGCCTGCCCAATAATTTCATTTGTTTTGTTGTATCTAAGATTTACTTCTGCTGCCTCCATACCTCCATACTGACTTAATATTTTTAATGTTTTGTTTGCTTCAGCTATTTCTACTTTTCTGATTGTGATGGACTAACCTGTTTTCTCAGTGTTGATTGAGATAATTTGTTCTTTTGCTATTGTTTTATAGTTGTCAAAGTGATATCCTAATTTAGCTTTTGTATTTCTATAAGTTTGATCATCAGAAAAAAGGAGATCATTACACCTATATAACCTTCATGATTTGTGCTGCTTTACTAATCTGGTCCAAGAGACAGAAATATAATTTAAGTTGTCTTTCAGCCAGTACAACTTTTAAGTATTTACAGCATTTGTTCATATCATACATTTACTTTTATTTACTGTCTAACACAGTGGTTCTCAACTGGTGGGGAATTTCCCCCCCCCCCCCAGGGGGGAATTTTAGGTTTTCCAGGGGGGGGGGGGGGAAATGAAGACCATTTCAAGATCGCGTTAATACAAGAACCGATTACTTGATATTGTTTTTCCCTTCATACTTTACAGTTAAGTATGTCTTATCCTTCTAAAATTCATTTTATAAAGCCAGTAGACCCGCAAATCATGTTTTATGTGGACGTCTAGACTTGTTTTAGTATGTGCTATTGGGACGCGGAGGTGTTTCCAAGGCACCAGGGCCGGGTTATATACTGGCCAAGACCTATTGACGCGTCCTGGGCAACAGGTCCTTTCGGGGTCCTGGCTGAGGTCAATAGGATCGCCGATTCCTCCGAAGTCGGAGAGTGTCTGCCTGTATGGCGAGGAACCACCAGTCTGCACACCAATAAGCCAGACATGGGACAACGGATACTCACGCAAAACTCAGGTCCTGTATGACATCACACTGATGTTGGACAACAGGATGCCTTCATCCGACATACAGGACTTCGCGTTGGAGCTCAAGCCAACGAACACAAGCAAGCAAGCAAGCAAGCATGTGCTATTAAATGTACCTTACATTTTTACGTATACTGTATAGGGGTGGGGGGATTTTTAGATAGGAAATATGAAAGGGGGGAATGACGTTCTGAAAATACGGTGAAAGGGGGGGGGGGGGGGGGAACCACGGGCCAAAATTTGTTATAGGAGGGGGGAATGACGTTCTGAAAATATGGTGAAGAGGGGCACAGGCCAAAAAAGGTTGAGAACCACTAGTCTAACAGTTGCAAATATTTCTCAAATGCTGACTAGCCCCATAGTTGCTTAAGCTTAGATACATACATGTTAGTCATTTATTGCCGTTCATATAGTTCAGTCGAATGAGTGTGTGACATGAAAGTCTTCTCTCACAAGTAATGTTCACAGTTGACAAAACTGTTTGTTGTCAAATGTATGACAACAATTTCACATAATTTTATTAGAAATCTATTTGTTACTTAGTTACTATATGTGCAGTTAGAAAACCAAATTCTGTCTTGATTTTAAATAAATGAATGAAATCACTTGCAAAGCTATTCATATTTCATGTATCATATTTCACACGATATCTTAAACTATTTTATTAAAATTAATGGTTTTATCATCACCGTATGACTTGCCAATTGGCATAGACATACATGTCTCTCCACAGATCTGGAGGATCAACTCTGCTGATGACATACCTCTCTGCCGCCTTATCAGTCCATTAGGCATCATTTCTCTTGGTCTGCTTTTTTCCACTGATCTATCCAGTTGTCATGTTTTCCAAGCCTCTCTTCTCATCAACTGACCAAAGAATGCTGTTTGTCTTTTTCTTAACCCTTTACCGGGCAGACGCTTGTCCGTTTTGTAGCCCTGAACGGGCAAGATTTTTTCAGGTTCTGTAAAAATTTCGGGTCGCGTTAGTAAAAACATCACAAACAAGGTGTTAGTCAACCGATTTTAGTTAAATAAACAACACAATGAAGGGAAAAGCATGCAGAATATGTTACTCACGTGATTGTTGCCGGTAATCCATATATGAACACAAATATTTACGAAATACGGCATGTTGTTTGTGATTTTCCGTCATCTATACGGCAATTTACAAACACATTTTCAGAATCATAATCACTTACTTTAAAGTCCGACTCACGACTGCTAATGCAAAGTAACGCTTTGCACTGATATCTAGCTCCGATTAATAATCAACTTCGTGCCCTTTAATGTCATTTAAATTGAACAGAGCGAAATCTCGGCTATCACTTGAAGAATCGCCGAAATCCATTTTGAAAAACAGCGTAAAACTCCCAAAAACTATCAAAACAAGTCCGTAAAAGTCCGTTCAAAGTCATTGTAGCGCGTTTACAAATGGCGGCCACGTTGTCAAGCTATGGGCGAAAGTGAAAGTAGCCGACGGAAGTGTCGGAAAGCCGAGAGATCGCGTTTTTACAATGCATAATAGTATCGGCCGGAATCGGCCGTTGCGCTCGTATTTAGAGACCGGCCGGTAAAGGACGCTACGCCTTGTAAAGGGTTAATAGTTATATATAATGTTCTAAGTTCATTAGCCTTTCCCAGGCAATTGTTGGCTTTATGGTACAAAAGAAATGCTAGTAGCTGTATTGGATGGGGAACAAAGGAAACTAAACAATTGCTGTACTCACGAGATCTTTTTTTTTTAAAGGAATAATATACCATATGCATGTTTGAAACAATGTTTTATTAAATTAACATTAAGTTGCTAGGGCACAATATAAACTAAAGAAGTCTAACTAATAAACTAGGGAGTCTCTGTGGCGAAGTGATCAAGCCGTTTGACTCGTGCTCTGAAGGTTGTGGGTTCGATTCCGGGCCGCACCCTTCGGTTTACGAGTTAAATGTTTCGGAGACTCCTGTGGGTCGTCGCTAAAAGCTACGGAGTTCGTGCTTTGTGCGACGCTTTCCGTGCTACGGAAAGAGACCGAGCCATATGGGATAAAACCCAGTGCAATGAAGTCGACCCTGTCGACTTTTAAGCGACTTTTTATAAACTAAAGAAATGATGATGTTACTGCTAAGTTAAAATAGGGCGAGAAAAAAAATTGTAAACACGAGTTTGCGATGTACTTGACACGACAGAACTTAGAGGACCCGACCACCTCAAATCATTATGAATGTGGGCAATGTGTCATGCAGTGGTTTAATGATATCCTGTATGTCTGGTTAGTGATGGTGTCTTCTTTAAAAATGAAAGCTAGGTATTTGAGAGACATTTTGTAAAATTAAAATATAAAACTACAATTGATAAAGTCTTTATTAAGAACTAGAGAATGCAAAATATGCTCAGAGTTCACAACCTGTGCTTGTACTAGCAAATTTATAATCAACAAACTTCTTAACAAAAACAACCACAAAATGTCAGGGAGAAAAACAACTTCACAAAAACACAGCTTTCAGAAAAGGCCCAATATTACGCCAACACGACGTTACTCACCTTTCAAGAAAGAAATAACTATAGCAACATGTAATAATTCTGAACATAAATACAAATATGCATTAGAACTGGATGTCCCAAGTGATGAATTATGCACTCTGTGACTCACCAGCTGTAATATGGACTATGAGAATAAGACCTGTACCTGCAATAGAGGAAGGATTAAAGTAGACAATTCTCTACCATGAAGTTGAAGATAGACAGGTAAATTCATATCTTTAAGACAAAAGATGGTGACAAAGGTAGAATTCAGGTACCAGCCCCTTTCTCATAGGAACCAGTATTTTCTTTGCAAATAGTCTAAGAAAATGAGTGAAAATTCAGGCATCAGGTAAAAATTTCCAGGTGATCAGGCCCCTGGATTTTTCTACCTCTGAATTGAGTGAACTAGCACACTGTGGTGAAAACTATTTTCTCAAAACATTGACCAGTGATGGAGATTAATACCACTGAATACTAAATATAAATGTCAGATGCATATTTTCTTAGACATGAAAGCTCAAATGAATCAAGCAATACCTTGGACTACGGCTCCTTGAGCGGTTATGTTTCCGATCATCATAATCGTATTTAGAGTAGGGTGACCTCCGGGATGACCTTTCTTTTCCTCTCATCTGACCTGGTGCTGTGGACACATGCCAGTAAAAATTCCATCAAACTAATATCTCATGGACAAAATAAAAACATGTAATTTTACTCAGTGCTGCTATCAAGTAGTTTTACGAATATTATGTGAAACAGCAACTAATTTACATTCATATAAGTGCACAACAAGAGTAATCAGCATCCTAAAAGCCCAACATCTGGTCAGAAAGACAATTACGTGTGCGGAGTGCAATGATGCTGATTCTAGTTAATCAACCTCTCAATAAGTTAAACAAATTAAGAAACAACTGTATACTTACTTTTTCTGTCACCTCTTGCAAACTCAATCTCCAACTCCCTGCCATAATACCTTGAGCGATCTAGGTGGTAGAGAGCATCATCAGCATCCCTTGGATCTTCAAATGTTAGCTAGTTAAGGATTTTCTTCACTGTACATAGTCATGGAGTAGATCTTCAAGTCATTTGAATGATAATGTTCATATATACACACACAAAAGAGGACTTTCTTGGAATATCAAGAATACAGAAACAGTTATATCAAGGAAACGATGCTACCAACATGTGATGCAGCAATAAAAGGGAAAATGCTTAACCAAGCCAGTACATTAGGAAATATTTTAGAACAATCATAACATCAGAAGGAAGTCTGAGATTAAAAACAGAATAGACCAAGCAAAGGTTGCATTTCAGAAAATTAGAAATATTTGCAATAAGACACTGAATGTCAGAATACTAAAATGCTATACAGAACCTGTTCTACTGTGTGGCGTGGAACATGAATGAACAGATTAAGAAGAACTTGAAAGCAAATGATATGTGGTTTCTGTGATTTATGTTGAGAATACTTTAACTGTCAGAGTGACCAGCGAGTAGCTGGAAAAGACTACTGAAAGTAGAACATTATAGACAAATATGCAGAGACAGTGTACTTTGGTCATGTGATTAGAAGAGGGGCAATGGAAAACTTTGCGATGACTGGAAAGATCTGGAGCAGAAGAGGCAGGGACAGACCTTGAGAAATTATTCTGAATGGACTGCAACAGTGGCATGGATGAATCATGCCAGCTGGCAGGGCACATGATGGTGTGTATATACACAAAAGAATATTTTGTCAACATATTTTTAACTCTTGGAACTCATATGTAAACCAACAAAATTGTATTCCTCTAAATTGTTACTGCAGAAAACACAAGTTATGAAGTTTTATTCAGAGATAACAAACAATATTAGATAAGTTCAATCTGGAGTGATCCAGGTAAATGATGGACGCAGGGAATAACAGAGTTCATGGGAATATTGATACATGAAGCCCATAAGGGGGCACTCTCCTTATGTTTATACTTCACCTAGACACCACAAGGTACAAGAGGAACATGATGAGATGAGAGAATCTGGAATGGCCCTCATTTTGTGCACATATCTCTAGTCTGTTTTCACCATGGAACTTATGATAGTGCATTTTTTCTTCTTCTAACCAGCACACATTTTTATTTATTGCTGAAAAGTGACATATTTATAGTATAAGTCTTGTTATTGGGCTGAAAAAGAAATCAAACCATCTTCAGTTTAGTCTACTATTAAAAAGGAAACCATTTATCCTCTTCTTCTGCATTCATCTGGAGTGTTTTTTCAGACGTAATTGCGGTGTGTTTCGTTATGCGCCCTTGGGCAGACATCCTTAGGCTAACACTTTAGCAGGCTATATTTTATCGGGTTTGGAAACCATACATAAACTCTACTTTTAAAGGAGCACGAACGAACGAATGAACTTTATTTTCAAAGGGTAACAAATTGGGCATACGGGAGTACAATGTAATAAGATGTTCCATTCAGTCCTAGTCATAAGAATAGAATATATGTATGGATGGAAGAGACTAGTGCATTTGTCTTCCGCTAACAAAAGAAAAGACTAGCACCTATTCCTCTGTGCAGACAAAACATGATGGCCCTATCACATCACAGACCCTTAGCAGGTTCATGCTCCAGGACATGTTCATAAAGAAATATTCATCAGCAAAGATTGGAAATCAATGCACAAAGTTAAGAAGATGAAATGTAATAAATACAGAATTAACTGGGGAAGGGGAAAGAAGAGAATAGAAGAGGGGGTGGGGAGGGGGGGAATAGAAGCAGAAAGCAAAGACAAATTGGGAGAGAAACTAGTACAGCCATGCTAAAGATATGAACAGGCTGTAAATGTAAGTTCTAGACCAACTTTCACACTGAATGCAAAAAAGTCATGTAGAGAATCAAAGACTTTGTTATATGCCTGCAACCCATCAGCGTGAATTTCCAATAAGCACAAACAATACACATAGACAAAGAGCAACTCGCTATCAAAGAGTTCATAAGCAGGCATCTTGTGTATTTACTGAGTAAAAAATAGGGACAAAATTACATTCTGAAACGAGAGCAGTTTATTTTCCCCCCACTGTTATTAACTCTTTTATGTTTTCAACAAAACATTTACTTTAAAGACGATCAATACCTTTGTTTAGGATGGTAAGGAATTATATAAAGTATGTTTTGGTCAATGCTTTGCAAAATTGCAGCAAGGTTTTTTTAAAATTATTAACAGAACTATTACTAGTCATGAAGCAGGTATGCTTTTTGTTTAAATGACAATATTCAACTATCTTTCACTATGATTTTGAATGACAAATTAAAGTTCTGTCACTTTGTACCACAAGGATTGTTACGCAATTTGTCTTGACGATGGAGGCAGTACTTCGAACAACTTCTCAATTTTCCATCAGATGCCACAGGAATCCAAGAAACTGACACAGACGTTATCAAAGAACTAGAACCAGACATACTGAAAGAAGACATTAGAGAAGCCATGAGATTAGCCACACTGAATAAATCACCGGGACAAGACGAAATACCAAATGAACTAATTAAAGCAGCAAGATAAGTAGGAACAGCATGGCTACTGTCATTTACTACCAATATAGTACCTTGCAGTGTATGTATGGCGGCAGGGGCGTGTGGGGGAGGGCGCTTGAGCCTGAGGATTAAGGCCACCTGGCTAGTGCAGTTGCCGCAAAATGTGCAGGTTAGAATTTTCTTTTTTCCCCCGACAGAAAAAACTCCACACCTTACTGGGTATCTGAACCCAGGTCTCCTGAAGGAGAATCCGGCATTCTAGCCACTCGGCCAGCCACTCCTTATAGACTATTTAACCATATTTTGGTAGAACAACAGACACCATGAGACTGGGGAAGAGCCACAAAGGCGGTAAAAGAGACTACGCAATACAGAGGCATTTCCCTTTTGAGTCATACAGGGAAGATATTCTGCAAACTTCTAGAGAAAAGACTACAACCTATAATAGAACCCCAGCTAAGCGAAACAATTTGGATTTGGGAAAAACAAGAAGGCCTAGATGGATAAGCGTGGTGCTGTAAGGAAATGGCAAAACGTCAAGAAGAACAGAGTTGCCCATCCTAGTCTTATTGTGCACTTGGAAAGAGAGATGGACACCAAAGTTAGCTATTTAAAAAGACTAGTTAAAGTGGTTAAAAGTTAAAAATGGGCAGCAGTGTGTCAAAGAATACACAAAGACAAGTCACTGAAATTGTTCTGGAGACTACATAAAAGTATGAAAGGGGTAGTAAAGAATAAGAGTGTTCCTGACTTCCAAAGTGCTGGCCTTATCTGGCAGAGGTTGGAAGAGAATAAGGGCAAAGCCCTTTTTGAACGCTATCTAGAGCAGAGCAATCAGACACGAGGTCAAAATTTTGCCAAAGCGATTACCTCAGACAGGTGTAAGGCCCAGAACATTACAGTTGAAGACACAGTGACAATGAAAGAGAAACAAAAAACAGTGCACCAGGGCCAGGTGGTATAAGGTATGACAACATCAGTATGTATACCAACAACGAGCTAGAGGAACTAGTAGATATGTACAACAACAGTATAGGGAGTGCTAGCATCGAGGAGTGGTTACACAGCTATCTGATTCCCTTGCCGAAGCCTGGCAAAGACCACACAAAAATTCAGGGATAACATGTAATAACCATGGAAAATACAATAGGCAAGCTGCTGGAGAAGTTAACTGCCAGAAAAAAATCAAACCAGCTACAGTGGCAACGTTGTTTCCCTTGGAGGGTACCGTCCAAACAGAGAAACCTGGACCAACGTAGCAGTTTTTGCCCATGATGTCTATGAAGGTTTCCACTCAGGAATTATAACATGTGCTGCTGCGATTGATCTTGAGGATGTGTACAATAGAGTGCTGTTGGATGTTTTAATGTTTCAGCTTCTTGAACTCAAGATAAGTCCATTCCTCCTTAGTTGGATCGCTGCAGCCTTCTTCCAATTGAAGTAGTTTTTAGATGTAGCAGTTGGCCTTCTGAACCAACAACAATATATCCGAGCCTGCTACAGGGATCACCATTATCTCCGGTGCTTTTCAATGCCTACACTGAGAATTACCAGCGAGCAGATCACTGGACCGGGGAGGACATTGTCATGTGCCGACGATGTGTAAGTGTATCGTCAGATAGAGATCGGGTTGCTGTGGAACTAGAAACAGAACTATATTGCATAAGTACTTGGTGTGTTGAGGCTGGGGCAATGGTCAACCCAACGAATGCAGCAGTAACATGGTTCTCTTTGAATAACCATATTGCCAACACTCCAACACCAACTGTAAATCTGTGTTCAGAAACTGGAAATGAATTACCTGGGGATATGCTTTGATCGAAGCCAAGAGGGGTTTGGCTGTGATGCGGGTGAAGGTGGCAGCAAATTGTGAGCAGCGCCACCTATGCCTTTTATACGAGGGTCTGGTCTTGTCTGTTTTTGAGTATGCGATGGCAATCCTGACTCTCAGCCATAAGCAGATGGAAAGGATACAGAACGAAGCTATGCGCATTATTCTTGGATGTACAAGAGATACAGCATGCAGGGTGATGCGCTATCTTCTTTATTTTCCAACTATTGGAAACAGAATACAAATTTGCAGAGCACGTGCCTATCAGAGTCAATGCAAAACACAACATCCACTGCATTGTGAAATTAAGAAGGTAAAGGGCAGCAGATTAAAAAGAGGAAAGTCGAGGATGGCCAAGCTGAAGACATTCTTCAACGGGTGTGTTCACTTGAGGCCTTAGAACCTGGCGAGGAGTGGGTACAAGTAACAACAGATTTCTGTACATCCTTTTCAGTTTGCATCCAACTAGACAGAAAATCTGGCTGCTGTGGAGGCGGAAGAAGTACAAGATTGATTTTTGAGAATTCGTTAAATGGTGATGCTGTCATTTACACAGATGGGTCGTCGTTCAATGAGTGAGAAGCTGAGGCCGGAGGGAGAATTGTGAAGGAAGATCCTGGCGCTTTTGCTTTGACCACAAGTAGCCTGACTATGGAAGTCATGGCAGTAAGTAAAGCAATAACATGGCTGGAGACACAGACATTCACTAGGGCATGTTTCCTTAGCGACTCAATTAGCATGCTCGAGAAGATAAAGATGGAGTGGATTCGAAGAGTGGTTGCAGTCACTGGAATGGTCTCAGCTGGCAAAGATTAGTTTCATTTTTGTGCCAGGGCATGCGGGTGTATAAGGAAATGAGCAGGCAGACAAGCTCACAGGTAAGGCTACTGTGGAAGGCGGACGCACCATGGACCAGGCTGACATTCTGAATGCTTTACGAGAAGTAGTTGTTCGCAAGAACCAGGTGATGACTGTGAATCTACAACCATGGTCAGGATGCAAGAACAGCAAATTAAAAGAGGTGTGGCCAAACAAGAACACTATGCAAGAAGCCAAAAAAAAACTAATAAACCAACACAGAACTGGTGTCGTTCGCCATTACACGCTGCAGGATTTACGGAAGAAGGGATTTGAGCACTTATGGACTGAATGGTTCGATGTGCAATTAGGATGATCTGTCGACTAACTAACTAAAGGATGCACAGATGCCATCTTTGCTCT
The DNA here is from genome assembly GCA_014155875.1 of Cepaea nemoralis. Taxonomy (NCBI): domain Eukaryota; kingdom Metazoa; phylum Mollusca; class Gastropoda; order Stylommatophora; family Helicidae; genus Cepaea; species Cepaea nemoralis. Next base: position 116,952 of record JACEFZ010027467.1, read on the forward strand.
TAGACAATAATAGAAAAATCAATCAAATTTAATGAGATACTCTACTTAGCCTTTGTCAACCAAGAACAGGCATTTGATAGAGTACATAGAAACAAGCTATGGGAAATACTTAAAAGATATGGAGTCGGTAAACACAAACTTATGTAGAAGCTTATACACCAAGTAAGAACAAATGGAGGATACTCAGAACCCTTCACCATAAGAGCCTGCCTATGACAAGGTTGTCCTGTCTCACCTCTTGTTCATAACCTATGTAAACAGCATACGTAAAGGAAGCAGCCTAAGAGAGACCATAACAACACCGCATAAAGAACAGAACACAGAAGAAGAACCGACGGCAAATCACACCATTAAAGAACTCTTATTTGCGGACGATCAAGCATTAATAGCAAATTCAGAATCAAAATTACAAGACTACATGCAGGTCCGCATGGCCGAATGGATAAGAATGGTGGTCTTAAACATCTGATGTGCTGATTCCGAGGTTGGCGGTTTATCCTCTACACCAGACAGCTGGACTAAAATGTTATCCTGTCGTCCTTGACTTGGGGACGTAAATTACGAGTACCTCTGAAGTCGGAGTGGGTTAACCTGATGGCAAGGGGCACTGTTAATTGGGAAAGCTAATACACATGCAAAATTCAGTCCAGCACTTCTAGAAATAGTGTGTATGGACTACGCTTGAGTTCAAAGCGAGCGAGCGCAAATAAAAAAAAACAAAACAAGACCACATAAATAGTCAGAACGAAGTAGGTGTGGAACATAACATGAAAATTAGCACAAGTAAAACAGAGGTAATAACTATAACCAAAGAAGAAAGCACAATAACATTCATCTAGAAGAACAGCCCCTGAATCTAGTAAATATCTTCAATACCTAGAAGTATAATATCATCAAATGGCAAATCAGCAGACGAAACCGAAAATAGATGCAATAAGGCAAATCAACTCACTGGACAGATGGCACCAATACTAAAGAACAAACATGTATCAATAGCTACTAAGAAATCACTATACAACACAATATTCCTACCAACTCTATACTACCAATGCCAAACCTGGACAATGACAGAAAAAGAGAAATGAAAAATCACAACAGAAATGAGATTCCTTAGAAGAATACTCTATCAAGAAGAGAGAAAATCAGAAATGAAGAAATCAGGACTAAAGTTGGGGTTATAGCAGCGATAGATTTTATAAGACAACAGCAGGTTAAATGGTTTGGCCATATAACTAGATTACCAACTAACAGTATACCTCAACAAGCAATGATGTACAGACCAGACAGAAGCAGAGGAAGAGTCCGGCCACGAAAACGATGGATAGAGGGAATTACAGAGTCCATGGGAATCTCGATATATGAAGCCCATAAACAGGCACTCTCCCGCTGTTTGTTTCACCTCGAAACCGCAAGTTACAACCTGATGAGATGTCTTGGTGGATTTCAAATGAGTGTTAAACAGTGAAAGATTGGCACATCAAAATGATACAAGCAAGACACGTGGACTCAGATATTTCTCATGCATCACAAACTTGCTTTCTAATTGTTAATCAGTACTGGAATCCATAAAATAAACAAAGTGCAACTCTAGATTGTAACACATGTAATAGTGCATGCGACAATCATTGAATTCATTTTACAGCCCTGTGTTTCCTAATGGATTGTATGTGGGACATAATACTGTGTCTTTAAAGATTTATAAGTGGTTTCATTTTTGTCTCTTTTTGACTCTTAGCTTCAACCTTAAGGATAATGGTAACAAAAAAATACCACAACCTTGCATATACTTGAAGTATAAAACCACTCCCAAATATTAAACAAACCTTGCTTAAAAAACATCAAGTCGAAATGAATGAAGACAACTAACAAACCATAATCTTTAGGATATAAGATGTATATGGTGACTTGCTTGTCTTGCTTGAAATCTGTTAACTTTATCTTGTTTACTTGCTTGAAATCTGTGTTAGCTTGTCTAATACCACTGTGTTAACTTTCTTCATGCTAGTGCTCAAGTTTTCAAATCCTGCTCTTGATTACTTTTATACAAAATTCCCTCTCCATCCTTTTTCCAGACAACATAATTCTTTTTGATCATTGCCATAGACTGATCTTGTGTTAATGACTTTGGGCTTGTGTGCTTGAGTCAACCGGTAAAAAAGAATGCAAAGCTTGCCTTGTGCTTTAACTTTGAAACCACTTGGCATTCTGACAGAAAAGAAAAGGAATAAATGTTACACTCAAGTTCTCTGCGAGAAATGGCGTGTAAATTCGCTTAGGGAAACCAACAATACGAAACTGAAATAGCAGTATTTGTTAATGCACAAAAGAAAAGAATTCATGCACTGTATCTAAGTTTAGAATTATTAAATGCCAGAATGATCAATTAATTCTGCTCTCCTAAAAATAAATAAGCAGCAAGCTGCCCAGGTATTTGTATTGTAAATAATAAATATATAACTTATGAGAACAAATAAGAAGGGAAAAAAAAGAAACTGACAAAACATGACTAGAATTCTCAAAATATTTTGGTTTTAAAGTTAAGACTAACAAAAAAAAAACTAGAGGTGTTAAGGATATTGCACATAGGCAAACCCACGGGGTCGTCTGGTATAATAATCCATAGGAATGTAGACATCTGTAACGGGTCCATACTTCCCAAACAAGCTTCGCAAATCTTCAGGGCTAAAGGAGTAAATGTTTACAAGAACATGAAGGAAAAAAATACCTTCCCTTTTACATGGGGAACTACTAAACAAATATGATATGTTTATATAATAACAAAATGTATCATTATTTTCATGTCATTTAGTACATACAGTATTGACTATTATAAGAATAAAATTAGCACCTTTATAGTAAACTAAGAAGTAAACTGCATTTAAGCAAAAACAAAAAGATTATAGGGAGACTTTATTACCAAACGTTTGGTGGTAATGAGAGATTTTATTAACAAACGTTTGGTAATAATTCCGTACATTATTCCCAAACGGCTGGTCAAGTGACGTTTACTACCGCCGTCTGCTAGTCTGTTTTTTGTTTTCAAGCTCTTTTTGAACTTCTACATACATTAGTTTATTCCGTAAAACTTTAATGTTCATATCACAGTTAATGCCTAGATACATACTTCTTAACGTTGAATTTGCGTACGCATGAGATGAAAGTAAGCCTGTAGTTGACACTGCAACATTTGTTTTTACTAACTCCGAAGTGAGGGTTCAAAGGTGACAAAGTTCACACAGGGTTAAATTGTTGAGTACTCTTCTTTTTTAGGATATTGCAGTCAACACCAGCATTTTTCAGCTGCTGTTGCTGCAAGTTTTACGTTCAGTAGTTTGCCATTGCTTTCAGAACGACCGGCTCACATACCTCCGTAAGTAACCAGTGCGACGCGATCCGCTGCCAATTTCGCCCAGGTATTTACTTCTCGGTCTTCCTCTTGGCCTGTTCACTTCGATGTCGCCAGTTATCACCAAGTTCTACAATTCATTTCTTCTCATGGTTCCAAATTGCTGTATGTACCCGGGGCGCACAGTGTTGGGGTGAGCGCCCAACATTGCTTAAATACCCCAATGGCTCGTGAATACATAACCTCTGCAGCAAAAGTCCAACTCCTGGCCTTCACGTGGCGGAACTGTTTTAACTAACAGGAGAAGGGGCGACGGCGAGTATCTGGCGCCGGAAAATAACCAGTGTGCTCTAGATGTGTATACACATACATGCATGTGCAGACACGTATGTGCGTGTGTACACATCTAAACTCGAGTGAGACCACAGTCTGCTCTAGCAAAGGAAAGGTGCTGAAGACGGAGGCAACCAGCCAGGAGGCGCACCACAGAAATCAGGATGCCACGCAATTACGCAAAATGTAATATGTCGACTGCTGCTAAACGTTATGGTGCTCGCCCTGCTTTGGACCCCCAGGCAGGTGCAGTGCCGGGCCCTATGTCTCGAAAGGGTCCAACCCCAACTACTGGAGGTCCTTCTCAGATGTCCTGTGGAGCCAGGGGACATGAGAATAGAACAGCTGGCCATACTAAACTAAGACTTAAAATAATGCACTGGAATGCGGAGGGAGTCAGCAACAAAAAAGTAGAATTAGAAAACATCTTGGACAAAGAAAAAGTAAGCATATGTTGCTTGCAAGAAACTCACCTCAACGAAAATATAGCCTTCAAAATCAGAGGCTACCAGTGTTACCGATCTGACCGAAAGGACAGGCGAAAAGGTGGGATACTTACCCTTGTAAAAAATAACATCACTGCTTCCCAAATCGAAGTCTATATGGAAGGGGCTGAGTATCAGACACTTAAACTTAAAACAGACTATACAGATCTACATCTGATCAATTACTACTGTCCAAGTGACCGTCCACAGGCACTGGACACACTACCATTAACAGAAAAAATGATTGTGTGTGGCGATTTCAACAGCCACTCGCAGAGTTGGGGCTATGATCACATGGACCAGAGAGGAGAGAGACTGGAAGACTGGCAGGATGAGAATAGATTCATCTTGGTTAACAAGCCGTCCGACCCACATACTTTCTACTCGAGATCATGGCACTCTACAACTACACCTGACCTGGCTTTTCATTCACCAGACCTGGAGTGGAACATTACACGAATTGTTGGGAAACAACTAGGTGGCAGTGACCATCGACCAGTCTTTCTAACTGTAGAAAATGAGCTTGTAAGTGAAAGCAGCACCCTCTCGAGGTGGAACTACAAGAAAGCAGACTGGGCAGTGTACAAGCATCGCACCAGCATACTGGTTAGAAACCTGAACACTGAGAAAGACATAAATAAAGTAGTTGAAGAGTTTGGGAAATGCATACTACAGGCAGCGCGAGAAACAGTACCAAGAGGAGCCCGTAAACAATATAAACCCTACTGGAGTAGTGAACTGGAACAGTTGCATAATGATGTGGAAGTATGTAGAAAGCAAGCAGAGGCCACACCCAGCCAAGAGCACCACAATAAATTCCAGCATGCAAAAGCCAAATTTCAAAGGGCCAAGCTGCAGGCTAGACGGAAAAGCTGGCAGGAGAAAACAGAGTCTCTGAACTTTGAAAGAGACACAAGGAAATTGTGGAAGCTAATAAAACAACTTAACGATGAGGGCACAGGGAGAAACTCAAAAATTGCACTACATAAAGATGGAAACATCTTAACAAGAAAGCAAGCAGCTGACCATTTTGCGGACTCATTCGCATCAAGATAACAATATCAAAATCAGTCCAGAGAAACAACAAGAGATTCAAGAGAAACGGCAACATACAGGACAGAAGGAAATAGTACATGAGGTTCTGGAGGCACCCATCACAATCAGCGAACTGGAGCTAGCCATATCAAAACTGAAAATGAGAAAGTCACCAGGAGCTGATGGTATCTCCAATGAAATGATCAGGAACCTAGGAACAGAGGCCAAAGCAAAGCTGTTGCAGATCTTCAATAACAGTTGGACCTTAGGCAGTGTTCCACAAGCCTGGAGAGAAGCAATCATGATACCCCTCCTAAAATCAGGGAAAGATAGTTCCTATTGCCTCTAGCTACAGACCAATCAGCCTCACCAGCTGTCTCTGCAAAACACTGGAGCGCATCATCAATCACAGACTGCAGTGGTACATTGAAAGTAAAAACATTCTTGTGCCACAGCAGGCTGGCTTTAGGCAGTGCTACTCTACGGAAGATCAGACAACCTACCTCTCTCAAGAAATTGAGGATGCATTCCAAGAGAAGAAGCTGGTGCTTGCGGCATGGATAGATTTGAAGAAAGCCTTTGACAAAGTCTGGAAAGAAGGTCTGATGAATAAACTGAGAAACTGCAAAGTCAATGGAAGAATGTACAAATGGGTGAAAGCATACTTGCACAACAGAAGAGCCCGAGTACAGATAGACGGACTAAAGAGCAAGAAAGTACTACTGCGTCACAGAGTTCCCCAGGGCGGAGTATTGTCCCCCACACTCTTTCTAATCTTCATCAATGATCTCGTTGCTAATCTACCGCATGGAATTAAAGCCGCAATGTATGCCGATGACCTGGTTCTATGGAGCACAAATGAACATGCATCAGTGGCCACCAGATTACTACAAAGAGCTGTAGATACATTTGTTGCATGGGCAAATAGATGGTGTGTCAGCATAAACACTGACAAGTGCAGCACCACCCTATTTACCCTCTCTCCAAAACAAAAGGCAGGGACCATCCAGATAAATGGAACACCCCTACAAGAAGATAAAGAACCAACGTACCTTGGAGTAACATTTGATGGCAGGCTGACATGGAGAAAGCACATCAACAAAGCAGTAGCAAAAGCCAGAAGGAAAATAGCCATCCTGAGAAAGCTAAGTGGAACCACATGGGGAGCCAGTGGAAAAATACTTAGCAAAGTTTATCAACAGAGCATACGACCACACCTGGAATACGGATCAACTGCATGGTGTTCGGCAGCAAAAACCACACTACAAGAGCTGGACAAAGTGCAAAATCAAGCACTTAGAGTCACCACAGGAGGGATGAGATCAACCCCTATAGTGGAAATGGAGAAGATGGGGAGGACACAAGCACTGAGTGAGCGCAGAGATACGAAAACGCTAATACAAGCAGAAAAGTTCCTCAGCTTGCCAGGCCACCCTATGAAGAACAGATTTGAAAACCTAGCTATGGGGCGGTTGAAAAGAAGTAGTTTTATCCACCAGGCCAAACGACTCTGCAGAGAAACCACCGATCTGCCCACAGTTGGTATCCCCCCAACAACTATTCCAGAGCGAACTCCATGGAAAGATGAGCATAGACTATCATTACAAATCCAGACAACCCCGGGAAGGTTAACCCGGTCAACAAATGCCCGCAGAAGTCGGATGTGTCGGCCTAACGGCGCAAGAACGCAGCTCTGCTGTAAACAGGCACAACGCAATCACATCCGAAAAAAAAACTTTGGATGAACGAAGAAGAAGAAGAAGAAATCCAGACAAAAGTGAGAGGAATATTTGACAAGGAAGATCAGAACAGTGTGCAGCGCAGAACAGCCACTCTCAGCTTCCTTGATGAAGAATACCCACAGGACCTCTGGATCCGAGTCTACACAGATGGGTCAGCACAAAATGCTGTTCGAAATGGAGGAGCGGGAGTGTACATAGAATATCCAAATAATACCAGGGACACAGCTAGAGTACCGACAGGAAAGTACTGCCATAACTACGATGCTGAAATTGAGGCAATCAAGATAGCAACAGAGAAATTACTAAATACCAGTAATGGTACAAAACCTATGGTGCTATTGACAGATGCAAAATCAGTACTCGAGGCGCTCCTGTCTGGGAAATTGCCAGTACTAAGGACACTACTTTCTGAACTTAGCAGTCAGCATAAGGTCACCATACAGTGGATACCATCCCACTGTGAAGTACCCGGGAACGACAGAGCTGATCAATTGGCTAAGGAAGGAGCCAAAGAAGAACAGCCTGATGTGCCTGTAACATACCACCAAAAAAAAAGAATGATCAAATCAGTCAGAAAGCCACCAAAACCTGCTCAAGATGACTACCACGTTATGGATAGACCAGAACAAGTCATTATTCTGCGCCTCAGAACAGGGCACAATAGATTACGCAACCACATGTATACAAAATTCAAGATTGGTGAAACAGCCATGTGTACATGTGGATTGGCGTCGCAGACAGCAGAGCACATACTCCAAGACTGCCCAAAATATAACATATCTAGGCAAACCTTCTGGCCTAGAGAGACGACAGTGGAAGATAAACTCTATGGACCGCTGTGTGAACTGAAAAAGACAGTTCAATTCATACAAGAGACAGCACTGCAGTTATAGACATATTTCAAGCGAACGAAAGAAGAAGAAGAATTTCTTCTCATAACATGCCCAAAAAATATTGACTGTCTACGTCTAATATCTATAATCAGTTACTGATCTTCATTTGTTTCTTGATGGACCTGTTCATTGGTCTTTCTGTCTGTCCATGGTATTCTTTGCATTTGCCTCAGAAACCACATTTCCACAGCCATCAGATGTTTTTCAGCTTGACTGCTCATTGTCCACGCTTCACATCCATATAAAAGTACAGGCTCTATGTAGCACTCAACACTTTTTCTCGTTTAAATTGATATCTTTTTATTGGTATGTTTTTCATCTTGCTAAAGGCTACTTTTGCCGTGGTGATTCTTGTTCAAGCTTCGAGTTTTGCAGTTCTATATTGTAGTTCGTAATGTTTAATATTTTGTTTATTAAAAAAAATTTTCTTTAAATTGCCGGCGGAGAAACGAACCTCAGTCTCCATCGCAGCAGGCGGAAACACTAACCACTACATCACTGAGGACACAATAACAATTCCAAAAACATTAGTAATGTAGTCAAACCTACGTCACGTGACCGCGAATAATCACGTGACCAGCCGCTTGGGAATAATGAGAGATTTTATTACCAAACAGTTTGGTGCATCCGCGAATAATCACGTGACCAGCTGTTTGGGAATAATGAGAGATTTTATTACCAAATGTTTGGTAATAATCACTTCGAAGATTGAATATCATTGGTCATGTGTTTTTAGATCACCTTCAGAACAAAAGTTGAGTTGTAATAATCTTCAGCACACTGTCTCTAACTAAGATGGCAATTTAACCACTTTTTCTAGTCCACCTCTTGAAGCAATCCTTCCATTTCCTCTTGCACATCTGTCATCCACTCTTCATTTCAAATGGCTTTCAGAAAAGTATTATCTCTTCAAGTACTTATAATACTTATTACAATTTGATCTCTTGTCTGGCTGTTGAACGAGGGGATGGAGTGTGTATGGGAATGTCCTGAACTGATCTTAGTAATTGTAACAATATAGCTATGTGACAGCTTCATGTTACATGCATAAATGTGGCCTGTAGCTGTGGTGGTAAAGTGCTTGCCTACCAACAATGGTCAGGATCAATGCCCAGCAGGGTGATTTTTCTTACCTCAAGGGTCCACCGCCTCATAATGGCCTAAACTGCTACCTTTAAAATAGTTACCATACAACATACATTTTGTTTTAATTCTGTTACTGAAATACTTAGATGTACCTTTGGCTGTTTGCCAACAAAAAAAAATGATAGCTTATAAATGAAAATGACAAAGTGATAAAGACTTGAATGAGGTAACACTGCATTCCATTTTGTTTTCTGCTCTATATAAAAAGTTGATTAAAATACCTCGCCAGGGGTAGACAAGAATAGTAGTAATAAACCTCAGGCTAAGGGAGCCCGTTGCCATGGAGCCTGGCAATTTTATTTTTAATCCCACATCTGAATTTTCACATTGTTCTATAAATATAATTATATATTATAATAATATTATATATCGGCACTCTTCCGAATTCCGGTCCCAAATAGATCCGCAGTGAATAGGTCAGGGGTTAAGGGTTAGGGTTAGTTGTTAACTAAACACTGACCCTAACCCTTACCCCTGACCTATTCACTGCGGATCTATTTGGGACCGCAATTCGGAAGAGTGCCTTATATATCTTTACTTTAGCTGAGTTAAGATTTTCTTTGACTGTATTTGCAGCAACAACAAAAAATGCCAGCTATTCAATTATTTCTAGTTTTGCCTACCCCTGTATTATCTAGGACTAAATAATAAATAAATAGCCCTGCCTTCCTTATCGATGTTTGGTTATTTTACTATATTTATATATCCATAGCATATTTAGTTTACTACTAGCGCTGCTAATTTACTAAAATTATTAACCCAAATGCGGGTAAAGACATCACTCTCGTCACTCCAACGTATAAGACAACATAAAAATCAGGAAATTCATAGTGTGGGTGCTTGATAAAACACCAGTCATTATGATAAGGTTCCTCCAATATTCGTTATTTGGTTATTTCTGATGTGATGCTAAGAAGACTAAGACTAAGATTCCAGCATGCTGACCACTGTGCAATCTGAAATGGTCAATTATATTTTATGAAAAATTTTAAAATTTAGCAGCGATACTTACCGCGTACCGTCTGGTACATTGCGCACATATAATGAAGAATTGGGTGGTCTTGAATAACGAGACATTGTGTACCACCTCTCTTTCCACACTACCACAGTTTAGAGTTCGACAAATCAAGATGGCGTTTAACGATCAAACAAATTCCGCTGTTAGAATGTGCCAGGATTTTTCATATCAGCGGCGAAAACGAGTTTTTAGCGAGTTTTATTTGTACATATTTCGGTCACATTAAAAAGACATGATACTCTTATAAAAACATACTAGAGGGTAGCGGGGTAGGGGTACCCCCTATCAAAGGAGAAGTAAGGTGCCTCCTTCCCTCCGCTAGCCTACGGGACACCCTTGGGCAAGGTAGAGTACACGTTTAGGCCCCCCCCTCCCCCCCAACAGGGTAACGTGAAGCCATGTCAGCAGGTGGTGGATTGGACTTGGGAGCAGCCGACAGATAGTTGTTGGTTATGGTTTCAAGTCAGTGACGGTGGGCAGAGGATCTCTCAGTAGAGACAATGGCTACGGTCATCCGATCAGTATGGTCACTGCCAGGAAGGAAGAATGGTAGACTTCCCTCCTTATTGATTCCCGGGCAGAGTAGGCTCGTCAGTCTTGGTTGGTATCTCTTCTAAGAGAGGGAACTCTAAATCTCAAACCTCCGCTGCTTTGCGAGTATACCCATATGGGAAAGGCTTCGGGAGTAAACCCTGAGGACAAATCCAGAGATGGAGTCCCTACGGCAGTTCCATACTGTAAACAACATAGTTCTGGCAACTCCTGCGACGGCACCGATGCCAAGTTGCATTGGCTACTGCCTTTCCCTTGGTCAACGTCGGCGCCGTGGAGAGGGAGAACTTGCTACTGGGCAACAGCTGTTTCTCCGATTTCCATTGCCCAGGCTTGTGCCATGAAGAGGTCACTTCAGCACCGCGTAAAACGGTGACACAACACGGGAAGCAGCACATTGTCGCCCTGCAAGAGACCAGACTCCAAGAATCTGGAAGCATCAAGGAGAGGGACTTCACTTTCTACTGGCATGGCAAGCCGTGCGGAGAGACCAGGGAGCATGGAGTTGGCTTCGCTATCAGAAACAAGCTGCTTAATTTCATCATACCACCAAGTGATGGCACTGAAAGAATACTGAAGCTCCAACTCCAGACAGAGGCAGGCCCAATTAGTATTATAAGCGTTTACGCCCCAACACTAACTGCAGCATCAGAATCTAAAGACAAGTTCTATGACGACCTTAGCAAAGAAGTCAGTGAAACACCAGAGAAACAACATCTTTTTATCCTGGGGGATTTCAATGCCAGGGTTGGCTCCGACCACAAATCTTGGCCTTCATGTCTAGGACAGTTTGGCGTTGGGAAGATCAATGACAATGGACAACGTCTCTTGGAATTCTGCAGCCACCATAATCTGTGCGTGACCCACACTTTCTTTGACACGAAACCTCAACACAAGGTGTCATGGAGGCAACCCAGATCAAAGAACTGGCACCAACTCGACCTGGTGCTCACTAAACGCAGCAATCTCCGCAATATACGGCTGACTCGCAGCAATTATAGTGCTGACTACGACACCGACCATTCACTCGTCTCCAGCAAGGTGAAGATAAAGCCCAAGAGAATCTACAGAAGCAGAACAGAAGGAAGACCACGCATTGACACCAGCGGCACCCAAAATAAAGAGGTCAACAAATTAATGCAGGCTCTAGCGCAGTGATTCTCAACCTTTTTTGGCCCGTCCCCCCCCCCCTTCACCATATTTTCAGAACGTCATTCCCCTCTTCCTATCAAAAATTTGGCCCGTGCCTCCCCCCCCCCCCCCTCACCATATTTTCAGAACGTCATTACCCCCTTTCATATTTCCTACCTAAAAATCCCCCCACCCCTACACAGTATACGTACAAATGGAAGGTAAATATGTTAAAACAGGTCTAGACATCCACATAAAACGTGATTCGTGGGTCTACTTACTTTATAAAATGAATTTTAGAAGGGTGAGACGTGCATAACTGTAAAGTATGAAGGGAAAAGCAATACCAAGTAATCTGTTCTTGTATTAACGCGAACTTGAAATGATCTTCATCCCCCCCCCCCCTGGAAACCCTAAAATTTCCCCCTGGGGGGGGGGGAATTCCCCACCGGGTGAGAACCACTGCTCTAGCGGATACTCTGCCTGGCTCCACAAACGGAAATTTCACCGACAGAAGGAGTCATTTTAGCGACACCATCTACAATACAGCACTATCAACATTTGGCAAGAAGCAAACTAAGTCAACCGACTGGTTTGAAGCACGCTCTGAAGAGATGCTCCCAGTCCTGGAGATAAAGAGATATGCATTCTCAATGTATAAAACATCACCTTCAGAGAAAACATTGCAGGCATTGCGAACGGCCAGAAATAGAGTACAACCGATGGCAAGAAGATGTGCGAACAGGTACTGGCTACAGCTCTCTGCTCAAATTCAAACCTGTGCAGACACTGGAAATATAAGAGGAATGTACGAGGGCATCAAGCAAGCTGTCGGTCCATCAAAAAATAAGATGGCCCCTTTGCGATCAACTGAGGGGGTAATCATAAAAGATCGAGCGAAACAAATGGATCGCTGGGTAGAACACTACTCAGAGCTATACTCAGTGGATAACACTGTCAGTGAAGAAGCTCTGGAAGCCATCTGTCAGCGACTTGTGCGCTGCAGATTCTCAAGACTCCCCTACTTTCGCACCGCACGAAATAACAACTCGTGACATTTGCGAAAGGAATGCAATTTATTCAGAGCCGACATTTGAATGGCTCGACGAGCGTTGTACTTCATCATCATATACAACATGAATGCATTAACGTGATGATAGATGATGCTAGTATTTCACAATCTAAATGAACAGCCCTATGTTTGCCTATTGCCTAGAAAACTATAGCGTTGGTCAAGGATACGTCTGCTCTCTCTACCGTCTCCAGTCAGTCTGTCCACACGCTACACATTGCGTGGACAAGCACGGACACTCTCCTCCGTGCAGTAGGCGCTATTATTGCGTGCATGGTCTTGCCAGCACGCTGGCTTGTGAGTTCGAGTAACCTGGCACTTCACGGTTACTCGTAAGGACAAGCTTGGGGAAAGCCCTCGCTCAGCTGTACTCGTTTACCTCTGGTCTGACACAAATGTGTCTCCTAGAGAGGCTATTAATAGTACTCGGTGTCTCTCCTGTCTGGTGTCACCCTACTAGACTATTGTTAACTAATATCGCCTTTGTAAGGCCTTATTGAAGATCCTGACACCATCGATCAACAGTCTGCCATGCATGCCCTGGATAACGAACCATGACTCACAGAAATCAGCGAAGCACTAGACACTCTCAAATCCGGCAAGGTACCTGGAAAAGATAGTATTCCACCTGAAATTTTAAAATGTAGCAAAGAAACAATCATCCCAGAACTGTATGCAATATTTCAGCTCTGCTGGAAAGAAAAATCAGTACCACAAGATATAAAAGACGCAAACATCGTTACCCTTTATAAAAACAAAGGCGACAGAAGCGACTGCAACAACTATCGCGGCATTTCCCTAATCAGCATTACAGGCAAGATTTTTGCCAGCGTAATCCTTAAAAAATTACACATTCTTGCTGAAAGAATCTACCCCGAATCGCAGTGCGAATTTAGACCCAAAAGGTTCACCATCGATATGATTTTCTCACTCCGGCAGCTCCAAGAGAAGTGCAGAGAACAGAAGAAGCCATTATATATTGCCTTCATCGACCTCACAAAGGCATTTGACCTCGTGAGCAGAAGCGGCCTTTTTAAGGTCCTTGAAAAGGTTGGATGTCCACCCACCCTTCTTAGTCTCGTGATATCGTTTCATGAAAACAAGCAGGGGACCATTTTATTTGACGGCTCAACATCCCAGTCATTCAGCATCAGCAGCGGAGTAAAGCAGGGCTGTGTGCTTGCTCCTACACTCTTTGGTATCTTCTTTCCCCGTTCTCGGCAGGCTGGGACTGCCACTGAAGGCATATACCTCCACTCAAGATCTGATGGCAAACTTTTTAACCCATCAAGACTCAAGGCAAAGACCAAAATAAGATCAAGATGCGTAAGAGAACTACTTATTTTTGCAGATGATGCAGCACTGACTACTCATACAGCAGAAGATCTCCAACGGCTCATAGATCGTTTTGCAGCCGCCTGCAAATACTTTGGGCTCATCATTAGCCTAAATAAAACACAGGTGATGGAACAAGATGCTGGTGCGCCTCCGTCAATCAAAATTTCTAATTACGAATTGAAGGTCGTCCACTAGTTTGTGTATTTGGGGTCGACAATATCAGATAATCTTTCATTAGAGACAGAAATTGACAGACGCATTGGAACGGCAGCCACAACATTTTCCAGGCTAGCTAACAGAGTTTGGGAGAATAATAGACTAACAGAGCGTACAAAAGCTCAAGCATATAAAGCTTGTGTTGTTAGCACACTACTCTATGGGTCTGAATCCTGGACCCGTACTCAAGACAGGAAAGGAAGTTGAATTCCTTCCATATGAGATGTCTGAGACGTATCCTGGGCATAACATGGAAAGACCACATAACAAACAAACATGTGCTTGAAAGAGTAGATATTCCTCTTCTTCTTCTGCGTTCATCCGGAGGTTTTTTTTTTTTTTTTTTTTTTCCGGATGTGATTGTGTTGTGCCTGTTTACAGCAGAGCTGCGTTCTTGCGGCGTTAGGCCGACACATCCGACTTCTGCGGGCATTTGTTGACCGGGCTAACCTTCCCGGGGGTTTCTTAGGACGTTTGACTCTCACTGTTGTGGTGTTATCTCCCTACATAGCTGGCCCATATAGAACAGCCAAAGACATCCTGGTCAGCCTTCAAGGGAAGGCAGGGGCAGACCATGGGCATTCCCCGCCATCCAAGGAGGCTTCCATAATTGCAGAGCCATCACACAGCGCTCTGGTACTGGGCTCACCCAAGGAATCGTCACGTCCTGCACATGGCTGCTTAGCCTCACTTCCGTATATTGGGCCTTCCGTTCACCATAGGCTGTTCTTCCGGAAACCAGAAGAATACAGTGTGCAGATGACATCCACACAGTGAGCTTAATGGATTTGCTATCCAAGCAATATTTCATTTCGTGCCACTAGGACACTTTTTCCACCTATTATGAAGCCCACACAGTGAGCTTTTGATTCGGAATATTTCATTTCGTGCCACTAGGACACTTTTTCCACCTATTATGAAGCCCACACAGTGAGCTTTTGATTCGGACGTTCCACGTAATGGATTTGCTATCCAAGCAATATTCTATTTCGTGCCACTAGGACACTTTTTCCACCTTTTATGAAGCTCACACAGTGAGCTTTTGAGTCAGACTTTCCACGTAATGGATTTGCTATCCAAGCAATATTCAATTTCATGCCTCTGGGAGGCTTTTGTAACCGACATACCTGTGGTATGAAGTGTGGCAGTCTGAATACTTCTTCATACACCTTTAAATGTCACACTGTATGTAGTTAAAGTAAGCTGCGGTCAACTTGAGCTTGTTGATATCTCCATAAAGCTTGTCCTAAAATTAAGCAGGTGTGGGCCAAAATATCTTTCTCTGTTCTGCATACGTTGGGCAATCCTGCAGCAAATGTTTTGCTGTCATTTTTCCAGTTCTACAATTACATTCATCGGTATCTCCTATCTTTAGTTTATTGAACAAGTGGTATTTCAGCCTGTTATGTCCTGTGCGGAGTCTGAAGATTGCTACTTGTTCTCTTCGGTCGAGTTTGTAATATGCATCATCCTTCTGATGGCCTGGATGCTCTAATTCCCATTTGATTCTATAAGTGCTTTTTATCAACCTCTTTGCCTCATTATAGGTTATGTCTATGTCAGGCTGTGGTAGTTGTCCGCCCTCTTTTGCCAGTCTGTCAGCCTCTTCGTTTCCAGGTATACTGCAATGTGATGGGATCCACTGTATTACAACTTTTTTGGATTTCTGGCATAGACCATGGAGTGCTGCTCTTAGGTCAGTTAGTTCTGTGCTGTTATTGCTCTTCAGTATTGAGACAGCTGACTTTGCATCTGTGAAGATAGCTATTTGCTTCACTTTATTTTCCTCCATCAGGAGCATTTCTGCTGCAGTTTTCAGATCTTCTACCTCCGCTTTGAAGTTACTTGAAAATTTTCCAGTTGCCATTGAATGTGTTTTTTTTCCACTCCATTTTTTAAATTTAGGAGAATTCCTCCTCCTCCATTCTCTATTGAATTTTTGGCTGATCCATCTGTATATGCATGGGTCCAATTGATGGTTGGGTAATGTTCTTTTATGTAGTTTAGGGTTATTTTTCTTCTTTCGGTTTCATGCTGTGTTCTTTTTCTCAATACCAGGAATGTTTTCTATCATCTCAGGCAGTTGCTGCTGTCTCCAAGCTGGGAACTTGTCTGCATTGTAAATGGGTTTGACTGTTGATATGTTAAGTATGGGATCTGCCCTAATCTTTCGTTTTGCAGTTTCTACAAAGTTGCTACGCTTCAGTCTTCCCTTTCCAAAACCACTAAACCTTTTATACATAGGGTGGTCTGTCAATCTTCTAAATTTTTCTGCTTGTTGCTGGGCTCTGCTATCTCTTCTATCCTGCATTGGTTGTAAACAAGTGATCTTTTCGAGTTCATTAATAGGCGTTGTCTTCAGGCTTCCAGTTATGATTCGCATTCCTTGATTTTGGACTCAATTATTTTGTTAAAGTTTGACTTAGCTGCTGTTGCCCAAGCTGCAATGCCATATTCCAGTATTGGCCTCACCCGTCCAGTATACAACTTCTTGAGAACTTTCATGATTGCCATTCTTCTTCGATTTTTCTCAACCTGTGTTTTCCATGTCAGGCGACGATCAAAGGTGACTCCGAGATAGTTTCTATTTTTTTCATGGTGCAATATTTTTCGATTCAATACCAGCTTAGGTTGCTGAGTTTTATTTGAGAGGGAGAACACTGTGCATGTTGTTTTCTCCTCACTTATCTTCACTAGCCATGATTTTGACCAGTCCTCTAGCTCTAATAGGGCTTGCTGTATTATGCTGTTAGCTGTACTAATATATTCTTCAGATGTCCATATGGCTAGGTCATCTGCAAAGGAGGATGTGTGTACTCTGGCTGGAAAATTTTCCGTGATGTCGTTTATATATGCTAGGAATAATGTTGGTGAAGGGGGCTGCGTGGTCTCGAGGTATGGTGTCCGCCTCGAGTGCTGGAGGTCCCGGGTTCAGGCCCTGGTGAGGACCAGGATGTATTTAAAAATTCCACCGGGACTTCCAGTAATTTCCCCTGGTCTCTGGGTAGTGAGATCGGACGCCCGTGTGTATTGTTGCGCACGTAAGAAATCCCTTGGCAGTTGGAAATCGAAAAAGAGTAGCCTAACGGCGCTGCCCGGGCAAAATTTTGAGTTAAAAATCTACCCAGTATTTCAGGATCCTCGGCGGTGCTACGGAGTTCGTGCACTGAGCTGAGTTTCTCCAGACTCAGGTTTGAGTTAGGAGGAGAACGGAGCACTTATGGGTTGCACCCGTGTGCCGTGATGTTGATCCATCTAAACTAAACTAAACTTCTTCTTCTTCTTCTGCGTTCATCCGGATTTTTTTCCCGATGTGACTGCGTTGTGCCTGTTTACAGCAGAGTTGCGTTCTTGCGCCGTCAGGCCGACACATCCGACTTCTGCGGGCATTTGTTGACCGGGTTAACCTTCCCGGGGGTTTCTTAGGACGTTTGAATCTCACTGTTGTGGTGTTATCCCTGTCAGAAGTCGGGGTGCCCCACCGGCTAGATGAAAGTATTATTCACTGGCGAGCAACCCCAAATAGTCAGAATCTGACTAGGGACAAAATCTATATGGCTGAACTACAGATTAAGCCCATGAATATCCAACGTACAGCTCCAAGTGGCTCGTTACAAAATGAAATGAACTGTGCTGAATATTCGCCAAGGAATGGGAAAGAGAAGGTTAGCTAAGATAGATGTTTAAGTCTAAATATATGAGTATAGACGACTATCTCAGTAAAGGTATTTCTCCCTGACTGCTCCCTTCCTTGGTGTCTAAGTGAACCCTCACCAATGTACACAACAACACGTATGCACAATTGGAAAAAATATAATGACAGAACTATGAGTTACAATACTACAACATTTATTTGCTAATCATAACAATAGACATAGGATGATTGTCAATATGAGGATGATGAAATCATATACATATTGATATTTATGACAAACATTACGTAACTTGTTACTTGATCTATCTGGATCTGTGGTCCAGATCCCCACTCTCCAGTAGACACACAAAAGAAAGAAACAGCTTGCCGGTATTCTGACGAATCCTGTCAGTCCTGACACGACCTAGTCTTCACTCGTCCTTGAGATCTACAACATAGGTGCTCCTTGTGAGAGCTTGAAAGAAAGTCAAGAATGTGTTATATCTAGTTCTACATCAGCGCAATCCTAATTAAAACATATCATAACACAAACATATACAATGACCAGTCTGGCCAAGTTTATCTTCCAGCTCTACTGCGTTCACCATCCTCCTTCTCCCTACTGTCTTTAGTCTGGGACGGGCTTTTCAATTGTCTCACACGCCTGTAATGATTACATTACCGCCCCATGTCCATGTCCATGTCGCTAATACAGAAATTCTGTGTTGTACAGCCGCTTCGTCCAAAGTTGGTTTAGCAGCTCACAGGATCGGTAATGGTATTATAATAATGTCGGGTCATCCGGGCTTACAAGCCGGGACCAGTAGCTGTGCCAGGTTCCCATGCATTACCGTGAACGCACGCCCACAATACACTGAGAAAGTTTAGCACCATATACCCTATACCAATTGTGGGTAATGTCTGTACCATTACACCTCTGCTTCCAACACAATCGTTGGCCAATGTGCCAATGCGCAGACAATAGCATAACACTTCATATTGGTAGGTTTGCAAATGACAAATCAATATATCAAACATCCAATACACATAAACATATTGATTAAACTAGACATATTATGATACTTTAACATCATAGCATAATGCACTAGTTAGTTTGTATGTATACGAAATGAGACGTATATACACAAAAAGAATATGTACGAAGCATATTCCTAGCATCGTATATTCATATGAAATTACACATACATACATCCAACCTATCCATAAACATTATATTTCTTCAAGATGGACATCTAATGATACTCAACATAATAGCATCAGCATTATTAATGAGTACTAATATTGTATAGCTACAAAATGAGATATACAACAAGTCTAATTGAAGTGACCACACAGACCAGCCATACTGATGATCTGCTCGGTTTAGTCCCCACTTAGTTACTGCTGTGGTAAGAATTAAAGAAATAGTCAGTTGACTATATTCTGTACAAGAAATGCACACACCAAAAAGTGACTAGTCTAGTTTAGAAAGAAATGGCAAGCATCTGCTACGACACCTCAAGTATATCTAGACAAGATCTGCCTTTCACAAGTTTCTCCTTCTCAGAAGAGTAATACATGAAGCACAATGCTATTGAACACCGAACTTAGAAAGAACACTCAAGTAACCTACGCCAAAGATAGTTCTTGAAATAACCTAGATGAGATATAGACCGAAAATAAGCACATACATCTAAAACTTGACTAGTTACTAAGAATTAATTCTCCTAGTGAAATCTAGCAACATAAGAATCATACATATGACTACAAAACGAGCTGGGTGCCTACCTGTTCTGAAGTCAGGCTTAATCTAATGGGAACAGGTCTAGCATGGGTTTTTATACCTAGCCTAGCAGTAGACACTTATCTCCCATAAATTCCAGTCATAAATTCTTCTTATCTCCCACTGACGTTAATTGCAATTCTCACAGCAAAACTTGCTATCACACCCTCTAGCATTCCTGCTTCAGTTTCAATAGCCAACATTTACTTTGTGTGGCCAGTCTTGACACTTCACAGCTGACCGGTTTTACAAGGTCTGTTTTCACACTCTTCTACAGGGCAGCCACATTATCTCCCAACATGTCAGTCATAAATCTTTCTGCATGCACACTAGCCCTCACACCTGTGAGTCTGACAATTATTAGCCCCCTGAGTCTTATCAGTGATTTCACACCTTGCACCTCTAGTCTGTTTCAGATGGAGGTCAGCCATCGCGGTTGGGCGATTTCCTAGCTGTGCTTATCAGGTGTCATGTCATTGGAACAATTAGGTTCTCACGGTCAGCTGCCAGTTTACAACTCTGTTGGTCCTGGTTTGCTTGCTTCATGTCTGGTGGGGTTTAATTACACACTCCACTGAGTCTGCCCTCCAGTCTGGCTAGATTGATAACCTCTGGGGGTGACCGGTACTGGTGTCAAATTAACTTCCCAACTAGAAAGCCATATGTGGTGGTTTGTTTACTTGCAGGCTTTGCAAGCTTACGTCAAGACTATATAGCCTTGAATATAGAGAAAACAGTTTTGTTTGTCTGTTGATTCTCTACATGGCCAATCAAAAGTGAACCGAAAATTGTTCTGGGAAGTAAAGGCTGCAAATTCGTGACAATCCCCCATCCTAGCTGGCCCATATAGAACAGCCAAAGACATCCTGGTCAACCCTGAAGGGAAGGCAGGGGCAGACCATGGGCATTCCCCGCCATCCAAGGAGGCTTCCATAATTGCAGAGCCATCACACAGCGCTCTGGTACTGGGCTCACCCAAGGAATCGTCACGTCCTGCACATGGCTGCTTAGCCTCACTTCCGTATATTGGGCCTTCCGTTCACCATAGGCTGTTCCTCCGGAAACCAGAAGAATGCAGTCTGCAGATGACATCCACACAGTGAGCTTTCGATTAAGACTTTCCACATAATGGATTTGCTATCCAAGCAATATTCCATTTCGTGCCACTAGGACACTTTTTCCACCTTTTATGAAGTCCACACAGTGAGCTTTTGATTCGGACTTTTCACATAATGGATTTGCTATCCAAGCAATATTCCATTTCGTGTCACTAGGACACTTTTTCCACCATTTACGAAGCCCACACAGTGAGCTTTTGATTCGGACTTTCCACGTAATGGATGTGCTATCCAAGCAATATTTCATTTCATGCCTCTGGGACGCTTTTGTAACCGACATGCCTGTGGTATCTTCTTCTTCTTCTTCTTCTTCTTCGTTCATCCGGAGTTTTTTTTTCCGGATGTGATTGCGTTGTGCCTGTTTACAGCAGAGCTGCGTTCTTGCGCCGTTAGGCCGACACATCCGACTTCTGCGGGCATTTGTTGACCGGGTTAACCTTCCCGAGGGTTTCTTAGGACGTTTGACTCTCACTGTTGTGGTGTTATCCCCCATCCCAGCTGGTCCATATAGAACAGCCAAAGATCCTGGTCAGCCCTCAAGGGAAGGCAGGGGCAGACCATGGGCATTCCCCGCCATCCAAGGAGGCTTCCATACTTGCAGAGCCGATACATAGCGCTCTGGTACTGGGCTCACCCAAGGAATCGTCACGTCCTGCACATGGCTGCTTAGCCTCACTTCCGTATATTGGACCTTCCGTTCACCATAGGCTGTTCTTCCGGAAACCAGACGTATGCAGTCTGCAGATGACATCCACACAGTGAGCTTTCGATTCGGACTTTCCATGTAAAGGATTTGCTATCCAAGCAATATTCCATTTCGTGCCACTAGGACACCCCTCCACCTTTTATGAAGCCCACACAGTGGGCTTTTGATTCAGACTTTCCACGTAATGGATTTGCTATCCAAGCAATATTCCATTTCGTGCCACTAGGACACTTTTCCACCTTTTATGAAGCCCACACAATGGGCTTTTGATTCAGACTTTCCACGTAATGATTTGCTAGCCAAGCAATATTCCATTTCGTGCCACTAGGACACTTTTCCACCTTTTTTGAAGCCCACACAGCAAGCTTTCGATTTGGACTTTCCACATAATGGATTTGCTATCCAAGCAATATTCCATTTCATGCCTCTGGGTCTTCATGCACATTTAAATGTCAACCTGTATGTAGTTAAAGTAAGCTGCGGTCAACTTTAGCTTGTTGATATCTCCATAGAGCTTGTCCTCAAATGAAGCAGGTGTGGGCCAAAATATCTTTCTCTGTTCTGCATACATTGGGCAATCCTGCAGCAAATGTTTTGCTGTCATTTTTCCAGTTCTACAATTACATTCATCAGTATCTCCTATCTTTAGTTTATTGAACAAGTGGTATTTCAGCCTGTTATGTCCTGTGTGGAGTCTGAAGATTGCTACTTGTTCTCTTCGGTCGAGTTTGTAATATGCATCATCCTTCTGATGGCCTGGATGCTCTGATTCCCATTTGGTTCTATAAGTGCTTTTTATCAACCTCTTTGCCTCATTATAGGTTATGTCTATGTCAGGCTGTGGTAGTTGTCCGCCCTCTTTTGCCAGTCTGTCAGCCTCTTCGTTTCCAGGTATACTGCAATGTGATGGGATCCACTGTATTACAACTATTTTGGATTTCTGGCATAGACCATGGAGTGCTGCTCTTAGGTCAGTTAGTTCTGTGCTGTTATTGCTCTTCAGTATTGAGACAGCTGACTTTGCATCTGTGAAGATAGCTATTTGCTTCTCTTTATTTTCCTCCATCAGGAACATTTCTGTTGCAGTTTTCAGAGCCTCTACCTCCGCTTTGAAGTTACTTGAACATTTTCCAGTTGCCATTGAATGTGTTTTTTTCACTCCATTTTTTAAATTTAGGAGAATTCCTCCTCCTCCATTCTCTATTGAATTTTTGGCTGATCCATCTGTATATGCATGGGTCAAATTCCTGCTTGGGTAATGTTCTTTTATGTTAGTTAGTTAGTCTTTCCTCTTGAGCCTAAGGCGGCGCATAGGGCAGAAGTCCTGTCTCTCCATGCCTGGCGGTTCGCTGCTATCTGTTGTAGATCTTGGATATTTGCTTGGCCGTTGAATGAGCCTTCTCTAATGATGGTTCTACGCAGGGTCTCTCTTGGTCTTCCCCGTTTTCTTTTCCCTACTGGTGACCATATGAGGGCTTGGTAGGGGAGTCTTGACTTGTCCATTCTGAGTACATGGCCGATGTAGTTCCAACGGCGTCTTCTTATGAAATTGGATACTGTATCTTGCTTAGTCTCTTGTCTTATTTGCGAATTGGTTCTGAAGTCTGTCCAGTGGATGTTTAGAAGTCTTCTAAGACATTTGTTCTCAAAATCGTCTAATTTTTTATCTAAAGCTACCGTTGATTTCCAACTTTCACATCCATACGTTAACACTGGAATCACACAAGAGTTGAAGATTTTAAGTTTTGTGTGTTTGCTGAGTGTCTTTGACTTCCAGATGTTTGACAGTTTATTGAAGGCACTAGATGCCAGTGCGATTCTAGATGATATTTCTGGTGTTGAGTCCCCTGTAGATGTCATTTTGCTTCCTAGGTATGTGAAGCTGTTGACTTTTTCAAGAACGTAGCTGTTCAATTTGGTGTCATCTGAACTGTTCGTAAGATCAATAGTCTTTGTTTTTGTGGTGTTAATTTGGAGACCAATTTGCCCTGAAACATTTTGGAGGTGGTTTATTTTCTCTTGGGCATCCGGGTGTGTTGAACTCAAAAGCACTATGTCGTCGGCAAAGTCCAGGTCTTCTAGAATTTTGTCAACCCAATGGATACCCATATTTGTGTTGTTTGTGCATTTGCGCATGACCCAATCGATAGCTATTCCAAAAAGCATCGGTGATAAGACACAACCCTGTTTCACTCCTGTTTCGACTGAGAACCAGTCAGAGTTGCCTGTTTCTGTTCTTACGCAGCAACGTGTTTCTTTGTAGAAAGATTTTATGACGTTGGTATATTTGGTAGGAAAACCATAGATGTTAAGTAGATTCCAAAGTGAAGGACGGTGGATACTGTCGAAGGCCTTTTGAAAGTCGACAAAGTCTTTTATGTAGTTTAGGGTTATTTCTCTTCTTTCGGTTTCATGCTGAGTATTCTTTTTCTCAATCCCAGGAATGTTTTCTATCATCTCAGGCAGTTGCTGCTGTCTCCAAGCTGGGAACTTGTGTGCATTGTATATGGGTTTGACTGTTGATATGTTAAGTATAGGATCTGCCCTAATCCTTCGTTTTGCAGTTTCTACAAAGTTGCTACGCTTCAGTCTTCCCTTTCCAAAACCACTAATCCTTTTATACATAGGATGGTCTGTCAATCTTCTAAATTTTTCTGCTTGTTGCTGGGCTCTGCTATCTCTTCTATCCTGCATTGGTTGTAAACAAGTGATCTTTTCTAGTTCATTAATAGGCGTTGTCTTCAGGCTTCCAGTTATGATTCGCATTCCTTGGTTTTGGACTCTACTTATTTTGTTAAAGTTTGACTTAGCTGCTGTTGCCCAAGCTGCAATGATTGCCATTCTCTGCCTTGCTCTTGTTCGATTTTTCTCAACCTGTGTCTTCCATGTCAGGCGACGATCAAAGGTGACTCCTAGATAGTTTGGATTTTCTTCATGGCGCAATATTTTTCCATTCAATACCAGCTTAGGTTGCTGAGTTTTATTTGAGAGGGAGAACACTGTGCATGTTGTTTTCTCCTCACTTATCTTCTATAGCCATGATTTTGACCAGTCCTCTAGCGCTAATAAGGCTTGCTGTATTCTGCTGTTAGCTGTACTAATATATTCTTCAGATGTCCATATGGCTAGGTCATCTGCAAAGGAGGATGTGTGTACTCTGGCTGGAAAATTTTCTGTAATGTCATTTATATATGCTAGGAGTAATGTTGGTGAAAGAACTCCTCCTTGGGGGACACCTTGCTCCAGCAGCATAATTTTGCTTGTTTGTCCTTGTACTTTTGTCCTGGCAGTTCTGTTCTCAAGGTAGTGGCTGATCCATTTAAACATTTTCCCACAAACATGCATGTTTTGCAGTTTTACTTTCAGTCCTTCCTTCCATACTTTATCAAATGCTTTTTCTAAATCTATCCAGACTGCTAGTGTGTGCTTTTTCTCTTGGAAGGCATCCTCTATTTCCTGAGCTATATAGGTTATTTGATCTTCAGTGGATCTGTACTTTCTGAATCCTGCTTGGTGTGGTGTTAAGAGTTGGTTTTCTTCCAGATGCCATGTTAGCCTGCCATTGATAATGCGTTCCATTAATTTTCCTACACAGCTAAGTAGACTGATAGGTCGATAGCCATTTGGTTCTTCCAGGTCTTTTCCTTTCTTTGGGATTGGTATTAGTATAGCTTCCTTCCATGCCTGTGGGAATATTCCCCTCTTCCAGCTGTAATTTAGGACTGCTAGTAGTTTCTTTTTTGCCTTAGTGCCTAGTCCTATTAGCATTTCATTTGGGATTCCATCCTTTCCTGGTGATTTCTTCTTTTTTAGGGTATTCATTTCCTGTTCCATTTCTTCCATTGTTAGATTTGCCATCATATATTCTGCTGCTGTCTCTGTATTTCTATGATGTATCTGTTTGTCTTTAATTGCTTTCTTCTGTTCGGTTGTAATATCAATGTGGTTTGCATTTGCATAGTGTTCCATTAGTGCATTTGCAGCCTTTTTTCCTGTAAGCAAGGCATTTCCTTGTTTAATTGTTATTTGTTTGTTTTTAGGTCCTTCATTTTTCATGGCTTTCACTAGTTTCCATAGTTTGTTTCCATCCCTGTCAAAATTCAGGTTTTCTGTTTTTTCCCTCCAACAATCTCTTGTTGTTTGATTTACTGTTCTTTTATATTTTGCTGAGATGGCTTTGAGAGAGATGTTCGCTTCAATTGTTTGTTCTCTCTCTGCTGTCTTCCTGGCATCTTCAACTTTGTCCTCCAAACTTTGTAGTTCTTCAGTCCAGTATGGTTTGTAATTTTCCTCGCTCCTCTAGGAATGGACTCAGTGGCTGCCTGTATTATCGCTCTGTTTAGACTTTCCACCATTTGCTTTATGTTGCCATATCGTGTATTTATGTTTTCACAATATTTGTCTGTTAGTATGGCAAATCTGTCCCAATCTGCTCGTTTGTAATTCCAGCGGGGCAAGGGCTTTTGTTCCTGTGGAACATACTCCATATTCATTACAAGCTTGATTGGTCTGTGGTCACTACCTGCTAATTGGTCCAGCACATGGCGATCGATTTTGTGGAGGATGTCTCCTGTGCAGAAAGCTAAGTCTGGAGTAGAAGTGGTAAGCCATCTTCTGGAGTAGAAGCTCGGTGTGTCATCCGCTTTGTTGAGTAGATGGAGATTTGAGTCTATTTCCCAGTCCTCCAATTCATCTCCTCTTTTGTCAGTATCTGGGTATCCCCATCTTTCTGAACGGCTATTAAAGTCTCCGACAATAATGCAGTTTGTGTCAGTTATTTTCATGATACCTGTGGTATGAAGCGTGGCAGTTTAAATACATCTTCATGCACCTTTAGATGTCAACCTGAATGTAGTTAAAGTAAGCTGTAGTCAACTTGAGCTTGTTGATATCTCCATAGAACTTGTCCTCAAATGAAGCAGGCGTGGGCCAAAATATCTTTCTCTGTTCTGCATATATTGGGCACTCCTGCAGCAAATGTTTAGCTGTCATTTTACCAGTTCCACAATTACATTCATCGGTATCTCCTATCTTTAGTTTATTGAACAAGTGGTGTTTCAGCCTGTTATGTCCTGTGCGGAGTCTGAAGATTGCTACTTGTTTTCTTCGGTCGAGTTTGTAATATGCATAATCCTTTTGGTGGCCTGGATGCTCTGATTCCCATTTGGTTCTATAAGTGCTTTTTATAAACCTTTTTGCCTCATTATAGGTTATGTCTATGTCAGGCTGTGGTAATCGTCCACCCTCTTTTGCTAGTCTGTCAGCCTCTTCATTTCCAGGTATACTGCAATGTGATGGGATCCACTGTATTACAACTTTTTTGGATTTCTGGCATAGACCATGGAGTGCTGCTCTTAGGTCATCTAGTTCTGTGCTGTTTTTGCTCTTCAGTATTGAGACAGCTGACTTTGCATCTGTGAAGATAGCTATTTGCTTCTCTTTATTTTCCTCCATCAAGAGCATTTCTGCTGCAGTTTTCAATAGCCTCTACCTCCGCTCTTGAAATTACTTGAAAATTTTCCAGTTGCCACTGACTGTGTTTATATCACTCCATTTTTTAAATTTAGGAGAATTCCTCCTCCTCCATTTTTAATTGAATCTTTGGCTGATCCATCTGTATATGCATGGGTCCAATTGCTGCTTGGGTAATGTTCTTTTATGTAGTTGAGGGTTATTTTTCTTCTTTCGGTTTCATTCTGAGTGTTCTTTTTCTCAATACCAGGAATGTTTTCTATCATCTCAGGCAGTTGCTGCTGTCTCCAAGCTGGGAACTTGTGTGCATTGTAAATGGGCTTGACTGTTGATATGTTAAGTATGGGATCTGCCCTAATCTTTCGTTTTGCAGTTTCTACAAAGTTGCTACGCTTCAGTCTTCCTTTTCCAAAACCATTAAACCTGTTATACATAGGGTGGTCTGTCAATCTCCTAAATTTTTCTGCTTGTTGCTGGGCTCTGCTATCTCTTCTGTCCTGCATTGGTTGTAAACAAGTGATCTTTTCTAGTTCATTAATAGGCGTTGTCTTCAGGCTTCCAGTTATGATTCGCATTCCTTGATTTTGGACTCTACTTATTTTGTTAAAGTTTGACTTAGCTGCTGTTGCCCAAGCTGCGATGCCATATTCCAGTACTGGCCTCACCCGTCCAGTATATAACGTCTTGAGAACTTTCTCATCTGCTCCCCACGTTGTACCAGCAAGCTTTTTCATGATTGCCATTCTTTTCCTTGCTCTTGTTCGATTTTTCTCAACCCGTGTTTTCCATGTCAAGCGACGATCAAAGGTGACTCCTAGATAGTTTGGATTTTCTTCATGGTGCAATATTTTTCCATTCAATACCAGCTTAGGTTGCTGAGTTTTATTTGAGAGGGAGAACATTGTGCATGTTGTTTTCTCCTCACTTATCTTCACTAGCCATGATTTTGACCAGTCCTCTAGCGCTAATAAGGGCTTGCTGTATTCTGCTGTTAGCTGTACTAATATATTCTTCAGATGTCCATATGGCTAGGTCATCTGCAAAGGAGGATGTGTGTACTCTGGCTGGAAAATTTTCTGTGATGTCATTTATATATGCTAGGAATAATGTTGGTGAAAGAACTCCTCCTTGGGGGACACCTTGCTCCAACAGCATCATTTTGCTGGTTTGTCCTTGTACTTTTGTCCTGGCAGTTCTGTTCTCAAGGTAGTGGCTGATCCATTTGTACATTTTCCCACAAACATGCATTTTTTGCAGTTTTACTTTCAGTCCTTCCTTCCATACTTTATCAAATGCCTTTTCTAAATCTATCTAGACCGCTAGTGTGTGCTTTTTCTCTTGGAAGGCATCCTCTATTTCCTGAGCTATATAGGTTATTTGATCTTCAGTTGATCTGTACTTTCTGAATCCTGCTTGGTGTGGTGTTAAGAGTTGGTTTTCTTCCAGATGCCATGTTAGCCTGCCATTGATAATGCGTTCCATTAATTTTCCTACACAGCTAAGTAGACTGATAGGTCGATAGCCATTTGGTTCTTCCAGGTCTTTTCCTTTCTTTGGGACTGGTATTAGTAGTAGCTTCCTTCCATGCCTGTGGGACTATTCCTCTCTTCCAGCTGTAATTTAGGACTGCTAGTTTTCTTTTTTGCCTTAGTGCCTAGTCCTATTAGCATTTCATTTGTGATTCCATCCTTTCCTGGTGATTTCTTCTTTTTTAGGGTATTCATTGCCTGTTCCATTTCTTCCATTGTTAGATTTGCAATCATATATTCATGCTGCTGTCTCTGTATTACTATGATGTATCTGTTTATCTTTGATTGCTTTCTTCTGTTCAGTTGTAATATCAATGTGGTTTGCACTGGCATAGTGTTCCATTAGTGCATTTGCAGCCTTCTTTCCTGTAAGCAAGGCATTTCCTTGTTTAATTGTTTGTTTGTTTCTAGGTCCTTCATTGTTCATGGCTTTCACTAGTTTCCATAGTTTGTTTCCATCCCTGTCAAAATTCAGGTTTTCTGTATTTTCCCTCCAACAATCTCTTGTTGTTTGATTTACTGTTCTTTTATATTTTGCTGAGATGGCTTTGAGAGAGATGTTCGCTTCAGTTGTTTGTTCTCTCTCTGCGGTCTTCCTGACATCTTCAACTTTGTCCTCCAAAATTTGTAGTTCTTCAGTCCAGTACGGTTTGTAATTTTTCTTCGCTCCTCTTGGAATAGACTCAGTGGCCGCCTGTATTATTGCTCTGTTTAGACTTTCCACCATTTGCTTCATGTTGCCATATCGTGTATTTATGTTTTCACAATATTTGTCTGTTAGTATGGCAAATCTGTCCCAATCTGCTCGTTTGTAATTCCAACGGGGCAAAGGCTTTTGCTCCTGTGGAACCTACTCCATATTCATTACAAGCTTTATTGGTCTGTGGTCACTACCTGCTAATTGATCAAGCACATGACGATCGATTTTGTGGAGGATGTCTCCTGTGCAGAAAGCTAAGTCGAGTAGAAGTGGTAATCCATCTTCTGGTGTAGAAGCTCGGTGTGTCATCCGCTTTGTTGAGTAGATGGAGATTTGAGTCTATTTCCCAGTCCACCACTTCATCTCCTCTTCTGTCAGGATCTGGGTATCCCCATCTTTCTTAACGGCTATTAAAGTCTCCGACAATAATGCAATTTGTGTCAGTTATTTTCATGTTTGAGAGTGTAAGATCCTTATCTGCCGGGCTATACAGATTGTAAATTCTTATTTTCACATCCTTTATCATTATGTCAACACCTATAATTTCTGTTTGGTTGTCAGAGATCACAGATACTTCGCTGCAAGGTATTGTATTTCGTGTAAGTATTAGAACTCCTCCTTTATGTCCTTCGCGGTCGAAACGTGTGGCCTGATATCCTCTGACTGAGAATTTGTGATTGGCGTTGAGGTGTGTCGCTTGAATGCATGCCACATCTATTCTATCTTTATGAAGACGCTGTGTTAGGGAGTCTTTCTTCTTGTAAACTCCTTCGGCATTCCACTGTAGTATGTTGAGTGTCCGGGGTATTTGGTCGATAGCTCTTAACCTACTCCTCTGGGCCTTGACTCCAGAGCACAGGGGAAGGTGACCACCAGTAGTCATGGGTGGACCCCCTCGAGGCAGGGGGCCAGGCACTATCGCCGCCTGATGGGACTTCACGGGATTAGCACCATAACGATTAATTTTTAATTGTGACATCACGAATTAAGTTACGTTGCACTGCTTTGTCAAGCCTGTGGCTCAGTAATCCGATTTCGACAAGCATTTATTCGAGATGATTTCCCTAGCCTTTGACTGTCCCCAGTCTCCCTACAAGGCAGCAGGTTTGTGCGTCTCTTCGTCTGGTTCCTCTCCCTTGACCTGTCCGACATGGGTGACTGTACCAGTAGCTGTGCTATCGTCGTGGAACATGCAAGCCCCTCTACCTCGTCAAGGTGGACGCACGGCATAGGGGAGCAATGGTTCAGTAAATGCGAAAGATTCACAATGCCAATGAATTTCTTCCCCTCACGTTTTCATGCTCAGGGCTACTTGAATGATATAAATATAACTTATAAGGAATTAGACATAGCCGAGGACCAGTATAAAAATTTGAAATGTCTGTCATCCTCGGGGATTTCAACGCCAAAGTAGCAACCAGAAGGTGAGTGGCGTGATTGGTGGCTATGGCCTAAGATAAAGCATTTTTATGAGTAATACTACACGTGATGTAAAGCCCATTTTCCTCATGACTTCCCAAAGTTTCTGATGTTGTAAAAAAAAAAAAAAAAAACACCCCCCACAACAAACTTTTAATTGGACAGCCAAAATGAGCAATCTGGACATTTTGAGGAACAACCCAAACCAAAACCAGACGAAACTACAGTCCCTAAACTCAAGGTATTCATCCAGCTAACCTTTCGAGGGGATGACGTAATGCAACGTTTACAAGACCGGCTCACTACAGCAGTAGGCCGAACATTCTGTGCTGCAACTCCAGTCATTAGGTATAGCACCACACCGATTCCCACACCAGCAGTCAAAGAGCATGTTCACCTGTACGCCAAAAACAATTGTATTTACCAATTCACATGTAGGTGCCAGGCTTCCTACATCGGCAGAACAGAGCGGCAGCTGAACAAAAAGTGTCCGAACACAAACCTCAATGGGTCGACAAGATACGACACACAGGCGATGCGATCCTAGTAGGGCCGACACACCGGAAGCTTCCCACGTCATCAATAGCTAGGCACATTCTCGAAAGTGGCCATGTGATTGACAGAGACATTGCCTTTCGCGTGTTGTTTAACACACAAAATACTCGCTTGTTAAAGTTTGCAGAAGCAATAATGATCAATCAATGCAAGCCAGACTTGTGCAAACAGAAATACATGTTAGTCAGCTTAAAATTACTGTGGTAGACAATTGACATTACTGTGCGAACATGTGTTTATTTCAGCTTGAAGGATTTATCTAGTTAATGTACTTTATGTTGTGTGAATTCTGCAGTATGTACCTGACACGATGCAGCGAAATGTGCCAGGCAATAAATCGTGCAATCTTCTTCTTCTTTGCGTTCATCAGGAGTGTTTTTTTTTCCAGATGTGATTGCGGTGTGTCTAAGTTATGCGCCCTTGGGCCGAAACCCGTAGGCCAACACATCCGACTTTTAGCGTGCTGTTTTGAGCAGGTAGCATTCCTGTGAGACTCTCACTTTTGCGGTACCGTCCACAACCCAGCTGGGCAAGTTGGAACGGTCGAAGACTTAACGGTAATACCTCTCAAAGGAAGGCAGGGACAGTCCATGGCATTTTCCGCCATCCAGGGTGGCTTCCATAGTTGCAGGGCCGACACATAGCGCCCTGGTGCTGGGCTCACCGAGGGAATCGTCACGTCCTGCTCATGGCTGCTTTAATTCCTCACTTCAATATATTGGGCATTTCGTTCGCCACGGGCCGTTCCCGCTCAAACCAGACAGGTCTGCAGATGGTATCCACTCAGCGAGTTTTCGACACGGACATGTGCTTGCCGTTGCGCCCGTCAGAGCTGTTCCAGGCACGAGGGACATTCGGAAAACTACCTAGTCAGAGGTGTTTCGAACAAGAGCGGCATTCGGAAACTAGGTAGTCAGAGCTGTTCCTAGCACGGGAGACATTCGGACGAGACATGTCACTCGGACGTAAATGCGTAGTGCCAATTTTCATTTTGCCACCCGTAGGAAGACGGCACTTCCGGCTTCGGCGGGCATTTTTAATGAGGTTAGCCTTCCTCGGGTTTCGAGGCACGTTAGACTTATTTTTGTGATGTCGCCAACATCTCAGCTGGTCAATATAGAACTATAAAAGACATCACGGTCGACCCTCAAGGGAAGGCAGGGGCAGACCATGGGCATTCCCTTGCTATCCAAGGAGGCTTCCATAATTTCAGAGCCGGCACATATTGCTCTGAGACTGGGCTCACCCGAGGAGTTGCCTCGTCCTGCTCATGGCTGCGTTAGTTCCTCACTTCCATGTGTTCGGCATCTCGCTTGCCACTGGTCGCTCAAGCACACACCAGGAACGGTCAGTCTGCAGGCGACATCCACTAGGTAAGTGTGACAGTGCTACACACAAAGGCTATGATCGTGAACGTATAGCACCAGACAAGTCAGTCTTCGCGTTGTTAGAAAAGGATTTTATTGATGAATCATTCTAGCTCAGCACATATGATGGAGACTCTCTTCTTGGTGTTGACATCTGTTCTCTCTGGCCCCCAAGTGACGTGTGTGTTTACCTAGATACCCTTCTTCATTCGTGCACACACGTTCACTATGGTTTTCCCCCTAGTCAAGGAATGCGCAGCATTCCTTAACTCTTTACTCCTAACCTAGAATCCCTCACTGTTACAATACCTCCCCTTCTTCAAAGAGAATTTTTCCTTGAAAAAATCTCAACCCCAACTTTTAATTAGTTAACTTTACCTCTCTATACTACAATAACAACAATTCTATATATTTCCTAAGTCAATTCTCCTATCTCCTCATAGCCAATTGCTACCCAGAGATCATAATATCGAAACTCTCTACAAAACTCGTCATAAAGTTCTCTAGAAAACTTTCTACAAAACTCTCCATAAAATTCCCCACAATACAAAAGTCTCCATAAGCGAACCGCTTTTAACTTTAAAACGTCCATCTAAATTATGATTGACAAAACTGAAGATATTCCCTATATCCTTTAATTTCCCCCTTATTCACATTCTCACTCTCTCAGTATTCTAGGATAGACAGGAAAAAAATAGCTAGATTAGATTTGTGTAGGTGCGCACCTGAAATCAATAAAAGTAAGGAAAAGTAAGAAGTAAGAAGTAATCACCTTTCTCTTCCCATACATTCTCAAAACTTTATCAAAAAATAAAGTTTCAAAATTTATCTTCAGTTTCACGTCAATAATATTGTTATTATCAAAAAAAGTATGTTAATCCAAAACTGCCAGCCTTTGTATTATTCAGACCAACAATTTCCTGTTTACCTTTCCTTCAACCACAAAACTTCCTAACTGTTAAGTACAGTCTTCTTCTTCCAATATGCAGTTAAATGCCAAATTTCAACCTGGCATTCCCCCCATATTCTCCCATTAAACGCTGTTCAACCCAGCTCCTATTATAAACCGTGTATATACATTGCATACCCCACATGTAATACAACATACCCCTTCATTACTACATATAGAGTCACTTCACTAACCACTACTTTAATTCATCTTCTAACTGAACTTCAAAGTAATAATCATTTTAAACACCCTCAAGGTAACTCAATCAACCCAAAACATCGTAAAAATAACCATCTAAGTTAACTTATTTTTCACATTTCATAAAACACAATTGAAGTCCCAACAATTGAACAAAGCATTTCAATCCCCTCATCATATATATCCCCCCCACATTAATCAATGTACACATACATTATAAATTTCAAGATCAATTTCTGAGTACCCAATAATAATTTTCCGCTTTAGAAAAATTCCATCAAGTACCTTTGTAAACACAAAATTATCGTGTCCAACCTTCTTCTTCTATCTGCTATCTGCAGAACCCTATATCACTCTTTTCATCTATCATTTCTCCATTTCTTTAATAACCTCAAATTTTTTTCAATAATTGCAAATATCTACATCAATGTCTCTATCCTCTCGAGAGAGCTATCTTCTTTCATATCAGCTTCTTCATCAGTTTCTGACTTTTCATCCATCTCTTGTTCCCCATCTGTATATCCATTACTAGCAACAGCTAATCTCTTCCTTTCTACATCCAATCTAATTTTTCTGTCTTGCCGTCTCAACAAATTTCAAAATGTGGCATCTCTTCCTCACTCGAAGAATTCTCTCTAAGTTTCCTTTGCCTCTTAATTTCTTTTTCTTTCTGTCTATCCAACTTTCTTTTTACTGCTTGTCTTGTATTCATAAATGGAGGTTCAATATTTTCCCTAACTGACTCTTCACTCATATAATCGTCATACACATTATTTTCCTCTGTCATGACTGTTTTTGGTATCGGTTTCTTCTTGTTCAGCTGTATTAGATGCTGTTTGTTACTTGTTTTCCATTCTCTATAGGCCTTGGATAACCCGATTGTCTGACGATCTGTCCACCCGACAATATTTCTTCGGAACAATAATAATTATTATTATTATTCTCTGCATCCCTTTCTTCATTATCCCGCCTTAAGTGTTCTACATGTGAACGTGCAACATGCCCTGAAATTTGATTCTTAATAGTATAACGACACTGGACCTTTTTTTACTAAAATATAGTATCCCGGGACCCAATGAGCATCAAACTTAGAGTTTTTTCTATGTTGAATTTATCAATACCCTATGCACCTCACACGTAAACTCCGTTGTAACAGTGTGCATTTTGGATTTGTGCATTCTTCTGTCTTTCTCTAGCCTTAATTATCATTAGTCTTAACGTCATGTGCTTTATGCATTCTTGTAACCCTTGTTCTTCCAAATCGTCCCAAACTATTTTTCCTCAGGTTTAAATAAATTAATCACATCTGGCAATCTATCGGTTCTCTTCCATGTACTAAGTAAAATGGTGAGAAACCTGTTCCTTCATTTTCGTGTGTACGTATCGCCGCTAATTGCCATCCCCAAATAAAGATCCCAATCCATATCGTGTTTCTTCTACATTTTTCGCTAGAATATTGTATAGTGTTCTATGTTGTCTCTCATTTTTAGCGTTAGAAGTTGGTCTGTAATATGAAGTCCTAATGTGTTTTATATTCCAATCTTTTACCAATTTCTCAAACTTTTATTTACAAACTCTTTCCCATTGTCTGTAGTATTATTTGTGGACACCCAAACCTTGGTATAAATTCTTGTAAAAGCATATTTATAACTGAATCCGCACTCTTGTCTGGAATTGGATATACTTCTGGCCAAGACTATATGAATCAACTATATGTAGTAAGTATACATTCCCGATAATGTTTTTGGGATGAGGACCTGAAATATCCAAATCTTACTTTCTGCATTGGAAATTGAGGAATATCGTATCTTGTAAAGGGACATTTAATTATCTTCATGTTCCTTAACCTACACTTTTCACATGCTTACAACATATTCATATACGCTTTTGAATAAATTCGGCCAATAATATTTACTGCTAATAGCCTTCACTAACTTATCTCGTCCAAAATGACCATTATTATCGTGGTACGCCTTTAAGACTTCTTGTTCTAAATGTTTCGGAATATATTTTCTTACTCCTTCACCTTTTCATTGATATAATATAATTGATTGTCTTCTTGTAACTCTACAAAACTTTCTTTTAAAAACTATTTTCCCCTGTTTCTTTCAATTTCTTTTTTATCTGTACTACTTTCGGATCCAATTCTTGTTCTGTTTTCATATCAAACTGTTCTAAATGTGGTCTTCTGTTCTAGTTCCGACTCTTGCTCCGATGGTAAACTCTCAAATTCTTCCCTATTTATTATGGCAGAATCTAATATATTAACTTGCCAGTTTCGATCATCTACCTCTGGTTCAACTTCATCTTCCGTGTTTCCTGATGACTGTGGGTACGGGATCCTAGACAAAAGATCGGCGCACGTATTATGTTTTCCTGACACATATTCAACCTTAGCATTGTACCCTTGTAAATTCAATGCCCACGTTTGTATTTTCCTATTTTGTATTGGTGCTTCTAATATCGACTTTAATGGCATGTGGTCAGTTCTAATAATGAAATTGGCGTTATGTAAGTAATAATTTAGTTTTTGCAGCGCGTAGTGTATTGCATATGCTTCTTTCTCAATAATCGGCCATTTCTTTTGAGTCTTGCTGAGTTTATGCGACAAGAAATAGATTGGTCTTTCATTTTTAACCCCTGTATTCCAGATTCTTCTCCTTCATATGGTTGAACCAAACATGCTCCTATTGCATTGTCTGAAGCATCTGTGTATAGTATTAGTTGTTTATTCAGGTCTGGATGTGTTAATAATGGTACCACCGTTAAGCTATCTTTTAAAAGTTCAAATGCTTTTTGACACTCAGCATCCCACTTAAATCTCGCGTATTTTCCCGTTAAAATTCGTAATAGGTATTGCTAGCTTAGAAAAGGCTGGTACAAACCGCCGATACTACGCACAGGTTCCTATAAAAGCCCTTACTTCCTTAACGTTAGTGGGAGGAGGTAACTCTTTAAATAACTTTTATTTTTTCCATGTCTGTTTAATACCTTCCCTATTTATTATATAGCCTAAATATTTTGTTTCTGTCTTAAAAACTGGCACTTACTAAGCTTTAATTTAACGTCATGCCTTCTTAATCTGTCAAATACTAGTCTAACATGTTCCAAATGATTCTCTACATCTCCTTTTGTAAAAATCAATACGTCATCAATATATGCTAAGGCAAAACTTTGCATACCATCTAGTACTTCATTCATTAAGAACATATAGTAGGATGGTGCATTTTTGAGACCGAATGGCATACGCAAAAATTCGTACGAACCCATATGAGTACAAAAGGCACTTTTATTTTGCGCGTCTACTGACATCGGAATACACCAAAATCCTGCCCTTGCGTCCAGCGTTGTGAAATATGTAGAACCATTAAGTAGCCCCAAAATATCATCAATTACTGGCAGTGGGTACGCTACATTCTTAGTAATTTTATTTAACGCCCTGTAGTCGCAACAGAACCTGTTCGAACCATCAGATTTGGCCACAATTACCACCGGAGATGAACCATTCTGATTTGATCTTGTTATTATGCCTGCTTTCAACATATCTTCTATTGCCTTTTCTACTACTTCTCTATTTCTTAACGGAGTTCTGTATGGTTTTTAAACTAATTGGTGGATGATCTCCCGTGTTTATTTCCATCGTAACTGTTCGTGTCTTACCCAATTCTAAATCATTTATCGCAAACACATCTTGATTTTGTTTTATAATTGTTCTAAAACACTTCCTTATTTTCCGGCGAAGTTTTTAATTGTGCTACAATTCTTTTTTCTCTTGTTACTTTGTCTAGTGAATGTATTTGTGCTGTATTTCTTCTAGATGGATGGATCAATTCATCCATTCTTTGCGTTCCCTTTCCTTCTGTATCCGCGTCTATTATTACTTCTTTCATTAGAGGTTTCTGAATAACTTATTCCCACCATATTTACTCTATCTGTTGCCAATATGTCACTAACGCTGTCATGTTCTAGCTTAGCTATTACACATCCTCTGTATAATTTAATTTCTCTACCTGTGTTATTAATAACCATTACTGGAAATGTTAAACTTTTATCTAATTCTATTATTCCATCCGGAACTTCTAAACCTGGCTCATCAATTATTTCATTTTGCAATTCTGTGATTCTAACTATGTTTCCTGCTACATAATATGGGTTTCTCTTCAGTCTTGCTTGTATCAAATTAACTGACTGTGGTTTTAAATTCATGGTTGTTTTAACTCTAACTAATGTCGACACATGCATATCTTCTTCTAGATCTACGTAAACATCTTGGAATTTTAATTTATGCAAATCAAATAAAAGTCTCACCCCATTTTTCAATAAAAAATCTCGTCCCAATATCATATTTCTATTTAAATCTTTAACACACATGGAACATATGCCTAACATTTATCCCTCCTAATTTCAAATTTATCATCGGTTTGTCCTAACACTTCTAATTTTTGTCCCGTGTACCGAATGAAGATTCTCCTGAATTCTAAATATTTACAATTTTTTAACATTCGATATAAAAAATGCTTCTTTAATCACGCTAACTTGTGCTCCCGAATCAACTAATGTTCTAACTTTATATTTTCCTATCTGTACTATACATGAGCTAGGATCTACCATATTTAATGACAATTGCTTTACCTCAGCTTGTTTTTTATTTCTAAATGTTCTATTATACTCATCCTTTGGGTTTTTAATATATTGATGCCCTTTTTGGATCTTACTATCTTCCCTCTTACTGCCGATCCTATTCAGTAAGCGGGATGCCATTTCCCTGATTTCCTGACCTTCTAAAATTTCTCTGTATTTCTCCAGAATTCCAATTTGCTGGTCTACCATTTGCCATTCTATTCTGTATACTCGTCTGAACACCTCTACTATTTGCGTAATCGATGGGCCACTTCTGTTACCACAAAAGCGAAAAATGTGCCCACGTTGGTGACATCCCCAACAAACCACATTCGAGTTATTTGTGTTACCTTCCATGTTTCTTACAGTATTTCTCACTTGTCCTCTTCTATCTTGATTATATACATTCTCGTTTCTTTGCACCATCTGTATTTCTCCTCGTCTTCCTCTCCATCCATGTCTATAATGTCCTATTTCCATAGGTTCTTCAATTCTATCTTCCGAACTACTACCTAACTCTCGTCCTACCCTTAGCCTAAACCTCCTCCTCAAGCTTTCCTCTTGTATAGCGATATCTACCGCTTGTGACAATCTTGCAGGATTCTCTCTTAATAATTTAAATTTCAATCCATCTGAATTAATTCCATCAACAAAAATCCCTACCAACATCCGTTCCACTTCCTCTGCTCGTACATTCTGTCCTAAGAATGACTCTTCAGCTAAGTTGATTAACCTGTCACTGTATAGCTGAACACTTTCTGTGCTGTTTTGTCTAGTCTGTCGCAATACTGAGAATGCGTGTTGTGGATCAGTAATTTCAGCATATTTTCTTGCGAGATCATCTTTGAATTCTTCCCAAGTTTCACCTCCTGCTGCTTCTAACTTTCTTCTAATATGGTCAGAAACTGGACTTGTACTTGTTCTGTATGCCAAGTTCTTTTTCTCTGCGTCTGTAGCATTTACTAAATATGCATGTTTTTCAATGGAAATAATCCATTTCTTAAACTGATTTGCTTGACCACTAAATCTTTCAACATCATTGCTTATATTCTGTTGTCTTAACACCGCATCCAACCTTGATATTGCCCCGCCAACTCCAGTGAGTACCTGTGAAAAATCTTGGGATTCCATCCTAAAATTTATAATTATCAAGCAATATACAAATATTTCAACAATGTTGATTTCAAACCCAGCAACAATACACAATCTGTTAATTACTCTAATATTATCTAATTAACTTAACTAAATCCTCCAATCGAAGATCCTGACGAAGAAATATTCCTGTTTCAACCCTGAATTTTAATAAAAGAATTTAAATGACCTCCTGATTCAGAATTTCCTACACCACATAAA
Source organism: Cepaea nemoralis (assembly GCA_014155875.1). Lineage (NCBI taxonomy): Eukaryota > Metazoa > Mollusca > Gastropoda > Stylommatophora > Helicidae > Cepaea > Cepaea nemoralis. The sequence continues at coordinate 156,662 of JACEFZ010027467.1, forward strand.
AAAAAGACTCTAATCAAGCTCGTTAAAATGATCAGAACAACGAAGAGCGTCTGGATTTCTTTCCTTACTAATTTACTTGAAGTCGAATTCAGATTATTTCCAATTATTTCCTGACGTTGATCACGCTCGATATCAGGCTCGCAACAAGACTTTGATTACCCTGCTCGTTTACTGTAGATTCACTTCAGATAAGTTCACCTTCATGCAAGAAGCGACAATTGCTCACGACTTCAGCAAAAAAAACTTTACTTTCCAGCAGCAATCTGTGACTTTCATATATATCAACCGTAATCCAGTCAACAACAACTGGACTTAAAGCTGACGCTATCCAGTCTCTTATTTTCATGTGGACTCTCGCCATGGTCAATTTAAATAGTTGAAACAAGTTTCATTTATGAAGTGACTGTATAAAGTATTGCAGACCTTGATTTCATAATTCTGGAATTCGTACCATAACCTTGAGTTCACCTTCAACAGTCCCACGGGTTAAAACTCATAATGATTTTTGATGCAGAACGGCATTACTTGATCTCAATATAGCATTTTGCGTTGATCAATTCTCCAGTTAATTTCATAATTACGTAAAACATCAGTCTTTCAAAAAAATATAAGTATCAAATCAAACCTTTTCTTTAGCGCTGACCTTGAAATTGGATCTCCTTCTTAATCAGGAATCTAGTGCAAACCCAGAACAGCTACCAACAGTCGGCTTTCATCTGTTGTTTTTCAAATTAATTACTTCTCCGGACATGCCCGACATAACTATGGCGGTATTCTCTCTCCGCGACCTCCCATGTTTCGTAGGTCAAAGGCACCAAATCAGCCTTGTGTGACAGTGCTACACACAAAGGCTATGATCGTGAACGTATAGCACCAGACAAGTCAGTCTTCGCGTTGTTAGAAAAGGATTTTATTGATGAATCATTCTAGCTCAGCACATATGATGGAGACTCTCTTCTTGGTGTTGACATCTGTTCTCTCTGGCCCCCAAGTGACGTGTGTGTTTACCTAGATACCCTTCTTCATTCGTGCACACACGTTCACTATGGTTTTCCCCCTAGTCAAGGAATGCGCAGCATTCCTTAACTCTTTACTCCTAACCTAGAATCCCTCACTGTTACATAAGCTTTCGCTTCGGGCTTCGGACTACGCAATGGATTCGCTAGCTGTGAGGTTCCATTTCGTGTTATTGAGATGTTTTCCCACCTTTGTCTACTCTCTACGAGTTAGATACAGACAGTTTTCGTAACTATTTCATTCGACTGGGGCACTTCTTCAACCTTTTTGTACTCGCTCACGAGGTAGGCTACATGTGCTGCCGGCTCAGCACCTTACCTCCATACAGCAGTGAGCGAGAAACGGCCAGGCTCTCTCATCCGGGAATCCCTCATATCCCCCAGCTGGGAGCCTTTGGACAGGTATCTGAACTGGGAATGTAGCGTACTCAGTATCTCATCTCCATTTTCGGTAGGTGAGTATCGACCCGGCTCTCTCATCCAAGGTAGTAGGTTAGAGGCGTTCAGCTACATCTCTCAGATGGAGGCCTTTGTGTAAGTGTCTGGACCAAGTTTGTGGCTTCGTGCGCCTGAGTTTAAATTTTAACTGCTATCCTCAGTGTACCTGCAGAGCAGCAGGTTGTGTCTCTCTTAGTCCCAAGAGCTGTCCAATAATCCAATATGTAGTTTATATCCATTGGCACAGCGCTTGGGGTCAGTGGGACACTCAAGCTCCCCCCACCGCAACAAGGTGGAGACACATCGGGGGAGAATCGTGCAATCTATTGTTTGTGTCTTCGTTATTCAAATTTTGAGGAAAGCTGTGTTGCAAAGACAACTTATCACATACATCAGAAAGAAGCAGTCATAATATTATGGCCTCGTTATGAGAAGACAAAAACTGGAACATGTTATGGCAACCGGAAAGATTTGTGGAAAGAGAGACAGAGGAAGACAGCGTGAAAAGTTTCTTGACAGTCTTGTATCATGGCAATAAAGGGAGTCAACACACGCATTAATCTACGACGTCGGCGATCGCAATTTGTGGAAAGGCAGGATCGCCCACGCCAGCCTGCAAGGCAGGATCGCCCACGCCAGCCTGCAAGGCATAGGATGATTATGATGATTGCTTAACTTGACTTAACCTTTTCCCGCAACTCTACAGCGCTATTTATCTGCAGTAATTCTAATTTTCCACTGACACAGGCAGATGGCAGGGCACATTTTATTCCTGCTGGTCGAGCCCTGCACGGCGATGAAAATCTGGTATGGTCCAGCCACAATTGCTAGACCCCTCTTACTCTTACCTCGTTTGGCGGGCTATAAGAAAACTCAAAAGAGGACCCACTCACTGTCACCGAAGTTCCTGTTCATTGTACATGGTGCGAGCGTGTTGTTAGTTGTTACCAAGTGAACTGTTATTTCACATAACTTATTTGATGTTATTACGTTTGATGAAGTTTACTATATCCACGCTGGCTTTTAATAAACATTGTTGTAGGTTGAGTTTTTAGAATGTTCACAGTTCAGTAGATTATTCGTCTTTGACTTTTCTCTTCGTGTTTGATTTGTCTAGTGGAGCCCGTCTCACTCTCTCATCTCTCTCATCGTCTGTGTTAGTGTATCACTATGACTAGCATATATAGACAATATTTAAAAGTTGTCTTTTTACTTATGAAACAATGACAGTTGGATAAATACAGCCTGACAAGACGAATCCAACGCCAACAGTATCTCATTGAAGACTACATTAATTCTAAACGGAGTTATTAATTTTTCAATTTTTGTGTCTTGATCTACAACAACAAGGAAGTGTAAAGACATCTTTAATTGATCTGAGTAAATTGGACATGGCTGATCGCTGGCCAATAAATTGGGTGTTGAGAACTTCTGCCTTCTATTACTGTGGCTTGTTTATTTTTAAACAGACAACATAGTACAGTATATCATTGCGTCCGGGGTGGCGAGAACTTGACATATTATCTATTTTTCGATAGCATGTGCCATGACCTAATTAACAATTAAAAATGGCCGCCAGTTTATTATTTATTAAACGTCTGTCACATCGCTAACAAACCTGACAAGATGTATACTTTATTGTGCATTTTAGTAACCGGAAAGTAAAAGTCACATTCCTCTTTCGATAGAATGTCGACAGGATTGAGATGATCGACTTCATTGCACTGGATTTTATCACATATGGCTCGGCCCCTTTCCGCAGGGCGGCCTGAGAGCACAAAGCATGAGAGCCTCCGAGAAAAATACACTTGACTTTTAAGACTTCGATAGGATGGGCTGTTACCTAATTCCATCCATCCATCATGTGCCATGCCGATAAGCGTGGGCGGTTATGTTCTCCCATTTCACTCAGTCAACAGAGTCGTGGATCAGCTCTGTGTTCCTGTCTCGACCATGCCAAGTGGCCAAGCCATCCAGATATTTACTTCTCGGTCTTCCCCTTGGTCTGTTCCCTTTGATCTTGCCAGTTGTCACTAAGTTCTCCAAGTCATTTCTTCTCATAACATGCCCAACAAATTTTGACTGTCTACGTCTGTCTCTAATCAGTTTACGATCTTCATTTGTTTCTTGAAGGACTTGTTCATTGGTTTTTCTGTCTGTCCATGGTATTCTTTGCATTTTCTTCAGAAACCACATTTCCACAGCCATCAGCTGTTTTTCATCTTGACTGCTTATTGTCCATGCTTCACATCCATACAAAATTATAGGTTCTATGTAGCACTTCAACACTCTTTTTCTCGTTTCAATTGATATCTTGTTATTGGTCAGTATGTTTTTCATCTTACAAAAGGCTACCTTCGCAATGGCAATTCTTGTTCTAATCTCTTCAAGGCATCTCCCATAAGATGTTATGACTGTTCCTAGATAACTGTATCGATTCACTTGCTTAAGAATATGCCCATTTACTCGTATATCACTTTGTGGTATTTCCTTCTCCCCAGTGACGACCATAATCTGTGTCTTATTAATATTCAGTTCTAACCCTAGCTGTTCACTGTGCAACAACCGCATCTACTAAATTTTGCAGGTCCTGTTCCTTGTCTGCAATCAAGACTCATCTGCATGTCTAATGTTGTTGATGTATCGTCCACCTATGTTGATTCCTTTCATATCTTCTATATTTCTGAAAATATTGTCACTGTACAGGGAAAGAAGATCTGGAGACATTACACATCCCTGTCTCACACCTCACACCTCTTTTAATAGGCTGATATTGACCTACATTGTTATCAATTCTGATGGCAGCTTGTTTCCAATATATGTTTTTTTTTTCTAAGGGCTTTTCGATAAATTTGTAGATCTTCAAGCATCTTTAGCATGTCAACATGTCTCACTTTATCGAAAGCCTTTGTGTAGTCAATAAAGCAAAGATATAGATCTTTGTTTACTTCTATAGAATGTTCAATTACTGTTTTCAGTATATACACAGCATTTACTGCCCTTGCCTTCTACAAACCCACATTGTTCTTCTCCTATTTCGGGTTGTATTTTCTTCCGGACTCTTTGCATGATAATTCTCAGCTAAATCTTCGTGATGTGGTTCATTATACTAATTGTTCGATGTTGATCGCATTCCAAGGCTCCTGATTTCTTGGGGATTGCAATAAATATAGAATTACATAATTCAGGAGGTATATCTCCTGTATCGTATATTGCGTTCAGCAGTCTGGTGACTTGGTCTATTCCATATTCTTCTAAGGCATTGATCATTTCTATTGTAATGTCTTGCCAGTTTTGATATGGTTAAGAGCACTCTGAACTTCCATCTTCAAAATTGATGGTCCTTCATTATTATTCTGATGATCATATTCTTCTCTAGTATCATCATAAAGGTCTTTCACATAATCTGACCACGCATGTAAAATCTGATCTTTTTCTATTATGATTTTGCCATCTTAGGTTTTTAGGCAACCCGTTGATGTGTGTATTCTTGATGTGTGTGTGACCTAATTAACAGTTATAAATAGCTGCCCTTTTATATTAAATATATGTCATGTGAAATGTTCGTCGTTAATGAAAGAACAATTCATAAAAATGTACTCACATTGTCTTAATGTAACAATTGCATTGCGACATCTTTCTTTTGTTGATTAAATATCATGCATTAATGTAAGTAAATAAGTTCGTAACTGCTGCATAAATTAAGCAGTCACTTTTCGTTAATAATTGATTTCTACTTCTGCTCTATAAATACACTATTTTTAGTTTAGAAACTAAACTAAACTGTTCTGTATCTAAAAGTGAGCAATTCATAATTAAATACTAACTTTAAAAAAAAAACATAAATTATCTTACAGTATTGTATTTAAATAATTAGGTACTGCTGCGCTGCTTAGAAAAAAAATATTCCTTACACTACTTACAGGTTTTCAGACGGGTCTGAAAACTGACTTTCAAAATTATTTTCAGTCATGTCAAATGCTGAAAAATTATACAAGTACACAGATAAATTACTGCTATAAAATGAAACTTGTATTCTGTTTAATTTTAGTAGTTAAATTACCAGTTCTAATTATAAATAAATACAGGTCCGCTATAGTTTAGTACTATTGTATGGGCGCCGCCATCTTGAATTTTGTGTTATAACGGCCAGATCTCATTTTCATGTGCTAAATAATTTTTCCTAAATGCTAGCAAAAACCAGCATAATTCAGTTTTCCCTCTGAAGAAGACGGAGTCATTGTTTTGGAATACAGAAATGACTGAAGTGACAATTTTGTAAATTCAAAAGAAAAAGAAAAAAAAATTAGAACCCTATATAGGTATATAAAAGTATATATACTCTCAAAGAGGATATACTAAAGTTTATTTCTGTGTATGATTGAAGTTATTTTATTAATGTTTATGCAAATTTGGTGACCTCATCTGCATTTTGTGAAAAATAAAATATTTCATACCAGTATATATTTTTTGGTACTACATATAAATAAAAAAAATGGTACTCACCTAAGATTTCCTCATTGACCTACACCACTTTAGAATAATTTTAAACACTTATGGCTTAGAAAAACAACAACCATAAAGTCCCTTTTGACATTTGTTGCACATTGACCAGGCTCACTTCCGCCCTCCAGTAGTTTTTCGGTCACTGCACACACGTCTTTCTCTTTTCCATCTGGAATGGAACGTACCCCTTTAACTTCAGGAACTTCATCGCTTATGGTATTCCTCGCAAAGTGCTTCAATTGCTAATGTGGTGAATTTGTATCTATAGTGTGTGTTCTGTTTTGTTGGCCCCAATATCTCAGTAACCAACTGAGGGAAAATTATGAGATTTAGTATATAACCTTATCATTATGTCCACCCAACAAAAAAATTTTTGTTCTGGAGATTTTACAGCAGATTTCAAAGTTTGTTTATATGCGGTATATAATTTACGGGTCTGAGATGAAATTCATAATTTTAAATTTATTACAGCATAGCCAGACAATCAGCGCTCAGTGTTGAATATTGTACATGTTTTGAAGGGATTGGCCTTAAGCCAACTCCCTACATTGTTCAAACTAGGACTGTTCAGAGATGTCTCAAAATGTGGGTATTTCATGAAACCTGATTAATATGTTTAAAAAAAAAATAATCTTACCACTTATCGCTAACATTGAAATGTGTGAATATTTTTCAATGGGATTTAATGCGAAATTGTACACTTCAAAGAATCGCTATGAAGTTGTACACATTTTTGTCAAGAAGCTGATCGCAGGAAACTGTTTTATACTATTAAAATTCCGAAAAAAAGTACAGTGCATGCATTGGGTTTGAGTAAACGGTAATTTCGTCGATGGGTGCAAGAATCTGGAATTAAACCACCACGCAATAACAAAACGGTAGGTAGAAAGATTATTGTAGACAGCTTTGACAAAGATGTCATAAGGCGAGCTATTATAAAAATGCTTTAAAAAGTCGCTTAAAATTCGACAGGGTTGACTTCATTGTACTGGGTTCTATCCCATATGGCTCGGTCTCTTTCCGCAGCGTGGAAAGCATCGCACAAAGCACGAACTCCACAGCTCTAGCGACGACCCACAGAAGTCTCAGAAAAATTTAACTCGTGAACCGAAGGATGCGGCCCGGAATCGAACCCATGACCAAGGTGGAAAAAGTGTCCCAGTGGCACGAAATGGAATATTGCTTGGATAGCAAATCCATTATGTGGAAAGTCCGAATCGAAAGCACACTGTGTGGGCTTCATAAAAGGTGGAAAAAGTGTCCTAGTGGCACGAAATGGAATATTGCTTGGATAGCAAATCCATTATGTGGAAAGTCCGAATCGAAAGCTCACTGTGTGGATGTCATCTGCAGACTGCATACTTCTGGTTTCCGGAAGAACAGCCTATGGTGAATGGAAGGCCCAATATACGGAAGTGAGGCTAAGCAGCCATGTGCAGGACGTGACGATTCCTTGGGTGAGCCCAGTACCAAAGCGCTGTGTGTTGGCTCTGCAAGTATGGAAGCCTCCTTGGATGGCGGGGAATGCCCATGGTCTGCCCCTGCCTTCCCTTGAGGGCTGACCAGGATGTCTTTGGCTGTTCTATATGGGCCAGCTGGGATGGGGGATAACACCACAACAGTGAGAGCCAAACGTCCTAAGAAACCCCCGGGAAGGTTAACCCGGTCAACAAATGCCCGCAGAAGTCGGATGTGTCGGCCTAACGGCGCAAGAACGCAGCTCTGCTGTGGACAGGCACAACGCAATCACGTCCGGAAAAAAACTCCGGATGAACGAAGAAGAAGAAGAAGAAGAACCCATGACCTTTGGATCCTGAGTCAAAAGGCTTGACCACTTCGCCACGGAGACTCCTAAAATTATAAAAATTTTGGATTTTATATCCAGGATTATCCAGCATTATAAAAATGCTGGATGCCAAAGAAACAGTGACTGTAAGAAAACTTAGAGTTTGGTTCAGAAAGAACAATAACATAGAGCTGTCCAAAACAACTTTGTGGAAACTTATAAGGACATTATCTTCACTATTTGAAAGTACAAGGGCGGTAGAAATAATCTTTGGCGAGCAACCGCATTAGGAGCCATGAGAAGCAGATACCTACGTGAAATAAGGGAAATGCGCAAGGAAAATTATGGCATTTTGTGTTTGGATGAAATGTGGATCAATGCGCACCACACAAGTGATAAGGAATGGCAATCAGTGGATGGACAGATAAAGCGATATGTGCCCAGTAGTATAGGACAGCTTTTGGTCATGGCCCATGCTGGTAATACGCATAATGGCTTACATCAGAATGCTGGGCTCGTGTTCGTATCAAAGCATACAGACAATATGGATTATCATAAGAAGATGAATGGTAATGTATTTAGAGATTGGCTCGAGAATACTGTGCTTCCATCCCTAGATAGACCGTAGTGTCCAATTATGGACAATGCATGATATCAATGTTGCTGCCCAAGAAGACAAAATACCTACACCATCGAGCACAAAGGGAGCAATGAAGATATGACTCCGAATGGAAAACATACCATTTCCAGAAATGTATTTCTAGCTAGAATTGTTGTCCCTTGTAAAACTGACACCAAAAAGCAAGAAATATCAAATCGACAAGTTGATAAAAGAGCATCGTCATGGGTGTTTGAGACTTCCGCTGTACCATTCTCATTTTAACCCTATAGAACTTGTGTGGGCTAAAATTAAAGGACAGGTGGCAGCTGACAATACTATATTCAGATTGTCTGATGTCAGGATACTAATCCAGTCCGCGCTATTAAATATTGATAAAAGTTACCGGAAAAATGTGAGGACCATGTGTTGAAAAAGGAAGAGGATTATTGGAGAAATGGATGGATTGAATTTTATGCAACCGAGAACAGTCATCAACCTACTGGAATCGTCCGACACAGATTAAGGTCTGAGCAGATCGCAGACCTTAATCCACGTGCACACCAACTGGGATATTTTGCTACAAATATTCAGAAGAATTGCAGGCCCTAAACATTACAGCATCAGCATAATGTCAATGGCAACAGTTTGTATTCCACAGTGATGAATTTTCAATTCCGCAAGCCCTCAGCCGTGACAAACAACTGTATTGAAAAAAACAAAAAAACACAACACACACACCCACACACTAAACGCATTGAATACCAACAGAAGAGTAATATTGCGGTGGAAACTGACATATTGTGGCATAACAAGAAACGTGAGAGCAAACACGTCAAATTAGGGGACAACACACGTGCATACGAATCAATCTACAAAATTCAATGAAAAGAGGACCAACATCTTGGTCGTTAAGAAGAAAGCCCACTACAGAGACACTGACAACTATTTTCATAGTGCAAAACAGGTAATCATGTTCCGTCTCTGAACGGTAAACAGCAGAGTAGACAATCTTTCACGAAGACTAAAAGCGGGTCTGTCACCCATGTGTATGTGTGAACAAACTACACAGACAGCTGAACAGATCCTTAAAAATGGAAACATGATGACTAAATTGCGGTATAATTTCTGGTCACTCCATACACACATTAACGCACAGCTATTTGGAAGCTTTCACGAACTCAATATAAAAAGCCAACACGAATACTTGTGTACACATTATTAACCAGCAGCTGAAGAAACAAGAAGGAAATGAAAAATAAGGTAAGAAATATATTCCTTCTACTTTCCTGTCAATTTACAAATTATTTACCCCATGCCTCTGTAAATTCTGTCTTTACTAATATTACACATTGCATCCCTCTCGGGATTCTCCGCGGTGAAGTGGTCAAACCGTCTGACTCAGGCTCCGAAGGTTGTATGTTCGATTCCGGGCCGCGTCCTTCATTTCACGAGTGCATTTTTTCGGAGACTCCTGAGGGTCGTCACTGGAGGTACGAAGTTCGCGCTTTGTGCGATGCTTTCCGCGCTGCGGAAAGAAACTGAGCCATATGGGATAAAAACCCGGTGCAATGCAGCTGACCCTGTTGATTTTAAGCTACTTCTTTCATTGCACCCACTCCCATACGAATCCGGATATGCCTTGTGTGTCATATGAATTGGCGGGGCTTTCATTACTGTAAAGATAAATTTGTTAGCGAGAAATCACTAGTTTTTCAGCAAAACATCAAAGAAATGTCACCGCTTTAGATTATTTAAGTAGCTTTTGGACCTATCAAAGACATATTCCTTGGGTGGGGGCATTCTTTTCGGGACATACTATAGCCATCACATTTACAGTTGAATAAGCTTTGTACAAAATGTACGCATTCAGCATCATTCTTGAGAGAATAATGAAAGTTACTTTCTTCCAATACTTAACAGTCCTCCTCTCATCCCGATAACAGTACAACATCATGTCATTCTGATCTATCCCACCCATGTGTTTGTTTTAATCCAGAACACTTCTTGGCTTCTAACAGTTTCAGGAGCATCTCCACTGTCATGTTGACCACGTTTCCGCAGTGGCACTTCTCCAGTCTCTGCCTTGTTCAACGTGGACAGTAGTAGAACAGCATTCTTTTGAGACTTCTTTTCCCTAAAGGCAGTGGCCAGAGTTTCTCCTTGTCGGAAGTTAATTATGTCTCCAGGGTTCATCTTCACTTTAAGTCCTTTTGGTATTCCTTTCCTATTGCGTCTCAGTGAGGTGTGTCCGGTTGTCTCTCAGCTCTTTGACAAGAAGCATGCTTGAAAAAAAAATTATCAACAAACAGATGGAATCCTTTATTCAGATAGTTGTCCATTCTGAGCAGTCTCATCACAACTCTATGGGTTAATCCACTATCAGCTGCATGTTGATCATTAGTGGTATTATCACGCTTGCCTCTATTGACAAAGAAACCGAGAACGTATGCTGAAAGAGAATCACATAACATAAAAAGCTTTATTCCCCATTTATGATGATGCTTATTTGGGAGATACTTTATTTTTAGTACCAGTCAAAGTCTCATCAATGCAGATCTCTCTATGAGGGGTGTAATAATGTCGGGACATGGTATTCGCATGTTCAACGAGAGGACTGAACCTTCAAATCAGTCAATCATGTGCCATGCCGGAAAGCGTGGGCGGTCATGACTCACCATTTCGCTCGATCACCAGATCCACAAGGATCATAATTGGGCTCCCCAGGATTGGCTAAACTAATATTATTCACCATGTGAAAGAATTTGAGAATAAGCTCAAACCTGTCCCTACTCATTAGCTCTGCGAACCAAGGGGTTCTTTGGGATGGGTCAGTTGACTAGTACAACTTTATCGTAGGCTTTTGAACCAAACCCATGTTGAGAATTATGGCTATGAAGGCCCTCATTTCATTCACAGTAACCTCAATCCATCTGTGAGCCACAGACCTTCTCTTGAGGACTCCACTATCTAGAAACTGCCTGGCATATCTGTTTGTTTCTCTTATAAACAATTTAATAAGATTGAGTGTGAGAAACAACCCCAAATACGGGACGCAGAGGCGATTCCAAGGCACCAAGGCCGGGTTATATACTGGCCAAGACCTATTGACGCGTCTTCGTTGGGGGTCCTGGCTAAAGTCAGTAGGATCACCGATTCTTCCAAAGTCGGAGAGTGTCTGCCTGTACGGCGAGGAACCACCAGTCTGCACACCAATAAGCCAGACATGGGACAACGGATACTCACGCAACCCTCAGGTCCTGTATGACATCATCCTGTATGACATCACACTAATGTTGGACAACAGGATGCCTTCATCCGACATACAGGACTTCGTTGGAGCTCAAGCCAACGAACACAAGCAAGCAAGCAACTCCAAATACATAATAGGTGGGCTATCATCTGGTAACATGTGTTTTGGTCCGGACATCTCCATGAATGGATATGGATCAACATGATCCTCTTCAGATCCAGTACACTTAAACCATGGGGACACGAGGTTGGAATCTTCATCGGCACTTTCAGTATCACTGCAGTCATTATCTGACAGTTCTGTACTGTTAAAATCGCTACTATCAGAGCTAATCAATGCTAGCACGACTTTGGGTTCAAAGCTAGCCGTTTTAAAAATCAAAAATCAACTAAACGCTGGGTTACTGCGCTAAAAACTCACAAAATAATATTCATTTGCTTGAATTGCGTTCAGCAAGCGGCCATTTGCAAACTCGAATGGCTGGGGATTACAAGGGAGCATTTAATTGGTCTGTACTATTAAAAGCAAACCAGTCATAACAGTTCTTACAACGGGGCCGAAATCTCAGCCGGTCGGGTTTCTGGCTAGGGACGCGTTGTAACGTCATGGCCGAAATTTCGGCCCTCACGTCCTAAGAGGGCTAATTAAATTTAATATTTCTGTAATTGTAATTTGGCAAAGATTTATGGAAAAAAATCTGGATGGATCTGGCAAAAATATAAGTAACATTACCTCAATACATCACTAGTTACTATTAATGAGATCTTTTTGTGTGAGAATTGTTGTTAAATGTAAGTTATTGTGAGATCTCAGATGCAATTAACAACTTTGGTCATATTTTATTGTGTAAATTGGCAGTTTTACTTATGAGTCCACCTCAACTAGATACTAAGATATAGGGTTGCCAGATATGTGGGCACCAAAAGGAGGTCATATGACAAAAAAGAGGACAAAGGAGGACATATTGAATGTTTCATATGAATCATTCCAGATTAAACCCACGATCAGTAAAATTTTATTACAATAGCTGCCAATAAGTGTATCTTACTCTTAGTGAATCGACCAAGAAACAATCATGTTAAAAAATAAATATAAATTCAATGAAGGCCTTTTTCAAAATGCTAAAAATTATTTAAACAGCCGATTGTACAATTATCACCTTATAATCTTTATTAATTTCTCATAAAATAATAAAAAAAAAAAATAAAATATTAGAAAAGCCGTACATTTTAAAGGTGTTTAGCTTTACCTGCGGGACGGAGAATATTAGGTAAAAAGGAGGACATGTCCTCTTTTTTGCCAGACGTCTGGCAACCCTACTAAGATAGGCCTTGAAAAATCGATGTCAGCAGTACAAATGCCAGTACCACTATAATAAAGAAAAGAAATACACATGAACATTACCTACTAAAAAGGAAAATTTTTAAACCAGTAAATATGGGAGCTGAAATGACAAAAAGTTTGCGTTAAATTATTATTAACTATTTTTTAAAAATCAAGCCCTTCTGTTGTCTTATGTTACTGCTTTTCTTTGCTGTGAAGCATTACAGAGAGCAGGCAGATGTAATTTTCTGTTTTTCGCTTGTCTTGTTACTTGTGCTAATGTCATTTGATTCCTTCAATATCTCTTTTACTCCATCTAGCCGGCCCTGTGGCGAAGGGGTTACAGACGCAGTTTGTAATCCCGCATACTGTGTTCGAAATACAGCTATGAGCGATTTGGCATTCCCCAAATTCTAATAGCCAACTGTTTAGAGAAACTTGGAAATGGCTCGTTAAGAATCCCTAGGGGTGGATTGTGATTAATAGTTGAAGTTTCTTCACAGAGGGCCAGTGGAGCCCCGGAAGTTTACAGTACTCCGATAAGGGAAATTTTCCCCCGGGAAAATCTGAGATACTTGTATTAATCCGGCCACACTTGGCTCCACTCTTAAGGTGTAACTAATGTATTAGGTCTAATTAGCACTCTAACTCAACAAGGAAAACGACCAACACCTTGATACACATTATAATACTGTAATGAGATAATATGGTGGTGGGTTCCTGTGTATGTATGTTAGAGTGACATATGGTATCAGATACACGATTCAGCATAACACCATAAATGAGATAAATCAATCATTAGCAAAATAAGGAATTAAAGTTCCAAACTCTACACTACTATTAAGGTACACTGTCCTTGATTTATAAATGGCACTAAACCAAATGTGTCTCTGAGTTCTTCACAACAATAATCTATTGTCCAGAATGTCACATACTACTATTACTCTAATTGGTATTGGTGCACTCCCAATGGCACTCGAGCAATGTTCTTGAAGGTATGAGTCTACCGATGTAACTACTCTCGTTGTAGATCCTACGTGGGATGATGTGACAGGGGGTATTTCGGGTTATATAGTCCTGGACAACACAGACTATACTGACAGGTACTTAGCTGTTCATCCCTGGGCTGTAGGGTTGTGGCATAGGAGAAGCAGTTGAGGTAAAATGATGCTGTTCCTCCAGAATGACCATCATCAGCATACAGGTCTCTGCCCAGTTTAAGCACTCAACATAACCACCACCCTTGAGAAATAGGACCAAAAACCATATATCTATCTCACCTAAGAGCTGGGTTGGGGGAAAATATAAGTGAAGGGAGAAGGGATCCTTTCCTTAGCTCAGGTAGTTCAGCCTGGCTATCCTGTGTGCCTGATGTTGTTCTATAATCTCAGTTGGAGGTGTCCACCTCACCTACTGGCACGACATGTCCTCTTCCTTCAGGCGTTCTGCAGGCTAGTCCTTCTCTAGTCCGTAGAACGACATGAGCCCACTGCCTTGTCCATGCTTTCTTCTTCCGGGAAAATACCCGCCTAAACCCTTCATCATTTTCCCATGTTCCCATATTCTCAATACACATCTAAAATCTTACAGGGTAGGTTTTTAGAAAAGTATCATTCACAAATAAAACATATGAATTATTGTAACACAAAATCATATAGAGTCAGAACATGCAATACACTTTAGAACATAATTTTCCAGACATAGAATATAATGACTATCTCTGAGAAAGGATCATGGTAGTTTTGTTATAAAGTATAGATCGTCTATGGAGACTCTGAGAAATAGTAATGAGAAAGTGTATCACTCATCAAATACATGACTAACGCATCAAAAGATTCATTAAGAATTCTTCTCTAAATCAAGAAAATCTTCTCCATCTTCTGAGCCTATCTCTAGATTGATATATATATTCCTTATCACAAAGAACAAGTGATCTCTATAGAAGACATCTATCTGTTAACTTTATCTATTTTCAGAGGCAGAGGCATATTAATTATTAATTACCTTACTCCCCAGGACAAATATTATATCCACACAAATGAAACACGTCTGCTTTCTGATAGTTTTGGAGCGAGTCGTGGTTTTAATGTCGCTGCGTCCCAATAATTCTACCACTTGCCCTCCAACCCACCTCTGTTTAGCCAATAAATATCAACAACCATCAAAATAAACATTACATAATACACTGTATTTAATTTAGTTCTAAGGGGAATATTGTTTCGCTAAACGTCATTTCACTTGTTTTCCAAGAACGTAACCCCGACGTTAACCGGAGCCCCCCCCCCCCCCCCCTCTCTCTCTCTCTCTCTCTCTCTCTCTCTCTCTCTCTCTCTCTCTCTCTATATATATATATCTTTCTGTGTGCGTGAGAGAGAGAGAATATATATATATATATATATATATATATATATATATATATATATATATATATATATATATATATATATATATATATATATATATATATTGCCTGCCAGCTTACCCATCTAGTCTGCAATTTGGCCTCTTGAAATTTGGCCTTTTTTACATGCTGGTATTTATTCTGGTGCTCCTGACTGGGTTTGGTCTCTGCTTGCTTTCTACATATTTCCATATCATTATGCAGTAGCTCTAGTCACAATTACAGTAGGGTTTATTTTTCTTACAAGCAGCTTTTGATGCTCATACTGCTTGTAGTATGCATTTTCCAAACTCTTCAGCTATTTTATTTATGTCTTTATCTGTGTTCAGATTTCTAACCAGTATGTTGGTGTGATGCTTATACATTGTCCAGTCTGTTTTCTTGTAGTTCCACATGAAGAGGGTGCTGCTGTCACTTTTTCTACATTTAGAAAGACTGGCCGGTGGTCTGTGCCACCAAGTTGTTTCCCAATAACTCTTGTGATGTTCCACTCCAGGTCAGGTGAATGAAAAACTAGGTCAGGTGTAGTTGTATGCCATGGTCTTGAGAGGAAGGTATCTGGGTCGGATGGCTTGTTAATCAAGATAAATCTATTCTCGTCCTGTCACTCCTGTAGTCTCTCTCTATTTTGGTCCATGTGATCATAGCTCCAGCTCTGTGCATGGTTGTTAAAATCTCCACACACAGCAGACTCTATTCTC
Organism: Cepaea nemoralis; assembly: GCA_014155875.1. Taxonomy (NCBI): domain Eukaryota; kingdom Metazoa; phylum Mollusca; class Gastropoda; order Stylommatophora; family Helicidae; genus Cepaea; species Cepaea nemoralis. Next base: position 172,684 of record JACEFZ010027467.1, read on the forward strand.
ACACAACATCCACCCACACACACCCAATGATCATGAGCTAAAAAATGTATATATTTGTATTACTAACTCCTCTGGTTGACCACCTATCAGCTAATCCGGTATATACATGAGTATGACTTTCTACTAAGTATATCTGTGATCTCTGTATTACACTCACACTGATTCTCAGTGCTTCATTCTAACAATCATTGCTTATTATCTCCTCTTCAGTCATCTGTCCATCTGCTTGTCTTTATTCCTATCTCCATATCAATCTCTGTCTGGGGAGTAAGACAACAGCGCCCTGCTGCAGGAACAAATGTACTTTGATGCATGACCAACTAGACATGCTGCAGTGAGGCGCTGTTATTATTTGGAGATATCAGGTTCGATTCCCTGTGGGGAAACTAAAGCTTTCAATTTGTATGTTGTCTAGTGTGTTCTCTAGTGTCTACTTCTTTCTTTACTTCTATGAGTGCTAAACAGTACATATAAATTAATTTTATGAGCATACTAAATATGCACTTGGAAACTCACACATGAGTCTTGCCTATTTAATCTATAATAACCCATGACTGGAGGTTAGCATGGCCACACGGATACGAGCGCTCGTTCGTTAACATTCGGTGCCCTAATGCCGAGGTTCAACCCCTACACCAGTCAGCTGGACCAAAATGTTGACTTCTCATCCTTGACTTGTGGACGTAAATTACAAGTATCTCAGAAGTCAGGGTGGGTTTGCCTGATGGCGAGGGACACTGGTAATAGGGAAAGGTAATCCACACACAAAAATCAGTGGCATGCACTAGCAGTTGTAGCACATGTATGTACTACACTTGAGTTCAAAGCGGGCAAACCAAAAACAACCAAAAACAAGCACGTGACCAGTAATTCCTGTGATTATATATATAACACGTGACCAGTAATTCCTGTGATTATATATATATAACACGTGACCAGTAATTCCTGAGATTATATATATAACACGTGACCAGTAATTCCTGTGATTATATATATAACACGTGACCAGTAATTCCTGTGATTATATATATAACACGTGACCAGTAATTCCTGTGATTATATATATAACACGTGACCACTAATTCCTGTGATTATATATATAACACGTGACCACTAATTCCTGTGATTATATATATATAACACGTGACCAGTAATTCCTGTGATTATATATATAACACGTGACCAGTAATTCCTGTGATTATATATATAACACGTGACCAGTAATTCCTGTGATTATATATATAACACGTGACCACTAATTCCTGTGATTATATATATAACACGTGACCAGTAATTCCTGTGATTATATATATAACACGTGACCAGTAATTCCTGTGATTATATATATAACACGTGACCACTAATTCCTGTGATTATATATATAACACGTGACCAGTAATTCCTGTGATTATATATATAACACGTGACCAGTAATTCCTGTGATTATATATATAACACGTGACCAGTAATTCCTGTGATTATATATATAACACGTGACCAGTAATTCCTGTGATTATATATGACTGTGGAAGTGGACTCAACCTGTACAATGGGATGGAAAGGTGAGAGAGCTAGTCATCAACTTTCTGAATGCTGTGATGTAGCACATGTGTTGTCCTCTCAATATCTGCCATGTGACTGTCTTTTATCTTTATTGTGTTGAATATTGTTGAGTTGAGTCAAGACTGGGAACATTCCCATACATGCTTCGTACTCATCTTCAACAGCTAGTGAAGAGTCCCAATACTAATGGTGCCAGTTGCAGTCTGATTATGTGTCTGTCTGACCTTTCCTCAGAGTCCTGAGTGACGACCAGATCCTTTGCTCACTTTCTGCCGAACCTCTCTATTTTATGATAATTTATGTTTTTCTGCACTATACACATTGTTAATATTATTGTGTTAATTAAACTGATGACAGTAAACCATGAAGTAATGTTACCTTCCCTACTTTGTTAAACTTACAGACATCATCTGAACACCTGAGGACTTAAGAGATACAAGCTGTAGCTAGTATTTGGAAGGAAAGAGTCAAGGCAGTGGGTATTATCAGTTTATACAAATGGTAAGTACAATCTCTTCTTTTGCTTTTCAACTCCCAGTGGAGCATAGTTAAGTTGAGTTGAGCTAAGAACCGACATCACTGCACTTAGGACATTCCCTTATGCGCTCCGTTCCCTTGTTCAACAGTCAGCAAAGAGTCATACTACTAATTGTTCCCACCGCTATCTGATTGAAAGTTATCCTGGCCTTCCCTCTCAGCATTGAGATTCTTCCAGAACCCCTGCCGATGGCCCGCAGTCCAGGGGAGTATAACCCACAAGCAACTCAAGCCAAGCATTTGGAAACTTCTTCCTGATTAGTTGGATTTTGCAGCTAAAGTTTTCATCAAAATTAAGTAGCCAGTCTGATCCTAACCCTCCTTAAGATTTTGCAGCTAAAGTTTTCATCAAAATTAAGTAGCCAGTCTGATCCTAACCCTCCTTAAGATTTTGCAGCTAAAGTTTTCATCAAAATTAAGAAGCCAGTCTGATCCTAACCCTCCTTAAGATTTTGCAGCTAAAGTTTTCTTCAAAATTAAGTAGCAAGTCTAATCCTAATCCTCCTTAATTGTCTTTTATGACATGCATGGTAGGTCACAGTGTCATTATTCTTTGCTTTCATTAAGGCAACACACAGGAGCTGGGTAAACATAGCCTATCTTGAAGATAACCATGCAACAATCACTGGTTAATGGATAACTTGTAGCCTTGCCATATACATTCTTGCTTCTCTTAACTGTTTGTTAACATGAAGCCTAAAATGGGTGCCATGAAATGATCTGGGAAGTAAGGATAGTCTAGGGGATATTAACCACATCATCCATCAAGTGTCATTTAGTTTATGAAAATATAAGACTTAGCACCATAAACAGGAAGGCCCTGGTTAACGGCGAGGTTATGTTCTTAGAAAACGCGACTAAGTGAAATGGCGTATAGAGAAAAACAATTTCCCATTAAATTAAATTAAATACAGTGTATTGTGTAATGTTTATTTTGATGGTTGTTGATATTTATTGGCTAAATAGAGGTGGGTTGGAGGGAGAGTGGTGAGTTACTGGTTCGTAGAGGCATCAAATTCTGCCTCTTCATCTGAGGATGAAACTAACCTCGTCCTGCCTCTTTTCCTGGCTGTTCTCTGCTTGAACAAAAAATTTGTCCAATGTCTACTGCACAGCCTTTTTCCTTTTCTCTAAGTAAAGCTCCTTGTAACAGTTGATGGCTCTTGTTACTGCCCTCAACACTTTGGAGCTCCTTTCTGTGTTCGTGTCACCCTCATTTATTATGTCCATTGCCACATCAATCAATTGAAAGAATTGTGACAAACGTTCTGCTGTCAACATTCGGGGTGGGGGTTTTGCAACAGGGTGCTATTCTTCCAACTGAGCTCTCTGCATGTCGAGTTGCAATAGGTCCTCATTAGACAACTCTTCTCCATGTTATGCAAGCAACTCATCAATGTCAGCTTTAATGGCTAAGTTAGTGATCTGTCGTCAAATTTACAAACGTTGTGCACACATTCTGGCCACAGTTTTCGCCACACAGCATTCATGCATGCTGACGTTACCTCACTCCATGAATCTGCAATGTTGTCAATGGCCTTGAGGTTGTTGTAATCTCACCAGAATCCCTTAATGGTAGGCTTACCTTTACCGCCCGTAGTCTTGATGAGCTGTGAGAAGGTGCGACACAAATAATAACTTTTCAAAGTTGCAATTACACCTTGTTTCATTGGCTGGATCAATGAAATCATGTTTGGTGGCATGAATACAAACTTGACGTTCTCGGACAAGTCACCCAGATTGACTGGATGACCAGGGGCCTTATCCAATAGCAGAAATATCTTAAATGCTAGGTTTTCTCTAGCACAGTATTCCTTTAGAGCAGGAATAGCATAAACAGTTACCTATTCCTGGAATAATGTTCTGTTATCCAAGCCTTTTTGTTGGCACGCCATCTAATGCGCAAGTATTCCTTTGAGTAGCCCTTCAGAGCCCTTGGTGTCTCTGAGTGGTACACCAGTAAGAGCTTGAACTTGAAATCTCCTTCAGCATTGCCCCTAGAAGAAGAGTAAGCTTATCTTTGGCAGTTTTAAAGCCATGCAGTCTTCTCATCTTAACAACGTTATGGCAGAACTTTGCAATGTAAAGGGAAGTTATGTCCCCTATGTGACAACAACGTCATAATGAAACGACATAAACCGAAGCGACAAATAGCGAGGCCTCCCTGTACCCAATACATCTCAAGACATGGGAGTCCTTTACTTTACCTTTGTGTATAATCTTTTAGGATCACCATTGTCCAGAATGTCATTATGTGGTGCAAGACTGAATATCGGCAACAGAGACAAGTGACGAAGTTACTTGTCTGTTTTTGCCACCAATTGGTTAGTGTGCATACTTTACAATGAAAGAAATATACCTGTGTTATAATTTAGTTATTGTTACATCATCATCAGGTGCTAGCCGACTAACATGGGTTTTCATGTCTATCCACGTCTGACGATCTCCAACAGAATGCAACAATTCATGTGCTGACATTTTTCCATGATGTGATGGAAGTCCATCAGCTTGGTCTCCAGGGTCTTTTTCTGTGTCTCTTTCCCAGTTACACGTTAAGTAGTAACAGCGGCATTCCGGTGGCTAGAGGAGACTACTGCAACACATGTTGTATTCATTATGGATTCAAAGAGTATGCCTAGCAAGGTGGAGAAAGGAATGTTTCGTGTGGAATGGCGCGCGATGCTTCAGAGGTCACAGATCGTGAGAATTGTATGGATATTTTGCCCTGGCCATGCGGGTGTACGAGGGAATGAACAGGCTGATTGGCTAGCAGGGAAGGCACCTCTTGGTGGAATTTTGCCTATGGACGGGGGAGGTGGTCGTGCGCTTGTGGGACCAGGTGGAGAAGGCGGAGGAACAGATTGAGAACCTATATGTGGAAAGAATGAGATTGTGGGGGATCGGCAGGGGTTCTGGAAGAATCTCAAAACTGAGAGGGAAGACCAGGAGAACTTTTAATCAGATAGCGGTGGGAACGATTAGTAGTGTGACTCTTTGCTGGCTGTTGAACGAGGGGACGGAGCACGTATGGGAATGTCCTGAGTGTAGTGATGTCGGTTCTTAACTCAACTCAACGTTAAGTTTTTCTCTTCTCACAGTGTGACGAAAAGTGATGACTGCCTCTTTCTGACGTTTGTAACCAATTGTCTTTGTGTGCTAAAATATGTTGTGGTCACAAAGCAGTTTTCTACTATGGGTTAGTGATGTGGTAGCCACATCACATTGTTTAGACCTGAGAGCAAGAATGAATAGGTGGCCAAATTTTCCCTCACTCTGGCAAGTGACAAGCCCAGGCATCCCTTGTTCATGACATTTCGATATCAACTTTGCTGGGGTGCTCTCAGCTCTGTGTCTTAACCACTTGCAGAACATTGAGATTACTTATTTTGCAGATCAGAGTATTTTCAGATGTTTATTATTTCAAGAACGTTCTTGCCTGCATGATCGGTTGAATGCTTCTATTCATTATCCATAAAAACTATATTATAATCCAGTTTTCAAATATCATATTCATTGTTCTGTATGCTTTGTTTGTTGGTTCATCTGTATGTTTGTCAGTCTGTTTTGATGCCTGTTCTTCTTTGTTAAAGTCTCTTAATTACCACTATTGATGCTACATTCAAAAATGTAATTTAGTGAATGTTTTTAATTTTTTATTTCAGGAGAAAAAGGCAAAAGGTACGTTAAACTATCTCCCTTATTTTTCTAACTCTCTCTCTCTCTCTCTCTCTCTCTCTCTCTCTCTCTCTCTCTCTCTCTCTCTCTCTCTCTCTCTCTCTCTCTCTCTCTCTCTCTCTCTCTCTCTCTTCCCCCCCCCCCCCCCCCCCCCCCCCCCCCCCCTTCTTCTCTGTCTGTCTGTATGTCTTTAATTAAAATGAATATACAGTAATATTTATGTTATGGGTTGTTTCTCAGTAACATTAAGTAAAAAAAAAAGTGGTAGAGTTTCGTCTTGTTAGATTTTGGTAACTTAATGTGCTATTTTTATGCATTACACATAAACACAGCTCATTAATCTTAATTAGCAGGCAAAATATGATTATAGAATAAAGAATCATCATTCTACTCGGGACATTCCCACACATGTTCCATCATTTCTTTTGTAGCCAAAAAATCATTGTGATACATTGAGGACACTTTAACCACATCAGCCTTGCCACACTATAGCAACACCAGACCATACTCAGTTACTTAAATAATTAACTGTTGGTAAAAAAAAAACTGTCATTTACTGCCAATATAGTACCTTGTGCTCCCCCGATGTGTCTCCACCTTGCCGTGGTGGGGGTGCTTGCGTGTCCCTTCGACCCCATGTGCTTGCCGATGGATGAAAACTACATATTGGACAGCCTATGGGATAGGGGCCAGACTAAGAGAGACACAACCTGCTGCTCTGCAGGTAGACTAAGGATAGCAGTCAAAGGTTTAAATCAGGCGCACAAAGGCAGAATTTCTTGGTCTGGACAATACTCTAAGGCTCTCTGTCGAGGGTTTAGGCTGAACGCCTCTAAGCCATAATCCCTCGGATGTGAGAGCCGGGCCGATACCTACCCACCGAAAAATAGAGGTGTGATACTGGGCACGCTACATGCCCAGTTCCGATACTTGTTCAAAGGCTCTCAGCTGGGGAATATGAGAGATTCCCGGATGAGAGGGCTGACCGTTTCTCGTTAACTGCTGCACGGAGGTAAGGTGCTGAGCCGGCAGCACATGTAGCCTATCTCGTGAGCGAGTACGAAAAGGTAAAAGAAGAGCCACAGTCAAAATGGTTACGAAAAATGTCTGTATCTACCTCGTAGAGAGTCTAGACAGGTGGAAAAACGTCTCAATAACACGAAATGGAACGCACGGCTAGCGAATCCATTGTGTGGCCCAAAGTCCAAAGTGAAAGATTACCTAGTGGATATCGCCCGCAGACTGACCGTTCCTGGTGCGTGCTTGAGCGACTAGTGGCAAGCGAAATGCCCAACACGTGAGGAATTAAAGCAGCCGTGAGCAGGACGTGGCAACTCCTCGGGTGAGCCCAGTCTGAGCAATATGTGCCGGCTCTGCAATTATGGAAGCCCCTGTGGATAGCAGGGGAATGCCCATGGTCTGCCCCTGCCTTCCCTTGAGGGTTTACCATGTTGTCGCTGACCGTTCCATTGTGACCAGCTGAGATGTGGGCGATATCACAGCACAAACAGTCTAATGTCTCTCAAAACTCCGGGAAGGCTAACCCGTAAAAATGCCTGCTGAAGCCGGATGTGCTGGCCTACGGGTGCAAATAAATCAGGCACAACGCAATAAACGTCAGAGTGAAATTTCTTTCGTGCTAGGAACAGCTCTGACTGCCTAGTTTCCGAATGCCGCTCTTGTTCGAACAGCTCTGACTAGGTAGTTTTCCGAATGTCCGACGTGTCTGGAACAGCTGTGACGGACACAATGACAAGCACATGGCTGAAAAACTCACTGAGTGGATATTGACTGCAGACCAGTCTGGTCTGTGTGGGAACGGCCCGGGGCCAACGAAATGCCCAATATATTGAAGTGAGGAATTAAAGCAGCCATGAGCAGGACGTGACGATTCCCTCGCTATGTGCCGGCCCTGCAATTATGGAAGCCACCCTGGATGGCGAAAAATGCCATGGACTGTCCCTGCCTTCCTTTGAGGGATGACCGTTGTCTTCGACCATTCCAATTTGGCCAGCTGGGTTGTGGACGGTACTGCAAACAGTGAGAGTCTCCCAAGTATGCTACCTGGTAAAAAAAAAGCACGCTAAAGCTGGTTATGTTGGCCTACGGGCTTCGGCCCAAGGGCGCATAACAGACACACCGCAATCACATCTGAAAAAACACTCCGGATGAATGCAAAGGAGAAGAGTACCTTGTGGTGTATGGCAGGGGGTCTTGAGCCTAAGAAATTAAGGCCGCCTGGCTAGTAGTCGCTGCGAACTGTGCAGGTTAGAGTTGTCTTTTTGCCCCCAACAGAAAAAAACGACACACCTTACCGAAGATTTAAACCCGGGTCTCCCGAAGGAGAATCTGGCATTCTAGCCACTCAGCCAGCGCTCTTCTTAAAGAGGCAAAAGGTATGTTAAACCCTCTCCAATTACTGTTGGTAGAGGGTGTAATAATTTCAGTTCCATGTCTCCCAGTTTGACCCACCTAAAATGGGCACCAGGACAAGTGATGGGAAGTAAATGCAGCCGGTGTGATATTGACGTCACCCATCGTGAGCCGATTGGTCTATACAAAATGGGGCTAACGTCATATACCCAATACTCCTCATATAAAGCAGCCCTTTTCTTATCTTTACTCAGGCTATTCAGTACGACTGGTATAGAGTTCCTGAGCATGTCATAATTGCATTCCAAATTTGTGACCTTCTTATGAATATTTACTTGGGAAAACGTGGTTATTTCCCTTAGTCTTCCCAATCCACATAGTAGGTACTTTGGTGCAGTTGTTTGTCTACTCTGTCCGATGAATAGTTGCTTTTGCCAAAATTTACGGTTAGTTATGAAAACCAACTGAGGTTTTTAAAATATCAGATATAACAGATATTGATAGTTGATTTTACAAGATATTTGTAAAAATGTCAATGTCATTTACAGAAAAGAGAAGCAGTTGCCTAAAACTTACAAGAGTTGAAAACCTGACAAGAGGTCTTATAATAGGGAACAATCAAGAGGACATGTTTTTAGTCAGAGAACTGGATGGGAAGGGAAGGGGAGTATTTTTGAAAGCATCCATCTTACCCAAAGACTCCTTTGTATTGGAGTACGAAGGCGACATCATCTCAGCAGCTGAAGCCGATATAAGGGAGCAGATTTACTGCAGCAATGGTGAAGGTTGCTTCATTATGTATTTCACCTTCAAGGTGGGTAATATCACATTTGTATTCTCATGCTTGAATTCTCATTTGTTATCATCATGCTTTTATAACTAAAATCGCAAACAGTAGGCCATTAGGCCTCTCCCAGGCAAAATTGTTAGAAAATTAAAACCTACCTTCAGGTAGATTGTTTGTCCATCAAGAATGATGATGACCATTCATTTCATCCAGTGGGGTTGAAAGTATGGAGCCGTGAGTTCTAAGATGGCTGATAAGGCCTATTTTGGCTCGAAATGTTCTTTGACAATGTGGAAAAAGAATGCTTGACGTTTCTGGAGTAGGATTTCCTGCAATGGTTTTTCTGTCCTGCCTTTTCTTCACAGCTCTTGCAGTCCTGGTTGCCTCACACGTGACATGCACCCTTGCGTAATGATGCACGCCACAATTTTCGGTCGCTGGCTGCAGTCTCCCAGGTGTCATGATGAATTCCAAAAGCATTCAGTGAGATTTTCAGAGTGTCTTTAAAGTGTTTTCCTCTGGCCGCCTTGGGAACGTTTACCACAATGCAACTCGCCGTAAAAAGTTCGTTTAGGGAGCCTGTGATCTGGCATGCGAGTTAAGTGACCAGCCCAGCTAATCTGATTCTTCATTAGTAGAGTGTGGATACTGGGCATGGGCGCTCTTTCTAGGACTTCAGTGTCTGGGATCTTGTCTTGCCATTTCTTCTTCTTCTTCTGCGTTCATCCGGATTTTTTTTTTCGGAAGTGACTGCGTTGTGCCTGTTTACAGCATGGCTGTGTTCTTGCGCCGTCAGGCTGACACATCCGACTTCTGCGGGCATTTGTTGACCGGGTTACCTTCCCGGGGGTCTTGCCATTTAATCTTCAGTAGCTTCCTAAGGCAGACTGTGTGAAAGTGGTTTAATTTCCTAGTGGGTCGTTGATAAACAGTCCAGGTTTCACAAGCATATAGCAGTGTGGATAATACAACTGCTTTGTAGACTTTCAGCTTTGTTTGCAGGCTTATTCCATTTCTGTCCCATACATTCTTGTAGTCTGCCAAAGGCTGCATTGGACTTGGAGATTCTTGCATTCACTTCGTCATCAATTGTGGCAGCTTGCCAAGATAGGTGAATTTGTCCACAACACTTAGTCTATGACCATTCACTTTTATATTCGGCACAGTGTGATTATTCCATGTAGCTGGCTGGTACATAACTACAGTCTTCTCCAAATTGATATTGAGCCCAAAGTTGGCACAGGCATGTGAGAAAGCTGAAACATTGTGTTGCATGTCTGCCTCTGAGTTGGCATATAGAGCGCAATCATCAGGAAATGGTGTCACTGTTAATTGTTTTAGCTTTCAGCCTTCTGAAATTGAATAACTTTCCATCCATGCGGTAGTTGATGTCTATTCCAATGTCGTTGTTCTCGAAGGCATTCGTCAACATAGCTGAAAACATGAGGCTGAACAGTGTTGGTGCCAGGACACATCCTTGCTTCACCCCATTGGTGACAGAAAAGGGCTCAGACAGTTCACCATTTTCCTGTACTCTTGCATGCATACCATCATGAAATAGTCACACTATTTGGACAAACTTTCGTGGACAGCCATATTTTGCCATAATCTTCTACAGTCCTTCTCTGTTGAGTGTATCAAAAGGCTTGGTACGGTAAATGAAAGTGGAGAACATTTCGCAGTTCTGTTCCTGACATTTCTCTTGCAGCGAAAATCATGTCAAGTTCCTCCCTCGTTCTTTTCTGAAGCCACATTGACTCTCAGGAAGAAGACCTTGATCTAGATGGGCCGTGAGGCGATTGAGAATTCTGGCAAGTATCTTCCCTGCAGGATTGGCATACAATTGATACAGGCATTATTAATGCCTGTACCAATCATGTCCCTCTTACACACCTTTGTATCGTAGATGAGGCCGACCCTGAGATCTCTTACCCATCTGTAATTCACCAAAAAAGATGTCCTTTGGTATTCTACCATCATCCATCCTCCTAACGTGTCCTATCCATCTAATTCTATGAAGACTGAGCATGGAACAAACCATCAGACAACCTGATCTTTCCAATACTTCAGTACAGTAGTACCTCGGGTTATAAACTTAATTCGTTCCAGAACTCGGTTCGTAACCTGAAACTTTTGTAACCTGAAACATTGAAATCAATGAAATAAAGACAATCCGTTTCAAGATGAAAGAATCGTTCTTTTTTATATTAACATCCGTTTGTTTACCTGACAAAACACAAAGAATACGTGTACTTCACGTTTTAAATAAAGAGAAAGAAAACAACCAAATAGATTAAATGTAAAATAAAAAGAGATTTAGTCTATCTTTATTACCAAGAAAATCATCATGGGAAATTTGTCACTTTCTTTGTTATTCTGAATCATTAGTTTCAGGAGTATTTTGTCGCTGTTCCTTGGCAGCCGACTGGGAATCTTTCTGCACCAAGAAATTATCAAGGGAAATTTGTCACTTCAGAATCTTTCTGAAGTGGGCCATTGTGTTATCATTCATCACAAATAGGGGCATAGGGCTTGTTAGCAACAAGTTTGTTTGGATGATGGTTCACAATGAAGTCTTTGACGTCGGCCCCTTTGCTGCAAATTGAAAGCTGGCAGTTGAAACGGTCACTGACTCCTCATCATCGAACGACTGCTCCTCCTTTAAGTCTTTAGCTGTTCATTCTGAAGATCCACAAGCTCATATGTAGTACTGTTTGTCCTGTACTCGTTCGTTTGTTTCCAACGTTACACCTTGCTCTCTCTCGCTCGCCTTCGTTCGTAACCCGAGGCACTGCTCGTTACCCGAGACATAACATTTTTGAAGTTGTTCGTAACCTGAATTGTTCGTGACCTGAGGCGTTCGTAACCCGAGGCACCACTGTATTTGTGATTTTGTTTTGCCTCTTAATACCAAGTATTCTTCGCAGACACCACATATGAAAGCTGTTTAAACATTTCTCTTGGTGTGAGTTAGTTATCCAGGCTTCACTGCCATAAAGAAGAGTTCTAAGGACACAGGCTTGATAGACAAGAACTTTTGTTTTGGAAGTAAGCTTCCTGTTCTCCCAGACTCTTTTTCTTAACCTGTTCACTGTTGTTGCTGCCTTACCAATCCTGATGTTGATTTCCTGATCAAGGGATAATTTGCTATTTACCTCTGATCCTAGATATGTGGAATGGTCCACTATCTCCAGTTCGGCGTCATCAATAAAGATTGATGGTACCCCATGTGCACCTTGTGACATAATCTGTGTCTTCTTTTTGCTAATTGTTAAACCAAATTCAGAACAAGCATTGGAGAATGTAGATAGTAGACCTTATTCTTCCTCAGAGTGCATCGTAAAAGCAGCATCATCTGCAAATAGCAACTCTCTGATCAGTACCCCCCTAATTTTGGTCTTGGCCTTCAATCTTTGAGCATTGTAGAGTCCGCCATCTGAGCGTGAGGAATGTATATATCACCATCATGATCACGAAAGGCATATTTCAGTAGAAGTGAAAAGTATATTTCAAAGAGGGTGGGAGTTAGTACACAACCTTGCTTAATTCCACTCTTGATTTCAAACTCTTCTGAAGTTGCACCATCAAACTTGATTATACCCTTCCACAATGGACAGAAGAGTTGGTGGGCAGCCAATCTTTAGTGCCTCTAACAGACCCTCACGACTGACCAAATCAAATGCCTTTGTGAGGTCGATGAAGGCAATAAACTGGCTGATTCTGTTCACAGCATTTTTCTTGCATTTGTCACAATGAGAATATCATATCAATGGTAGACCGGTTCTGTCGGAAGCCACACTGTGATTCGGGTTAGACTTGATCTCCCAGGACTTGAAGTCTGCGCAGAACAATTTAGGCAAATACTTTCCCTATAATACACAGAAATAAGTTATACCTATAGTTGTTACAGTCGCTGCGATTGCCCTTGTTCTTGTACACTGTTATGATGCTTGAGTCTTTGAAATCCTGTGGGACTTGTCCTTCTTGCCAACATAGCTCTAATAGCTGGTGGATCTGTAGAGTGAATGTGCCTTGCCCACTCCTGATAACCTCTATTGGAATCCCATCCTTACCTAGAGCCTTGCCAGATGCAAGTTTATTTATGGCACACTTAACTTCTGTTATGGTGGGAAGTGTGTCCAGGTGGTAAAGAGTTGGCAGGGCCTCTATGGCATTGAGGGCATCATCCTCTAGTTTGGTCTCACTTGAGTAAAGCTCTATCCATCTACTGTTTCTTATCAGTGATAATTTCTCCAGTCAAGGTTTTCAGTGGTGCACTTATTTTGATCATTGGACCACAGGCTTTCTTTATCCCTTCATTCATGCTTCTGTTTCCCTTATCACTTGCATTTTGAATGGACTCACATAACTTGATCCAATAGTCATTTGCACACTGCCTGGCAGCCTTTTGCACATCCTTTCTAGCTTGCTTCAGCTCACTGAGAGTGTTGCTCGTTGTTCTTTCCTTGTTTCTTAAGAGAGCTATCTTCTTTTTATCAATCAAGAGCTGCAGTATCTGGCTGTTTTTCTGCAAACCAGTCCTGGCTCTTATGATCGTAAACCCCTACTGCTGTTTTATAAAGTTTCCTTAAGTTTACCCCACTTTTCACTTGCTGTACAATTTTCTGATGTATCAGTGAAAGTGTCTTCCAAGTTGCTGTTGGAACTCAAAGCACTTATCAGGACCGTGAGTGTTAGATTTGTGTTTAGCTGTGTAGATTCTCTTTGGTCTTAGTCTAACCCTTGCAACAACCAAAGAATGATCCGTATCACAGTCAGCACTGTGATAACTTCGAGTTAATGATGTTTGGTTCAGATGTTATCTCCATGTGATGTTGAAGTCCAGCTGATGTCAATGGCCGGATCTTGGATGTTTCCATGTGACCTTATGCAGCTCTTTTGTTTTAAAAAAGGAGTTTGTAATACATAGGTCATTTCTGGTGCAATGCTCCAACGGTCTTTGCCCATTTTCATTCATGCGACCGATGTATTTTCCAAGGCACACTGACCATGAACTCGAGTCCTTGCCCACACGAGCATTAAAATCACCGAGCATATAATTGTAGTCGGATTTTGGAACTGCCTTGATCACAGAGTCTAACTCATTATAGAACAAATCTTTCACATCAGAGGAAGTACAATGCCTCTGAAGTCGGAGTGGGTTTGCCTGATGGCGAGGGACACTGTTATTAGGGAAAAGTGATCCACACACAAATTTCAATCCATCACTACTATAAATAGTGTGTATGGACTAAGCTTGAGTTCAAAGCGAGCAAGCGCAAAAAAAAAAAAAAAAATAGAGGAAGTGAGTATCGGTGCATACGCAGTAGTAATGATGGAAAAACCACAAGAGGTTGCCAAGTGTACGGATAATAGTCTTCCATTACCTCCAGTTGGAATTTCAATCATTCCCAGTAGCAAATTCTTCACGGCAAAGCCCACACCATGTTGTCTTTTATCTGCCTGCCCTCTACCCTTCCAAAAAGAGGTGTAATTGTTTTCCCCGAGTGACCCTTCCTCAGCGAGGTGAGTCTCCTGCAGGCCAGCAATATCAATGTTAAGAAGATTGAGTTTGGCATCAATCACAGCCATTATTCTTACATCGTCAATATTCCTCAGGTCAGTGGAAAATCCTGGACACATGGTTCTTACGTTCCAGGCTGCAGCCGTAGTTTGAGGTTTCTATTTTTCTTTTTATTAGAACCTGGTGCATAGGTTTTACAGCCGGCTTTTCAGATTTTGTCCTAGCCCAAGCACCCATTGAAGCAAGCAGGCTGTGGCGGATCAGCACCCAATTGGCTGGGGGGGCTGGCCAGCTTGAGGCATTCAGTAGCTAATCAGTGATATCTGTAGGTGTCTCCCACCTTCAGAGGCAACCCGTGGCGCCCCATTTCTACGCCAATTGACAAGGACTTATAAAACGTAACTGCTAGCTCTCGCTTTGATTCCGAGACTGGTCAAGACCAGGGATGGAGTTATACCTCTCCATAGCACAAAGCCTGGGCTAAGATATAGAGACCATGTGTTGCCCTTGCAACATGATCCCTCTCTCGGCCTGCCTAGTTCACTCCGGAGGAATGGTAACACCAACACATCTGGAACAAGACAAGCTGCAGAAGCTGCTGGATCAGCAAAGCAATGCCATAACTGTCCGCCTGTCAGAGCTTCGATGCTAGACCAGTTGCCAACCAAGGCGTAGGGCCTGGTCTGCCCTGCCATGACATTTTGTCTTTAGGTTGCATTTCCTCACACCAGGATGAGGCTTGTACCCTCCTAATTGTGCTCTTCCACCCGAAGCTGTTGGCACAATGTGGGGTGACTGAGGTGGTATAGTGGTTAGTATGCTAGCTTACCAGCTGGCTGGTTGGATCACCAAATGTTAGTGATGAATACAACCTTGCAGTTGAACCAGTCTTGAAAAATGGGCACAGGACCTTATCCAGAAATAGTTACAAATTTTGTGGGGAGGAATAGGGCTTGTTGCCACCACATTATGTAGTAAACAAGTATATGCAAATGGTCTGTGGTAGCTAGGCACTTGTCTGTTGGCTCAGTGGTCAATGGTTCGGATCCACATTGGGCAGATTAAAAAAATTGGCCTGTGTTCCCAGGTTGACTCAGCCTGAAACAAGCACCAGGATATGTCCTGGGAAGTAAAGGCAGCAGATGTGATACTGACCACATCAGCCACAGAGTCCTGCATACAAATATGGGTCAAACACCACATGTCCAGTGTGCCTTAAGCATATAAAAGGGTCCTTCACTTTTTTCAAACTAGTATATGCAGAGACCTAACATGAAAATACCTTTTTCAGGCTAATTGCTGACCTGATGATTATTTTTAATATTCAACTACTTAGTGATGTTTGTTTCAGTTACGAGGGACCAAATTTATATATTTTTGCTTTGAATACATTGTAGAACATGAAGATGGCTATTGACGCTACAAGAAAATTTGACTCCTTTGGAAGGCTGCTTAATCATTCAAGGCATCCAAACATACGCTTCCATAAGCCACTAGTCATTGATTTAATTACTGGAATGCCAAGAATTGCTGCATATGCTCTTAGGGACATCTACAAAGGGGAGGAAATTGTCATGGATTATGGTATACGAGACGGAGATATCCCATGGCTCAAGAACAATAAGGTTTGTGCAGATGTTAAATATGTGCCATGCTATAGATGTGATGATGGTGATCATGGGTTCAGATATGTCTGGGGAAGTACAGGGGGCCAATGTGACACTGTTGCCTGCTGAGTGCTAAATGTTCTACAAAATATGGGTCTAGCACCATATGCCTAATGCACGTCAAGGCGTGGAAAAAGATCTTCTTCTGTTGTCCTTTATCCTCCATTGGGGCAAAGTCCCTCAGCCAACTCACACCAAACTGCCCTACCTATTTGCCAGCTCCTGCAGCTGCCTCCGTGTCCTCCCAGTATTAATCTCAGTCTTTAATTCTCTTCTCCATATTTTTGTAGATCTCCGTTTCATTCACCTTGTGGATTCCAGACAAGGGAGTATCTAGTTGTACTATCGTCAGGTTTTATGAATGTTTGTCCTATCCAGTGTCAGCGTCTTTTTCTAACCTGATTAACTAGAACTTGTTTAGTTCTCTCCTTGAGCTTCACATTGGTAATTCTGTCATATACCACTTTAGTCTCACTATTCTGCATGGTAATTAATGTTCTCTGTGTTTCCAATCCATACAGCAGTACCGATTTAACATATTCTATGCTTAGCACTAAGTGTAGTTTCCTTTGACCTGCACCAATTTTTCTAGTGCTATAAAAATTGCTTTTTGTATTTTTAATTTAATATCTTTATCTGTTCCCCATCTTTGCCTTCTTTCCTACCTAAATAGATGAATGATTTTTTGCTTCTTGAAGTTTCACCAGGGGAGATTGGATTATTATTAACTTGGTTTAATCTTATTACTTTTGATTTTCCTATGAAATTTTAGACCTCATTGTCACGATGTCCCATTAAGTGTTTTTAGTTTATCTTGCATCTGATTACGTGTGTGTAATGAGAGTGCAATGTTGTCAGCGAAGTCCAAATCATCAAGTTGCTTTATCAGAGTATTGAATTCCATGTATGACGATAATTGTTGGCTTTGTAACCCAGTCTGTAGTCAGTAAGGAAAAATAATGGTAGCAAAAGACTTCCTTTTCACACTTCTGTTTTTATTTCAAACATATCTATTAGTTTTCCCTCATGAAGAACTCTACACTTCATATCTTCATATGGAGGCCAACATGGCAGAATGGATAAGAGAACTAGCTCTTAAACTTCTAGTGTGCTGATGCCGAGGTAGCGGGTTCAACTCTTACACAAGTCAGGGGTTCACCTGATAACGAGAGGCACTGGTAATAGCAAAAGCTAATCCACACCCAAAAAATCAGTCCAGTGCACTAGAAGTAGCGGCAGGTGTGTGGACTACGCTTGAGTTCAATGTCAGCGAACGAAAATAAATATATCTTGACATGTTTGATAGTATAAATATATCTTGACATGTTGCCCCTGTTTGGTAGTATAAATATATCTTGACATGTTGCCCCCGTTTGATAGTATAAATATATCTTGACATGTTGCCCCCGTTTGATAGTATAAATATATCTTGACATGTTGCCCCTGTTTGATAGTATAAATATATCTTGACATGTTGCCCCCGTTTGATAGTATAAATATATCTTGACATGTTGCCCCTGTTTGATAGTATAAATATATCTTGACATGTTGCCCCTGTTTGGTAGTATAAATATATCTTGACATGTTGCCCCCGTTTGATAGTATAAATATATCTTGACATGTTGCCCCCGTTTGATAGTATAAATATATCTTGACATGTTGCCCCCGTTTGATAGTATAAATATATCTTGACATGTTGCCCCCGTTTGATAGTATAAATATATCTTGACATGTTGCCCCCGTTTGATAGTATAAATATATCTTGACATGTTGCCCCCGTTTGATAGTATAAATATATCTTGACATGTTGCCCCCGTTTGATAGTATAAATATATCTTGACATGTTGCCCCCGTTTGATAGTATAAATATATCTTGACATGTTGCCCCCGTTTGATAGTATAAATATATCTTGACATGTTGCCCCCGTTTGATAGTACGGATGAGATCAAGACGAGGTCAAAGTCAGTTATGAGACAAAATCTGGCGAGATACTGACCGCATCACCCCTCGAGTGCCGACTGGTGTGTACACATACAGGACTAACAGCAGTGGCGTGGAAAAGGGTCCTGCATTTTGTTCTATTTTACTCTAAGACAAAGTGACTAATTCAGTAAACTTTTACTCATAACTCCATATTTGTGGGATTATCAAACTTTGTACTGCTTTGAATTAGTGTTACTTTGTTAATTCGATCCACTCATCTCTCTCTTCAATGAACTTCACCATGTCCAGTTACTGGCCCCGAGATGTTTACAGTCATTCATTCATTTTTAATGTCATTATGTTGGTAAGCTGGCACATTAGTGAAGTTGATAGGCAACTGCGCTAATTCATTGAGCACAG
The DNA here is from genome assembly GCA_014155875.1 of Cepaea nemoralis. Taxonomy (NCBI): domain Eukaryota; kingdom Metazoa; phylum Mollusca; class Gastropoda; order Stylommatophora; family Helicidae; genus Cepaea; species Cepaea nemoralis. Next base: position 191,154 of record JACEFZ010027467.1, read on the forward strand.
TCAGATGTGGGCTCGACACCTGGACTCGTCGCTTGCTAGGTGACGGAAAGATTGGCCATCTATTCCTCCATGAATTCCAGCCTACAAAATGTCATGGCCATACCACATCACAGGCCCCCAGCAGAAAACTGCTTCAGGAGAAATAAAAAAGAAATAATTATGCTGTTAGTTGCAATGTTTGTTTGAAAGAATTATTTTACCATAATTCTAATTCTGTATCTTCACATCAAACTTAGTGACAATTGGCAAAGTTTATGGGAAAAGAGCAAGGGAAGGGCAGAGAGATAAATATCTAGATGGCTTAGCCATATGGCTTAATCTAGATGAGAACACAGAGACCTGGTTTAAGACTAGTGATCGTAGGAGATAATGAGCTGTGAGCACCTAAACTTATCACTATGTCCTTTGATGATAACGAGAATGTGATGTAACCTTTGTTCCACACACATTTTAAATATTATTGACATTAAAACTGTCTTATAAACGTGTCATTGGTAATGTAATGTTTCTTAAATGGCACTCTTGTCATTCAGGCAGGTCTTTTACCAAATATGGATACTGACTCAGACCTGGCTGACAGTAGCAGCGAGTCTTCCAGCAAGACTGCTGACAGCAGCAGCGAGTCTTCCAGCAAGACTGCTGACAGCAGCAGCGAGTCTTCCAGCAAGACTGCTGACAGCAGCAGCGAGTCTTCCAGCAAGACTGCTGACAGCAGCAGCGAGTGTTCCAGCAAGACTGCTGACAGTAGCAGCGAGTGTTCCAGCAAGACTGCTGACAGCAGCAGCGAGTGTTCCAGCAAGACTGCTGACAGTAGCAGCGAGTGTTCCAGCAAGACTGCTGACAGTAGCAGCGAGTGTTCCAGCAAGACTGCTGACAGTAGCAGCGAATGTTCCAGCAAGACTGCTGACAGTAGCAGCGAATGTTCCAGCAAGACTGCTGACAGTAGCAGCGAGTGTTCCAGCAAGGCTTCTGACAGTAGCAGCGAGTGTTCCAGCAAGGCTTCTGACAGTAGCAGCGAGTGTTCCAGCAAGACTTCTGACAGTAGCAGCGAGTGTTCCAGCAAGACTGCTGACAGCAGCAGCGAGTGTTCCAGCAAGGCTTCTGACAGTAGCACCGAGTTTTCCAGCAAGACAGCTGACAGCAGCAGCAAGTGTTCCAGCAAGACTTCTGAGAAATTGTCTTGTACGACATCTCTTAATGAAGCTTCACGCACAAAAGCTACAGTCTGTAATAGTTTGAACAAGATACAGACAGTAGACATGCTTCCAGATATAGTTAATTTTAGCATTAAGAAGACGAAAATGAAACCAATATTTGGTTACTGCTTTAAAAAGTTTGTTCCGGATGGGCGTAAAAGATTGTATTTTGCTGCCTTTCAAAGTTTCAATGAACCCGAAGAGATAAAAAAATTTTCAGATGAACCTACGAAACGTATAAGAAAACACCAGTCGCACAATGATACATCTGTAATTTCCTGTTGTAAGCAACTTGAAAATGAAAAGCTGTCTGGTGAGGAAGAACTGTTCAGCGAGATATACAACACAGAGCTATCTGGTGAGGAACCATACTGTACTGCGCTGTCTTATGAGAAAGAGGTATATAGGAATGAGCTGTGTGGTGTGAACTTGCGCAGTAAAAGGACATACTATAATGAACATTCTAGTCTGACATACAGTATTGAGTTGTCTGGTGCTAAAGAAGTAGACAGTCACGGGGTGCTAGGCAAGAAATATTCAGATTCAGGCAGTAATAAATCTCTTAGCAAATCACAATCAAATGGCAGTCGTTCGATTCCGTCATCGTCATTGGGCAATAGAGTAAACAGAAGTGAAGTATTTCAAAACACAAATGTGGAGGAAGACAGAAGTGAAGAATTTTATATCACAAGTCATGGGAAAACAGACAGATGTGAATTTCATAAGACACATCATGGGAAAAAGGGCAGGTGTGAAATAGTTGGTAACAAAAGTGATGCTGAAAGAGACAACATTGAAGTATTTCATATTGCAAAAGATGATGATAAAGAGAATTTTATAGGTATAAAATCAGAAGCTAGTATTGAAATAAATCTTCCACTGCATCAAAGCTCTATTTCCCTAAATGACGCAGGTATGGCAAAGTTTCTCATGGATCCTAAGATTGACAAGCGAAGTGAAGTATTTTTATGGGAATTACCAAATCTACATGTTGCTGAAGTTGTATCATTAGATCAAATTAAAAATTGGACAACTAAAAATGATATAGCCAAAGAAATGTCTAGGAAGCTCAAAACATCAGAATGTGACAATCTCCTGCCAGAGGTTGCTGGATCAAGAATCCAACCTGGAATGCTTTCAAGAAGCCGACAGAGACGTTCTTTGTCAACCTCACCACAAGTTGCAGTTATCAAACCCTACAACCCAGAGTGTCTGTCAGATCAGTCTTCTTGTAAGGATGCAAATGAAGGAATAGAAAAGGTATGTTCTCAAACTTTTGTACCAAGTTGTGTTATGATTTAAAAAAAAATGGTTTAAATTAAATTAAGTTTTTAAAATTATTTTTATGAAAATTGATTTTTCAGAAAATCAAAACAATGTTTTCCTTTAGTGAATTTGAATAACGAAGGAAGACACAAACCATATATAGTAAGATTTATTGCCTGACACATTTTGCTGCATTTCGTCAGGTACTTACTGCAGATGTCACACAACATAGAGTAAAATAATTAGAATCATCGTTCAAGCTTAAATATACACATGTTCACACCGTAATATCAGTTGTTTACCATGGTAATTTTAAACTGACTATCATGTCTTTCTGTTTGCACAAAATTGGCTTGTGCAGGTGGATCATTATCGCTTCTGCAAACTTTAACAAAATTTTGTGTATGAAACAACACGCAAAAAGTGCTGTCCCTTTCAATGACATGACCGGTTTCCAAGACATGACGTGCAATGGACGACGCTGGAAGTTTATAATTGTGGTGTGTTACACTTCCCATGATCCCATCGCTTGTGTGTAGTTTCTTGTCAACCCAGTTTGGTATGTGTTTAAAAATCCTGGTGTGTAACTGCCTCTCTGTACGGCCAATGTAGGTAGACTCGCACCTGCATGTGAATTGGTTTGTGTCTTCGTTATTCAAAACTGATTTTCAAAATGTGGAAATAGGGCAGTGGTGGCTGTGAATTTTATAAAACACTAGCTGCCCGGCCCGGCTTCGTCCAGGCTCTGACGGGGATCTATCTATCTATCTATGTATCTGTCTCTGCTTGTCTGTCTGTCTGTCTGTCTGACCCGGCCCGGTTTCGCCCAGCCCCTGGCGGGGAGCGTCTCATTAAATTCATATAAGTAGTCATTATACATTCAAATACATTCTCTAAGCGTACAGAGTATGCGTTCGGCCCCTGGGCCCTCGCAGCTAATTTATTGGTTGCAGCTAGAAAATTTCATTTAATGTTAGGATTATTTAGTTTTTTAAATGTTGACGTATAATTTTTAAGTTATGGTCGAACACAAAATTTGATGTCTAATGTAGTGCTTTTTGATAAACAATATTTTTTGTTTTTTTCTGTCTGGTGCATACACAAATAAATCCGAAGGTTTTCCAACGCGTGAGCAGGCCACATATAACTGTCCATGTGTGAAGCACGGATTTTCCAAATTTAGTCCACACACTTGTAGTGATTGTCCCTGTGCTTTGTTGATCGTCATGGCAAATGCAAGTCGCACCGGAAACTGCAGGCGTTTGAATTCGAATGGCATGTCTGTTGGAATCATTTGGATGCGAGGCAACAGTACATCAAAGGATAGGCTTCTTTTTTTAGACAAAAACAAAACAAAACAACAACCTGCATTTTAACAGGCGTGCTGCGTGTAAGGTATGCATAAGGTATGCACACCCACAACATTGAATGAAAAATGTGATGTTGACACATACGCGGCCAACTTTTTTTTAAAAACAAAAACAAAATCAAGAATATACCCATTTAATTGTGTACTGACCTTCTCTCTGCCAAGCGAACGGAAAAAACAAATGCTTCGATTACTTCAAAAGTTCCACTCCGAAAAAAGTACAGAAATAAAATTCTAACGTATCTAATCTAAAATAAATCCATTATTTTTAATGAACACTGGTTGTAAAAACATAAAAAGATGTGTTAGAAAATTTAAATACTATTTAAATAGATGCATTACTTTTAGAAACATTATGAAAATGCCTTAAAGATTATATCATTATTTATTATAACTCATATGCCTGTAAATAACTATAGACAAAAAGTTTATAAATCTTTGAAAACAATGCAACAATCTATACATAAAATAATAGTGATGTTATTAAAAGTTATGACCCTTGAAATAACTTTTCTTATGTTAAGTCTCCTTGATGGAAACGATAAATATTAGCTGCCCGGCCCGGCTTCGTCCAGACTCTGGCGGGGATCTATCTATCTATCTATCTATCTATCTATCTATCTATCTATCTATCTATCTATCTATCTATCTATCTATCTATCTATCTATCTATCTATCTATGTTCGGCCCGTTCCCGTTAAAAATATAGATAGAATAGAAGAATAGATAGAAAATATGATTGGAAGAGATCTATCTAAAGTAAACTTGGCTCCCGTTCCCGACTATCTGTCTGTCTGTCAGTCTGTCTATCTGTCTGTCTATCTGTCTGTCTATCTGTCTGTCTGACCTGGCCCGGCTGCACCTCATTTAATTCATATAGATTTCTATAGCCAGGGGACTTAACTTAAGATATAACAATGCTACTAAAAGTTATATCCCTTTTTGTCATATATTTTTATATTTTCTTATGTTCAGTCATGTAATTACAAAATTAAATTTTAGAAGGTAATAGCTGATAGCTGATAGATAAAACTATCACAGTTGGTTGCACAGGAATGAAAGGAAAACGTGTAGAAAATGTAATCTCAATCGGTTGGACCGTTTGCGAACGCATAAAGGACGGACATACATACATACATACATACATACATACATACATACATACATACATACATACATACATACATACATACATACATACATACATACATACATACATACATACATACACACAATTTTTATATATATAGATTGTTTATAATAGAATAATCACAAATAATATTTTCATGTGGATGTTGCGCACATCTAAAAAATCCTACAGCATTTTGAAACTGCAAAGTAGGCCATAAGATAACTGCACTGGCAAAACGTTTCTTGCTACCCTGCCAATTTGTAGATAGTCCGTTATTTTTGGTTTTGGTTACTTTTGTTGGATTCTGTCTAGAAAAAGTTAACTACACACACGTGCATGCACATACACCCCGGCGCAGTGAAATCAGTCTGTTGCCTATACCTTGTTCGTATAGATAGTCTTCTGACTCTTTTCATTCTGTACTACTGCCTTGTGTAGCATCAAGTCTTATCAGTGGAAATGATAAAACCGAGGTTGTTATGTGCTGGCAACAAGAGATAAATACCATGCTGCATGTTGGTCGTTAAACTGACATTGTGGGGTCTCAACTGCATTTTTCTCTTTGTGTGCAGTTTCCACAGATTGAATTGCTCTAGGCAGTAAAGGATTTTGATGAATTGATTTCCACCTTGATAATAGAGGATTTTCATCCATAGTTGTTTTATTGAAGTCCTCCTGGAAAACTTTTGAGTTTTAATTCTTAAGTCAGCATATTTATGTTCAGGTCATCTGAACACTGACAAGGAATAGGATCCGTTTGAGTGAGGTTGGTGTAAAGATTTTCCTCCCAAAATGGTTCTTAAGTACCATCTGCATGTTGACTGTTGCAGAACTGTTCATGCCCTCTCCATACTCACAACTAGCAGTGTGTGCAAGAATACTACTTCAGCTTCATATCTCTATAGAGAGACATGGTCATTCTTGGAATGTTAGCAGCAATGGGGAGTCAGATATGAATGGACTGCACCACAAAGATGTGAATGGGCTGCACCACAAAGATGTGCTTTAAAGTCTTGACCAAAGTCAATTCTGGTCCTGGTATTTTAACAAATTAAGTCAAAGAAATATCATCATTGCATGACTTGCTGCATCACGATCTCGATCCATCACGAGCTCCCTTGCCTCATATGTTTTCATGCCCAGTGTGTCTCCAGTGTCCTATGTCCATCTTCATGCTCCTGCTTCTCTTTCTTGGAATAATGCCAAAGTTCTTTCCAAACCAATGCAATTTTTAATATGGCCACAGTTTCGGAGACATGCTATTTATGAGCCAGTTTTCTTCGCTGTTCAGATCTTGTGTAATGTCCGGATCTTTTGTTTGCTTGTCCACAATATTCTAAAAACTTTTCTGCAGCATTTACTTCTGTTTTCTTGATATTCATTCCAGGACTCTTGTTTGCACTTTCTACAACCACTTTGTAGAAATGAATAAATATAGGAAAGAGAACATCTAAGTCAGGTGTACATTTTTCATTTTTTTCATGATTTGAACAGCAGGTACATTTTGTTGAAGTGTGTCCTGATGGAGACTAGTGAAGCATTTTAATGGGAGAATACAGTTTTTGGGTATACATTTACAAGAGACAATTCATGTCTGTCATCTGACTATGAAGGCAGTGTTATAGAGAACTGACATTTTGTGGTGTTTATTCCTTTTCTAAATAGTCAATGCTTGAATTGACACACTTAGCTATCTCTGATTGACATTGAAAATAGAGCACTCTATTTTTCTAACTCAGTGAGTTATCACATGCCAGGATGACTTCTTCATTATTGTCAAAGTGATTTCCTTTGAGCTGTTTTGTAAGATTTGAGAAAATAAACATGTCTGAAGTCAAATCAGAGAATAGGGTGTGTGTTTAAGAATCTCATTATTCAAATCCATGGTTGCTAGCAGCACAAGCCAATGCTTTGTGGGAGGGCACTTTGTCTTGAAGCAAAGGAAGACTGAGTGTTCGGGATTTCTCATTTAATGGTCACAGCCTTTTGTACTCTGGTTAGAAGATCTGGAAAGCCCAGGTTTTTCCATTTTGAGCTGGAGATTTTGGATCAAGGTAATTTCTCATTTACTGTCACCATAGTTGTCAACATGTTTTCTGTCTGGCACTTTTTGAGCAACTGTCAACAATATACCCTTGCTTGCTTCTGTTCATGTGTCAATTGACACAAAATGCAGAGGGCACATAATTTTCTCATGTTCAGTCTGTTGTGTAAAATTCTATGAACTATTCTTAAGTCTGTTTTCTGATCCTGGTCAGTGATTTTCTTTACTCTTGTTGCATTTCTGTCACTGAACAATGAAGTCAGTCTTCCATATCTTTGCAGATCAGCGACATTTATGGGGCCACACTGAAACTGTTTACACCAATATTTTAGTTTTACTGAGCATCTGAAGATCAGAAATTATGAAACACTAGTTCCATCTCCCAGTGAATATCTGTAGGAGTTTTTACTGTAACATTTTGTATGAGTGGGTGGGTGGGAAGTGAGGGAGGGGAGAGGAAAGAAGGAAGAGAAAAAGAAAGCATTAAAGAAACAAGTGCATACTTTACCCGTTCAGTGCAAATATAAGCAGCTTTGAATATTGCTAGTTTGCACATTCTCCTGTTCTCCTTCATAGTCAGGGTAGAGAACGAACGAACAAACTTTATTTTAAAAGGGTAACAAATTGAGCACACAGGCCCATCTTACATTCAGCCCTTTCAATCACTCATCTTTCATTCATCAAATGTGCATGTTACATTAACGCAGGGGAAAAAACATTGTCAAATGGATTTTGTAAGCATAAACAATGCATATTATGCATGATACATATTCACATGAGAAAATTAAAAAAAAACATTGTCAAATGAAAGTTGTAAACATAAGCAGTGCATATTGCAATGTTGTGAGGCATCCCCCATCCACCCTCACATCCCCATCCACCCTCACATCCCGCAGCCACCAACACACCCCCCACGTACCAAACCTTCCCCCATCCACCCACACATACCTCCACGACATACCTGCACGCACTCACACAGACCCAGGCAAACATACATGCCGCCACCCACCCACTGATCCCCCACATACACACATATCCTCACACACCAAGAAGAACGAACGAACAAACAAACTTTTTTTAAAAGGATAACAAATTGGGCACGCAGGCCCGTCTTACATTCGGCCCTTTCAATCACTCATCTTTCATTCATCAGATGTGCATGTTACATTAACATAGGGGAAAAACACATTGTCAAATGGATTTTGTAAGCATAAACAATGCATATTACGCATGCTACATTCGAGACTTATGGCCAGCCCCTTCTAGATAATTACGGTTTGAACAGCAGAATTTATTGTCTATTAAAGGTTTCTGCAATAATTACAGAATCTGAGAAAAAGCATTTAAGATCATTACTTCAAGGTTATGGAGGAATTAACAAGGTGCGCAGGAATGATGTAAGTTCATTTTATATGTTTATACACCCATGCAGTCTGTCTGTCTGTCTGTCTGTCTGTCTGTCTGTCTGTCTGTCTGTCTGTCTGTCTCTCTCTCTCTCTCTCTCTCTCTCTCTCTCTCTCTCTCTCTCTCTCTCTCTCTCTCTCTCTCTCTCTCTCTCTCTCTCTCTCTCTCTCTCACACACACACACACACACACACACACACACACACACACACACACACACACACACACACACACACACACACACACACACACACACACACACACACACACACACACACAACACACACACACACACACACACACACACACACACACACACACACACACACACACACACACACACACCACACACACACACACACACACACACACACACACACACACACACACACACACACACACACACACACACACACACACACACACACACACACACACACACACACACACACACACACACACACACACACACACACACACACACACACACACACACACACACACACACACACACACACACACACACACACACACACACACACACACACACACACACACACACACACACACACACACACACACACACACACACACACACACACACACACACACACACACACACACACACACACACACACACACACACACACACACACACACACACCACACACACACACACACACACACACACACACACACACACACACACACACACACACACACACACACACACACACACACACACACACACACACCACACACACACACACACACACACACACACACACACACACACACACACACACACACACACACACACACACACACACACACACACACACACACACACACACACACACACACACACCTACCTCTACCTACCTACCTACCTACCTACCTCAAATACTTTGCCAATTAGAGTGGGCAATCATGCTTCTTCCCACCTACTACTAACATTTCTCTCCCCATCTCTCATTCTTCAGCAGTCTTCCAATTTATGTGCTATCCTTCCTGCCATAATGCAGGACTATCCAGAAGTTTCTCTCTCTGCTTTCCGAGATATCTTTTTCTACTAACTTGCCAGTTGTTACAATATGGTCTAGTTTTCTCATCTCATGATATGGTCAAGTATATTGTCTCCTGTTGTGTGTGTTTTCTTTGCCTCTTGACTTCTTTCAAAATATTTAGACTACTCATTTTGACTGTCCATGGTATTTTTCACATTCTTCGGAAAATCATATTTTTGTGTCTTCAAAGATTTCTTTGCATGTGTGATAACGGTAGACGATTCACTGCCTTATGTTAAAATAAATTCTGTGCAGCATTCAAGAATTCTCTTTCAAATCACCAGTGACTAAAACATTTTACATTAGATGTTCTTCATTTTGTGAAATAAAGTATTTGCGTGTTGTATTTTGTTTCTTATTTCTGGTGTACATCTTGAATCCATATGGCTAAATTCTTGAATTTCCTTATTTGTTCCAAATTAATACCATTAAATTAAAATGTACGTTAATATTATTTGTGATTACTGCTACTGTTGTCTCCTTGATGTTCATGCTGAGACTCTTGTTTGCACTTTTTTCAACCACTGTATTGGCACTGCATGCAGTGAAATATGCCAGGCAATAAATCATGCAACCAATTGTTTGTGGCTTTGATGTTTAAATTAACTAAGGGAATACATCATTTTGAATTGGAATATTCTCAACTTCAGAGCAGAGGTGGAGGCCTTGAAAACTGCAGCAGAAATACCCTTGATGAAGAAAATAAAAAGAAACATGTTCACAGATACAAAGTGAGTTGTCTCAATACTGAAGAGCAAAGACAGTACAACTAGCAGACCTAACAGCAGTACTCTAGATTATGTTGTCTCAATACTGAAGAGCAAAAACAGTACAGCTAGCAGACCTAACAGCAGTACTCTAGATTATGTTGTCTCAATACTGAAGAGCAAAAACAGTACAGCTAGCAGACCTAACAGCAGTACTCTAGATTATGTTGTCTCAATACTGAAGAGCAAAAACAGTACAGCTAGCAGACCTAACAGCTGTACTCTAGATTATGTCAGAAATGTGAAAGAGCTGAAATAGTGGATCTCAACACATTGCAACATACCTGGAAATGAAGAGGCTGATAGATTGGCAAAGCCTGATATTGACATAACCTGTAATAAGGCAAAGAGATTTATAAAATGCACTCATAGAACCAAGTCCTGGGAAGGTTAGGTTAACCCGGTCAAAAAATGCCCGCAGAAGTCTGATGTGTTGGCCGAAAGGTGCAAATATCTCAGCTTTGCTATAAACAGGCACAACGCAATTACGTCCAAAAAATATTTTGGATGAACACAGCAGAAGAAGAACCAATTGGGAAAAAGAGCATTGCGGCCACCAGAAAGATGATGCATATTACCAACTCAACCAAAATGAACAAGTAGCAATCTTTCAGACTCTGCACATGAGCATAACAGGCTGAAATACCACATGTTCAATAAACTAAAGATAGGAGATCATGATGAATGTAACTGGAACTGGTCAAAGACAGACATTTGCTGCAGGTGTGCCAATATCCATCCATCCATCATGTGCCATGCCGGTAAGCGTGGGCGGTCATGTTCTGCCATCTCACTCGATCACCAGAGTCGTGGATCAGCTCCGTGTTTCTGTCTCGACCATGCCACAAGGCCAAGCCATCCAGGTACTTGCTTCTAGGTCTTCCTCTTGGTCTGTTCCCCTCGATCTTACCAGTTGTCACCAAGTTCTCCAATCCATTTCTTCTCATAACATGCCCAAAAAATTTTGACTGTCTATATATATATGCAGACAGAAAGAATTTTATTGTTTACAAAGAAGAAGAAAATGGTCTCTTCTCAAATGAGGAATGTAAAAGAAGATGTGCTAAAATGAGAGTTGCATACACATACTTAAAATACATTTATATGCCATTTATCACTTGTAAAAATATGCAGCTTTTATGTTTTATATGATTTAATCATTTTCAATTTATGTATGACCTCTAAAAGCTTTGTTCAGCTTATCTGTTCTTTTTCTTTTAATACTCCAACCCCATTTCCAAAATAATTAGATTGCAAAAATTGTGAAGGAGAACAAAGCATTTCTGGTCAAGCTGATCAACAGAGGAGTCACCAAAGACCAGATACAAAAACTATTTGGCAGTTCTTCATGAAGACTTCAAATGCAAAATCATAGTGTTGTTCTTATTAATTGTTGTTCTTTCAGTGGTTCCTCTCTGTTTTAATTTTTGAATGTCATCAAAGACAGTGCATAATTTTGTTTGTCAACCACTGTTTGAAAAGTTTGACTAATAGATAATTAAATGAACACAAAAATGTAACTGGGAGGCTTGACATACGGAACAACACACAACCATACTAGCACGTTTTGATTAAAATCTTTCTCAGTGAACAAGAACAAAAGGGTACATTGCTGGAAAACTGAAGTATCACAATAAAAGAAAAATAATCCATATTTCGCACTGAATGCATAAAACAAGCCCTAAGTCAAGTAAATAGAAATATGAATGGCAGAATGAGACAAGGATGTTCAGACGATAGTTTGTGCTTTAATAAGGCATAATAACTTTTACCTATGGCGGTAGTGAATGTGGCTGATAAGGCCAATTCGCGCTGTAAATGTCCGTTCACAGTGGGTGCATGTGAACTTCTTTTCTTGGCCATACTGATCTCCACTACTAACTTTAATGATTATTCATTTATGTTTACATTAGATTCCTCTGATTTTTGTTGACATGCTATAAAGTCTGTCATATATATATATGGATGGCATGGCCACGTGGCAAGAACACTGAGCTCATCCACAACTCTGGTGATTGAGTGAGATGGCAGAACATGACCACCCACGCTTATCACATGGCACATGATGATGATTATATATATATATATATATATGACATATATATATATACTGTTCAAAAAAAGAAACTCAACATTATTGCAGTTTCAATTTCAAACTTGTACCAACGGTCCATTGATGATGCTGATTCCCCTCACTGCTGTCGGTTCTGGCGATGCCGGTCCGTAAGAACAGGGCTTCTGTATGGTCTTCTAGCCCAAAGACCAGCGTCGTGTAGCCGGTTCATGACTGTTTGATCTTAAATTTGACAAGCTCCTGGCATTGACTGGACTGTGGAGGATGCAGATGCAAAGCGATTCCTAAGCTGATGCAGCCGTATGAAGCGGTCTTCGGTAGGAGTTGTGATTCTGGGTCTTCCACTGCGCGGCCGGTCTGCCACTGAGCCAGTTTCTTGAAATCGCCTCCAATGGCCACTAATGATGCTTCTAACCACATTAAATTCTCTGGCTACTACACTTTATGACTGTCCAGCCTGTAAATGTCCAATGATGATGAGTCGTTGTTCTGTAGTAAGATGAGCCATACTTGCTCATTGAATTTTTAACTGAATTTATTCGAGGAGCATCAGTATTTTATAGGCATTCAATAATATGGTTAGAGAGTTTTGTGTTCAGTAAGTTTCACAGGATTATCATGAACCTGTCACGAGTTAATGTCAAAAATGTTTTGACCGTGACCTCTTTCATGACCACGAATCTTGAGGTGAGTACAATTCAGGTAACCACGAGAAGTTAATGACCAGATGGACACATTCGATAGGTTGAATGATGCCCAATCAGTGAATATCTTTTATAAAAGTAACACCAAAAATGTTGCGTCTTTTTTATATATATATATAAGTAGTGTGTATGGAGAATGTATATATATATTTATAGTGGTAACTATCGCTGAAATGGAGTGAGACTGGTTTGGGAGCCTTTTTATGGATGTCAATAAGTTAACAGAAACGATCCACTAACTTCTTTCATAGGTATATGTCAAGTTTTACAGATGATGGCATCAATTAGGTTGCAAGATTCACACGTGATTGCTTCCCTAATTTAAAACACTCCCTTCAGGAAGATAATCGAAGGGATCTAAACCAACATGAATTGCATCTAGTATGGTGGGGAAGTACTGCGTGGATTGCAATTCTGCTTCTAACAAGTATGCCCTTCTGGTTCTGGCTCGCCTATAAACCACTCGGGGTTCTAACTAATCATAACAGAGAATGTTGCAGTGGTGATGGAGGAATTTGGAAGCATCTAAGTTGTTGGAATAGAAGGTTAGAATCACTAATAGTATCATTTTAAGTTCTTTGACACTAGTAGTTTTAAATAGAGACCCCATGCTTCTGAGGGAGCCTTACATGATTATGAGGATGATAATGCTGTCTTTTTCTGATTTGCTGTTCCACTTCATATTTTTTGCTGTTTTAATTCTTTACAAGGTTTTTTTCCCTGCAGATTGTATGACCGTATGTTATATCTGTATGTTATATCAGTATATCATGTCTGTGAATTATAGTTCCACTTCATATTTTCTGCTGTTGTTTTAATCCATTACTAGGTTTTTTCCCCCGCAGATTCAATGACTATTTTATATCAGTGTATCATGTCTGTGAATTATAACTATACTCGAGAGTGTAAGAATGTGCATATATATGTATCATGCCTGTGAATTATAGAAAAAAACTACCAAGAGTGTATGAATGTGCATATATATGCATAATGTCTGTGATTTATTAACTGTATGCTCAGAGTGTAAGAATGTGCATATATATGTATCATGCCTGTGAATTATAGAAGTACACTTAAGAGTGTATGAATATGCATATATATGTATCATGTCTGTGACTTAAACCAGCAAACTCAAGAGTATGAATGTGCATATATGTGTCAAGCCTGTGAATTATACCTAGCCACTTTAGTAACATTTTCTAAGTTGTTTTTTAATTATATAACCTGCATAGGCAGGTCCGCATGGCCGAATGGATAAGAACATGTATTCTTAAACATCCGATGTGCTGATGCCGAAGTGAGCGGTTCAACCCCTTCACCGAACAGCTGGACTAAAATGTTGACCTGTTGTCCTTGACTTGGGGACATTAATTTCAAGTACCTCTGAAGTCGGAGTGGGTTCGCCTGATGGTGAGGACACTGTTAATAGGAAAACTAACCCTCACGCAAAATTCAGTCCATCACTACTGTAAAATAGTGTGTATGGACTACGATTGAGTTTAAAACGAGCGAGTGAAAAAAAAAAAAAATAATAATCTGCATAGTTGGATACTTCTTGAAAAAACTTCCAACTGTATCTTATTCAAGACTGTAGGTCAATTCTAAGCTGAGATATTAATGTTTGTGTGTCAGTTTATCAATAAAATGAACAAAGAGGACCATGCGATTTTAGCACATTGGAAAATTGTGTCCTACACACTCACACCACTGTTGTAATACATACCGTTCAAGGGATATTAAAACTGCCGATGTTTCCTAAGGGAAAGATAACCGCAACCGATTTTATATATACACACACACCTACGCTGATGTATACACGGGCACACCATGCTGTGATGTCGTCAGTCTGCACGTGCTGTCCGTCAGCGCAAGGCCATGAATGTAGATTCATTTTGACCAGAGAATGTGTGTTAACAAGTTGCAAAATTATCAATGATCTTGTCTGTGTAGAGATACAAAATTATCAATGATCTTGTCTGTGTAGAGATACAAAATTATCAATGATCTTGTCTGTGTAGAGATACAAAATTATCAATGATCTTGTCTGTGTAGAGATACAAAATTATCAATGATCTTGTCTGTGTAGAGATACAAAATTATCAATGATCTTGTCTGTGTAGAGACACAAAATTACACATAAATACAATGATGGGTGTTGAATGTACACATGCATTCATTATCATGTTATTCGCTCTGAATATTCCATAACAGTATTAAATGTTCATAACTGGAGTATGACAAGGAAAACTGCTATCTCCTGCCATTTAAATGCCACATTACAGCATGCGATCTTCATAATTTTAGTGTGAGATTGATTGCCAACTTAAATGGTCGAAAATTACAAAATACACATAGAAATGGATGCTAAATTTATTAATACACAGTAGAACAATGTAATATGTCTCATAAAATGGCATTTAGGGGTTTACTTACCACTTAGAATAGTTAGCCTGATTCTCCGGTATAACAAGGATTCCCAAAGTGCCAGAAATACAGAATGCAAAGTGGATGGGGAAAAACTGTATCAAGTAATCGGTGTCTGTTTTAACATGATCTTGAAGTAATTGGGGAATTTTAACATGAGTACGCTTAATGTCCTCATATCAGAGACAAAAACAAGTAACCTAAGGTCACCGCTAAATAAAATGCTGGTTAAATTCGGCAAACCTGCCGAATTATACCAGTACAGAGTGTATGAATGTGCACATATCTATCATGTCTCTGAATTATAGAAGTACACTCAAAGTATGAATGTGCATATATGTATCGTGTCTGTGAATTATAGTACACTCAAAGTCAAAGTATGAATGTGCATATATGTATCGTGTTTGTGAATTATAGAAGTACACTCAAAGAATGAATGTGCATATATGTATCGTGTCTGTGAATTATAGAAGTACACTCATAGAATGAATGTGCATATATGTATCGTGTCTGTGAATTATAGAAGTACACTCAAAGTATGAATGTGCATATATGTATCGTGTTTGTGAATTATAGAAGTACACTCAAAGTATGAATGTGCATATATGTATCGTGTTTGTGAATGTGCATATATGTATCGTGTCTGTGAATTATAGAAGTACACTCAAAGTATGAATGTACATATATGTATCGTGTTTGTGAATTATAGAAGTACACTCAAAGTATGAATGTGCATATATGTATCGTGTCTTTGAATTATAGAAGTACACTCAAAGTATGAATGTGCATATATGTATCGTGTTTGTGAATTATAGAAGTACACTCAAAGTATGAATGTGCATATATGTATCGTGTCTGTGAATTATAGAAGTACACAGAGTATTTTTTATTTGGCGCTCGCTCGCTTTGAACTTAAGCGTAGTCCATACACACTACTTCTAGTAGTGTGGGACTGAATTTTGCGTGTGGATTCAGCTTTACCTATCATCAGTATCCTTCGCCATCAAGTGAACCCACTCTAGGTACTTGTAATTAACGTCCCCAAGTCAATTACAATAGGTCAACATTTTAATCCAACTGTCCGCTGTAGGGGTTGAAATCCTTACCTTGGCATCAGCACACCGGATGTTTAAGAATATCAGCCATGCTGACCTACACTCAGAGTGTTTGAATGTGCATATATGTATCATGTTCATACACTTAAGTAGAAACAACTAAATAATTCAGGAACCAGCCCATTTTTGTCAAGAGCTAGCTTATTGTTTTTATGTTGTTGCAAATACGCCCCAAAAAAATGCAGGTGCCAGGTAAAAGTTTTCATATGCAATGGCGACCTGGATTCTTTTAGCCCTGCCAATACATATAACTGCATCAGATATGTGAGTCTGGTTCTATATATATATGCTTGAGAATTACATACATTTGTCACACTTTTAAATATTGTGGCAATACCTTACTTTATATTTCTTTCAGAGAATTGTGAACCTACATGACTCTGCTACAATCACAATGTTTCCAGACTTCTATGCCTTTGAATGTTATTCCAATTTTCTGTTTATTTCACAACTAGTTTTGATGACCATCTTTATCTTCTACTGACAATTTGAAAAGTTTGTTGTTTTTTCTTGTATGTTAGAATGCAATTATTCCACATTGGTAAATAATTGTTTTTGATCTTGTAAGCAGAATGTGCAAACTTGTATTATTCTTCCTTCTCTGCTAAATACAATAAATCAACATGGCCTTACCTTTCTTCTGGATCCTCTGTCCAGTATATGCCATGTGTGCGAGGAAAATGAAGACAAAAAGATTCCCTGATTGATTTTGCGCCTATGTACTGCATGCAGAGCTGTCTCCCAACAGGAGGTTCAGACTTTTATCGCTGGGGTGAACCACAAATAGAGGCATACATAGTTCCTTCATTGTCTTGAACTAGACAGTTCAACAATAATTAATGCACTATGTGAGTGGACACAAACAAATGTCTCCCATTGGAGCGTAGTTCCTCAACTAACTCGGTCCACTCTATCCTACATTGCTATCTCTTCCCTCTCCCTAAGCTCCCTTCATGTCCTCCACGTATGATTAATTTCTATCACTGTTCCTCTTCTCTGTGTCTTTTAGGTATCTCTCTAATTTATTGACTTTGTGGGTTATAGACAAAAGACTTTCTAGTTATTCTATTCTCGGTGTGTGTCCTATCCAGTGACAGCATCCTTTTCTTATCTTTTAATTCACTGGTATTAGTTTCGTTCTCTCTGTGAACTCCACATTGGTCATTCTATCATACCATTTTAGACCTTTTGTTCTGATCAAGACACCAATCAGTGAATGCTTATAGTTTATTAGTAAGCGTGTTAGTAATTCTATATGTTTCTCATCAATACAGCTCTATTGATTTAACATAAGTATAGACCCGGGTTCAAATCCTCGGTAAGGTGTGAATATTTTTATGTTGGGGGGAAAAAAAATCCTAACCTGCACAGTTCGCAGCAACCGCACTAGCCAGGCAACCTTAATTCCTCGGGCTCAAGACCCCCTGCCCTACACTGCAAGGTACTATATGCAGTATATGACAGACAGTGAAATTGTCTATATTTGGTGTTAAATGTGAAATTGTCTATATTTGGTGTTAAATGTAATCACCATTGACGTCAACTTCACAGCTAGTGCTGTGAAAGCTTCTCTTGCCTTTTGTATTGTTATTTTACCTTTATTTGTTCCACCTTTCCTGTCTAAATTCATACCTAAATAGGTGTAACATTCTACCTCATGAAGTAAGGTTTCATTAAGAGAAATCTGGTTATCATTTGCTTGGTTTATTCTCATTATCTTTGTTTTTTCTCCCATATATTTTTTAAACCCAGTTGTTGTCACCTCCCATCCAATGTGGTTAGCTTATTTTGCATCTTATTCCATATGTGGAACAAGAGGGCATTGTCATCAGCGAAGTCTAGATCATCAACTAACTTTTAACTCATCAAGTTTTAACTTTGATAGTTTTTGTGAACATATAATGCTTATTGAGATAAATTGTGTTTGATGTTACATCATTTTTATGACACTTGCGAATGATTTTTATTATTTGCTATAGTGGATCCATTGCAATGTTTGTAATTAACTCTCGTATTGTAAAAAATATACAATTTTTATTGAACTCTTCAAGCATTTCAACTTTGATTTAAAACGTCTGACGTGTTTTGACCAACTGTTTTCATGCTTTCACATGGACCAAAAGTTGTAATTTTGACGTACATTCTGGTCTTATTTGATAGTTGTACTTTAATTTGTTGAATGTATCTTTTAAAATGCTTACTTTAATTTTGTCAGATTTACTAGTCATTTGTTACCAATTTAAAAAAAAAAACGGAAACTTTTGTAAACGAATACTTTTATTAATATTAATCTGTATTAGTATTAATCTTGGAGCTGTTGATTTTACAAGTACAGCAAATATTCAGTTTAACATCCCCTGGCCTAACAGATTTCAGAATTGTTTCAGAAATAATACAATATATCAATAGTGATTCATACTAAATTTAAAGAAAAATAATGCTTTTTACACACTGCACATTCTTCATATTGCACTTAATTTGTTTAGTGTCGAATATGCTTTCTTTGCTTTGGCCTAATTTAATCCTATGGCTGGAATGTATGCAGAGTACCTTTGATTTTCTGAATCATGACTTTATTTAATAATGAATATTTTTGCAACCTTTACAGTTCAAAATGGCATCAAACGATTAGAGAAGTATGTGTACTGCACTATATGTTGTATGAAACAGTTTGTGTTGCAGTAACTAGAAAATAGCCCCTAATGTTATATTTGATTTGAGTAACACTCAGCATTAACAGATAACCTGTTTCCTTTAGTTAGTAAAAGAAATCAAAAGTTTAATGTACTTAGGTTTTATATTTGACTCAATTTTCTTTATGGTATGTGAGTAAACAAATTAAGAAGAGCTCATTAGAAGACGTGGTTTCTGAGATGAATGTAACCAGGCAAGTTTTCATTGGACTATTAACATTTGTTCTTCTTCTTCTTCTTCGTTCATCCGGAGTTTTTTTTCGGATGTGATTGCGTTGTGCCTGTTTACAGCAGAGCTGCGTTCTTGCGCCGTTAGGCCGACACATCCGACTTCTGCGGGCATTTGTTGACCGGGTTAACCTTCCCGGGGAACATTTGTTCTTAGCTTGCAAATGTATTTCTTCTTACCGTAGCTCGTTCATTTCCAGGCAAATGTGACTAACTAATTTTGCCTTGAGCAGTGTTAGCTTAAGGTGATAAATGAATGGCAGCTGCGGTAATGCAATAGGTAGCATGCTTTTCTGCTGGCCCGTGGTCATGTGCCAGACTGCCCATTGAAGCAGATTTTCTTAAAACCAAGTCTTAAATAACTATCAGGAAAAGCCCTGGGAAGTAAATACGACTGGTACAACATTAATCACATCAGTCAACGTGTGCCGATAAGTCGACAAATATGGGGCTAACATCATATGCACAAGGTCCTTTATTTTCAAGTAGGAAGCGGTGGAGGTGGGGGGGGGGGGGGGGTGGATAAAAGGTTACAATGTCTGCTTCTAGCAGACACTTGGTTCAATTCACAGCATGAGCTATGGATTTGTATACATAAGAAAAGGATGGCTTACCCGTACCTGATTCTGGGATAGTGAATTGGATGTACTATCCCACAGTGAACTCCATGGAAAGAAGAGCATAGAATATCACTACAAATCCAATCAAAAGTGAAATGAATATTTGACAAGGAATAACAGAACAGTGTACAACGCAGAACAGCCCCTGTCAGTTTCCCTGATAAAGAATACCCACAGGACCTCTGGATCTGAATCTACACAGATGAGTCAGCACAAATTGCTGTTTGAAATGGAGATAGCAGGAGTATACAAAGTATAACCAAATAATACTAGAGACACAGCCAGACTACCAACAGGACATTACTGCCATAAATATGATGCAGAAATCCAGGCAGTCAAGATAGCAACAGTGAAATTACTAAATACCAGCCATGGTACACAGCCTGCGGTTCTATTGACAGCTGCAAAATCAGTACTTGAGGTGCTCCTTTCTTGGAAATTGCCAGCACTATGGGCACTACTTTCTTAACTAGGCAACCAACATAAGGTCACAATACTGGGGATACCATCTCACCTGGAAACAAGCTGATCAACTAGCTAAGGAAGGAGCAATAGAATAACAACCTGATGTACCTATTACATTCCACCAAAAGAAAAGAATGATCAAATCAGTCAGAAAGCCAACAAGACCAGCTCAAAGCGATTGTTGTTTATCCATCAAGAATGATGATGACCATTCATTTCATCCAATGGGGTTGAAAGTATGGAGCCATGCTTTCTAAGATGGCTGATAAGGCCTATTTTGGCTCGAAATGTTCTTTGACAATGTGGGCAAAGAATGCTTGACGTTCCAGGAGGAGGATCTCTTGCAGTGGTTTTTCTGTCTAACCTCTTTCGCAGCTCTTGCAGTCCTGTTTGCTTCACAAGTGACTACACCCTTGTGTAATGATGTACGCCACAAAGTGTCATGATGAATTCCAAAAGCAATCAAAATGATTACCACTTGATGAACAGATCAGAACATTATTCTGCATCTCAGAATATGGCAAATTAGCCATGAACATATGTGGACTGGTGCCACAGACAACAGATCATATACTCTAAGACTGCCCAAAATACAACATATCTGAGCAAACCTTCTGGCCTAGAGAAACAACAGTGGAAGATAAAAAACTCTATGTACCAATGAATGAACTAAAAAAGACAGTTAAATTAATTCAAGATACAACATTGCAGTTTTAGACAAATTTCAAGCGAATGGAAGAAGAAGAAAAATCTCAGCAGTTGGAAATCAAAAAGAGCATTTATAATTGGCTTCTGCCCAGGGTATGTTTCAGAATGAAGAAACCAACCCACGATTTAATATTTATAGCATGTGGGATTCTGGTATACATGTATCTGGATTCTTACCACTGCCATAAAGTTTGTGCACTGTGCTGAGGTTCTCCTTGTGTGATCTATGAGAGGAGACTGGGGCACTTATGAAGATGCCTGTGTGCAATACAAGTGATGCTGAACCAAAAATCAAAATAAGCAATATAGGATTTCGACAGTGAATGCATCCATTGTGGTACCACAAGTCTCAGGTGGGAGCTAAGAGATATAAGTATATGGTCATGTCCTAGTTATGTTCTGCCATGTGTCAAGAGCTCACATACCTGCTTCGATTTATTTTAAAGGACCTTTCACACACATTGAGGTGTATTGGGTATATGGTGCTAGTCCTATAGTTTTATAAACCAATCGGCACTCAGTGTGTCATGTGGTCAGTATGATTATCATCATCATGTGTCATACTGATATGCATGGGCGGTCATATTTCGCCATCCCACACGGTCACCAGAATCGTGGATCAGCGCTGTGTTCTTGTCTCGACCATACCACATGGCCAAGTCATCCAGGTATTTAGTTCTGTGCCCTCCCCTTGTTAATTTCCCCTCAACCTTGCCAGTTGTCACCAAGTTCTCCAATTTATTTCTTCTCATAACGTGACCAAAAAATTGTGACTGTCTACGTCTACTTTCTCTAATCAGTTTACGGTTTTCATGTGTTGCTTGTAGAACTTGGCTGTTAGTTTTTCTGTCTGTCCATGGTATTCTTTTTTTGAATATGATGGCAGCCACCTTTACATCCCAGGACATTTCCTGGTACCCACTTTAAACTGGGTCATCCCTGAAGTCAAGATCAGTTTTTAAAAAGTCTGCCTTAATGGGGATTCAAACACTTGGCCGCTGGCTGGCAGGCAAATATGATAGCCACTGAACTACTCATTCATTCATTCAGTAGCATGTCCTTTGCAGAACCTCGCTCCCATAACAACCTTCCGGAAAACCTCTCGATCATAAGCAAGATGTCCCGCGTCTGATATACTCATCTGGAGATCATCCGCCACATCCTGCACCCATCTTCTCCTTGGCCTTCCTCTTCTTCCCAGGCATATACGCCTCCATTATTATTCTCTCCAACTTTCGTGACGTTTAATATGACCAAAATATTTCACTATTCTTTGTTTTATTGTCTTTAATAGCCAACCTTCTTCAATATTCAGCCTTGAAGATGCATTTGTTCTTTTCTGTATCCAAGATATTCTTAAAACTCGTCAATAACATTTATATTCAAAAGCATTTATGTGCTGTTCAGCTTGATTAGTAAGTGTCCAGGTCTCGCAGGCATATGTTGCAATAGGAAAGATGCATGCTCTTAAAAATCTAATTTTTATAGTTCTATCTGTTGCTCTCCACAATTTACTCAGTTGTTTTAGTCTTTGAAGAGCAATAGCTATTTGTCTTTTAATTTCTTTCATTGTATCACCATTGTTAGTAATCAGTGACCCAAGATATTCAGAATTTTCCACCTGTCTCCAATTGTACATCATTAACATATATTTCTTTCTTCATAATAGTTTTATCTGTAGGCATTATCTTTGTTTTTGCTATGTTAAGATATAATTTGTGATTTTCACTATTCACTTGGGTTGATGTTATTAGGTTTTCTATACTAAACTGCAACAACTCCCATTTTGACAGTTAAATATGGCTATCATGAGAATAAATTGTGGTGTTTTATACAAATATTTTCAAATTATACTGCTTTAGTTATTTAACACCAAAATACACTAGACTTGGGGGGAAAATATTATTAGTCTGTTCAATTGGTTGCGTTTTATTGCATGTTTGGTACCAAACACAAACTTTAGTATGCAACCAACATCCATTTAGGTTCTTTGTCAATTGTCACAATTGTTCATACATTTTTTATTTGTACAGGCCTTCATGAAGCCATCTTGGAATTATAAATAGTGGGCACCCAGGTGTATATTAAAATATTTGTCTTAATACATTCTGTTTTTCATTGACAAAACACATTTGTATATACAATTTATATTGTTGTTTTATGCTGGCAGTTGTCAGCTGTTGTTTTTGGTTACAGATTGTTTGATATCAATTTCATGTAGAGTAGGAGAATTCTAACAAGTCATGCCTTCTTGTGTGTTCTTTCAATTACCATTAAATTACCCCAGTAAATTTTGATGCAGTGGCATTGTTTTGTGTTTGTATGTGTATGTATTGTGACAACATATGCATGAATCTCTCTTTGTGTGTGTGTGTGAGAGAGAGAGAGAAAGAGGGGGGGGGGGGGGGGGAACTGAGTTTAAGAGATTTTACTTTTAAATGCTGTCCTCTTTTTTTTTTTTTTTAAACCCTATTGTAGGTGGACCTTTTCAATTATGGTTTCCTTACACCTGGTTCTGCATGTTGCTGTTAATTGTTCTTCCTTCTCCTTTTTTTTTTCTTCCTCTTCTACACACATTGTAACTTTGCTATACCAGCCAGATTATTACTTCCGTTACTGCTCTCACCTCCATCCTTAGACTTCTTGGGGTTGTGGCAAAAGCCTTGTCTACATGCTTGTGCCATGAATACCCTTGATCAATGTTGAAGACGAAAGTTGTCCTGTTTGTATAAATGACAGCATTTGTCCTTTGTGTTTTTGATGCATGAGCATTGATCTCTGCTCAACGAATACCATCATTCGTTATATGGCTATATAAGGTCTTCTCTATTACCATATAATGCATATATATTATCGTTGTTTAAGATTATCTAAGAGAATCTACACAAATCTAACCCTAGGATTAATGTTATTAACACCCACGATCCAGATAAGTGCTTTGAGTTCCAACAGTAACTTGAAGATGCTTTCATTGATATATCAGATAATTGTACAGCAAGTAAAACGGAAACTTAAGGAAACTCTTTATAAGGCGGTAGGACTTTACAGCACTGTGGATCATAAGAAGCAGGACTGGTTTGTGACAAACAGCCAGACACTGCAGGCCTTCATTGATAAAAAGAAGATAGCTTTCTTAAGAAACAAGGAAATACCAACAGTAACACCCAGTTAGCTGAAGCAAGCTAGGAAGGATGTGCAAAAGGCTGCCAGGCAGTGTGCAAATGACTATTGGATCAAGTTACGTGAGTCCATTCAAAATGTAAGTGATAAGGGAAACATCAGAAGCATGTATGAAGGGATAAAGAAAGCCTGAAGTCCAATTATCAAAAGAAGTGCACCGTTGAAAACCTTGACTGGAGAAATAATCACTGATAAGAAACAGCAGATGGGTAGAGCACAATTCGAAGCTTTACTCAAGTGAGACCAAACTAGTGGATGATGCCCTCAACGCCACTGAGTCCCTACGAACTCTTGACCACCTGGACACACTTCCCACCACAATAGAAATTAAGTGTGCTATAAATGAACTTGCATCTGGCAAGCCTCCAGGTAAGGATGGGATTCCAATAGAGGTTATCAGGAGTGGGCAAGACACTCACTCTTCAGATCCACCAGTTAATAGAGCTGTGTTGGCATAAAGGACAAGTCCCACAGGATTTCAAAGATTCAAGCATCATAACACTACAAAAACAAGGGCGATCAGAGCGGCTGTAACAACTATAGGGGTATCTGTGCATTGTTGGAAAGTATTTGCCAGAATTGTTCTGAGCAGACTTTAAGTCCTGGAAGATCAAATCTACCCCCAATCACAGTGTGGCTTCTGACAGAACCGGTCTACCATTATATGATATTCTCATTGCGACAAATGCAAGAAAAATGCTGTAAACAGAATCAACCACTGTTTATTGCCTCTATCAACCTCACAAAGGTATTTGGTTTGGTGTCGTTGTGACAAGACCGCCGGGGCTTGGACTGGTTTGCCACGATAGATACTATCCCCAGCCTTTGCTCCAACCACCTCAATAGCACTCTACATCTACCAGGCCCCACACAAGCCGGGACAGCTGGACCTCCCCTCCCTCACCTAGGGTTCCCTACCCCAAGGGGGCTCGGACCAGACACCAGTCATATCACTGCACAAAGTCATAGCTAAGAGAACAAAAATTTAATTCTGAACTAAGTCAACCACAACACAGAGAAGGATGGCTGAAAGCCAGACTAGAAGGATACTATGTACAAGATCAGAGATGCAGATGAGTATTCTTCATCATGGAGGCGGACGATAGCTCGTGCGGTTGTCTAGTCGTGGTAGCGACTCACCCAGGCTCCTCCAGTGGACCGGAACTCCAAGGTCTGCTGCCTCTCCAAAGTTCCCTCTTCACACAGAGAACCAATCACGGGCTGATCAAGCGCAGTACCACTGCCTGACTGACACTGCACCGATGAACAAGGATCCTTCCTTGCTGTCGTACTATATCACCCGTCACACTCCTGATGAAGTCTGGGCCGACCCTAGCATATTAGCGGTCTCCCACTTGCAGAAAAAGTACATGTAGCACCGTATCAAAATACACAAGAGCCTGGTCACTCTTCTATCTCATAAGTGACCCACACACTGATATGTCACCTACAAAATGAGCGGTTGCTCCACATGATCACAAAACGTCACTGGCAAAGTCTATCAGGTGACTAAACACGTCACCTTATTTCCATGTCCTTGGACAAATAGATCTTCACACAGTCTCATGTAACTACCCTGATCGATGGGTATAAATCACAACCTAGCATACACTGTCAACAGTTCACCACGTTGGACTGAGGTAGCTCACTACCTTAACAAACATGTCCCTCTGGTGTTCCCACCAATGATGTAATCAAAGTCTTAGGTCACTGGACCACGTGTTGGCTTCATAAAGGTAACCAATGTAGAAACACTATTCAAGCATCAAATTATACACGGTGTCCCATGACAACCCAGCCGGGCCAGAAGCATATCACACAGGCCATGGTGACCGGTAACAATGATCACTTTGCTCAACTTGAAAGTTCACGACCTTGCAATCACCAAGGTTTACACTGAGTTTGAATGTCACCAGTGCTTCACTGGCTAGAATCATCAGACGTTTCAGTGTTGGATCCTCTCGGGATCGGATGACACTCGTCGGACTCTTGGCGGAGGTCCTAACCTAGACCTACCGACATATTCAGCACTCAGCTCCTTCCAACATTGATCTCGCAGAATCAGAAGACCACTCCCAGTATGGCCTCAATCAACTTCTTGATAGGCACTGGAATGAGTGGGCCCATAGAGCTCATGGTGAAGCTCTCGAATCTTCTTCAGTATAGTAATAACAGATCCTGAAACACGGAGAGGTTGGTGTGAGTACTCAACTACAACAAAGACTAACAGCATCTCCACCATGTCACCTGCCTCTCAGACATTCCTCATGTCAACCAACATGAGTATGAAATCATCACATCATAGATCTACTAGTAATCATAATGTATAGGCATAATGATGTTGGAGAAAGCAATAGCCCACCTGTTCAGTCAAGTAACACTTCTGGGCTACAAATAACCCCTAGCACCAGAGTCGACTGTATGACTCTGTCAAGCATCTTTCGCCTGGTGCCAGTCCAATCCTGTTTCACCTTCCATCATCAATCAACATATACACCTACTTCCCTTTCAGTGTAGTGATTACTGTATCGAGAAGGTGTCCAGCCGGACATCTCCTTCCTGACAGACTCATCAATTCACCAATCCCTTAACCCATGGACTGATCAATTACACACATTAATAACTATATGACTATAATGAATTATACTCCTGATAATTCATTACTATAGTATTAACTAAGGAGAACTCATGAATTGTTACACTTAAATAACAAACTCATATCACAGCCATAGTGTCAGTTCTGGGATCCCTGTCCCAGATCCTGAGTTGCCCTTTTATTCACTGACTATCTTCCAGGTCAGTCATACCTGTGCCGGTCGAGCACAGCTTTGGTGGCCATCCACCATTACACTTTCCCACAGCTACTGTGGGTCCCGTGTACCTTGTCCCGTGACGACTTAAGTCACGTCATCCAATGTAGCAAGCCTCCAGACTCTCCACTACCACACTCTGGCTCCACCTTTTTTTTTGGGGGGGGGGATTATTCCCCTCATCTACTACTACTTCACGGCAGTACTAACAGTACTCCATGCACCGAGTCAGGGTTCCAGAAGAGTAGAATATTAGAGACAGAAACGGGTTAGGTTCAAATCCTAGATCTATCTAGACACAACGGCCTCGAATTACGGAGTGCCGCATCACCCTCGATCGGGTATGTTCAACCATCGGATATGCACGATCGCTTTGGGTCGGACCTGTAACCTAACGGGTTGGGCGTACCGGCCTACCTCCCAGTCGGCTGCCTAGACAACCGTAAGATGGAACACGCACGGTCATTCTAGCGCACGGACATGAAAACAAGCAGTAACATAGTATCATAAATACTTCCTATCAACTGTTATCCTATCAATGCATCACCATTCTGCTTACGCGGAATAACACTGCTATCTTCACACAGCAAATACACCACGGCCGATCTCACCTTGATTCCTCGAAAAATCACCACCACTGATAGAACACTTAAGTTTCCATTCTAATGTCACGAAGCACATTACACATCTCTTTAATAATAAGATCTACCTTATCATTATTTACCGCGTCTAGCATGTCGATGTAATGACTGACACACTTCCTGCCTTGCGTGCGTAATTAATAAACCAAACCGGTAACTGCTACACACTTCTCGCTATGGAATAAGGCTTGTTCCGTCAGGTAACACATTACGTCGCTGATCGATAAAGCCTACTTAAATATGCAGACAGCCAGCTGTAAATTGTAACGCTACGCGACTACTCATTTCCGACGGCAATTAATTCGTTCGGGGAGGTCGGCACGGCATAAAGACAACAGTTAAACAATAGAATAAGTATTCAACTAACCTGTGATTTAACAATCACAAACTTGACTGCAGATGTCCGCTCTGGCCGCGCACATTGACATCACAATTACAGCAGCCCAGTGGCTGTGATCTGTCTTACGCTGAGGTCTGGTGGCAACTGATCACGACTAACTCAGTGCGCCTTCAACTAGCCTACACAGGCCGCGTGAATTCCATGAATCATGGAGAAAACCAGAGTCACGATAAGTTCTACCAACCCGTGCTGCATGAAGCACTCGTGAACCTAGAGATCTCGACCACGTACGCACTTGGGGGGAACATTCTAGATTTCTCTATAAATAACTAGTATCGCTCCGCCACGCACTACTTCAGATGGGAAATCCCCTATTAATTGATATTAAACTCAAGGGAGACCAACGCATCGCACTCCCTTCAAAGGGCTATTATGCAGAGATCTGCCGATCTGTAGGCGTTTCGTCACAGTCGTGAGGGTCTGTTCAAGGCAGTAAAGAAGATTGGCTGCCCATCGACTCTTCTGTCCATTGTGGAATCGTTCCACACAGGGTATAATCAAGTTTGATGGTGCAACTTCAGAAGAGTTTGAAATCAAGAGTGGAGTTAAGCAAGGTTGTGTACTAGCTCCCACCCTCTTTGGAATATACTTTTCACTTCTACTGAAATATGCCTTTTGTGATCAGGATTGTGGTATATGCCAGGGCGAGTCAATAAGTAAGTCACACAGTTCTGTGGGATGGCAGGTAAATGTAGTTGGTGTTTTCTACAGGTGTCAGGTGACAGCAACATTGAACTTTATATTCCCATTTGTCAGGTGGCGCTAGGTGTTTCATGCGCATGCGCAGAGCGTAAACAAAACGGCGACTGTACTTACGGAGTGTAAAACCAAAGAGCAACCGTCTGTTGTGTTTTTTTTTTTATGGGCAAAAGGACTGCCTGCAAAGGACATTCATAAGGAAATGCCTCCTGTTTATGCTGACAAATGTTTGCCCCATAAAGCGGTGCATAGCTGGGTAGAAAAATTTTCTCAATGACGCTCTAAAATTGTTGATGAAATCCGATCTGGTCGTCCTGTTGAGATTACAACAGAAGCATCCGTGAAGCGGGCGGAGGAGATGATTAGAGGTGACAGGCGAGTAATGATAGACTGTAGCATCTGCAATAGGGTGCTCACATGATTCAGCATACAGCATAATGCATGATCGATTGAAATTTCCAGGACTACTGACTAAAGGAGAGTTGCTTCTTCATGACAATGCCAGACCACATACAGCTCGATTAACTCAGGAGAAAATTAACTAACTAAGGTGGGAAGTTCTGGAACAGCCACCTTACAGCCCTGACTTAGCTCCTTTGTGGGATTTCGCGAATGACGCTGAAGTTGAATGTGAAGTGAAAACATGGTTGAGAAAACAGAGCACGCATTTCTATGCAGCTGGTATGGGAGGACTGATAAAACGATGGGATAAGTGCATCAATGTTGGTGGACATTATGTTAAGAAATAAAGGGACAATGTATGCATAAAAATAAACTGTTTCAAGTTGTTATCATATTTAGTTATTTTTCTACAACCATTTGTGACTTACTTATTGACTTTTCCCTCGTCCATTCACTCACTCTCAGATGGCGGACTCTACAATGCTCAGAGATTTAAGGCCAAGACCAAAATTAGGAGGGTACTAATCAGAGAGTTGCTTTTTTGCAGATG
Source organism: Cepaea nemoralis (assembly GCA_014155875.1). Lineage (NCBI taxonomy): Eukaryota > Metazoa > Mollusca > Gastropoda > Stylommatophora > Helicidae > Cepaea > Cepaea nemoralis. Next base: position 221,112 of record JACEFZ010027467.1, read on the forward strand.
ATACTGCAATTACGACCCACTCTGTGGAAGAATTACAACCCCTACTATCTGCATTCTCTATTGCGTGTTCTGGATTTGGTTTAACAATTAGCAAAAAGAAGACACCGATTATGCCACAAGGTGTACATGGGGTACCATCAATCTTTATTGACGACTCCGAACTGGAATCAGTGGACCAATTCGCATATCTAGGATAGGAGGTAATTAGCAAATTATCCCTAGATCAGGAAATCAACATCAGGATTGGTAAGGCAGCAACAACAATGAACAGGTTAACAAAAAGTCTGCGAGAACAGGAAGCTTACTGCCAAGACGAAAGTATTTGTCTGTCAAGCCTGTGTCCTTAGTACTCTTCTTTATGGCAGTGAAGCCTGGTCAACTTAATCACACCAAGAGAAATGTTTAAACAGCTGTCATATATGGTGTCTGCGAAGAGCACTTGGTATTACCTATCTCTGTCAACAGCATTGCTTCTGATTTGAAATCTTGAGATGATAGATAAAGTACAAACAGGTCATTTTCAAGTATACTGTTGCTGGATGTATTGCCGAGATAGGATAACCTTCCGTCAGACAAAGGTTCGGGCTCCAGTGGTAAACATCGTAAACTGACTGGAGCTGGTAGACTTCCCTAGGTAGAAATGTTCAGAGGTTGTGGTGTAGGCCCCAGTTGACTGACTGCCAGCTGTGGCTTTCCTGCTATAACAATGTACTATCTTAGGGCTAACCTCAGGGTCACGGTGTCGCCTCACAGCCCCTTGAAGCGCAACCTGTACTTTAGAGCTTGACTGCTAGAAGTATACATCATGGCCTGGTAGAATAAAGTTAGTGCCATATCTTGATGTAGCGGTATACAGTCTTACCCAGATGTTGGGATATTGCTTTGGTTTGATGGATGGGTCTTCAGAGTTGGCTATAGTATTACTGAAGGGGACTTTACCTGCTGGAGTCCAGTGCACTGATCAAACACAGGGGATGCTGCATGGTTACTAGATTCATTTGTTAGCCGTGTTCCACCTTATATTCGCCATCGGCTTCTTCAAATGTCATAACCAGAAGACCAATACTTATTTGAAGAAACCACATGTAGAACTAGCCGTGGTTAGCTGTCGGGAATCTTCAAACTCCAGTAGACAGACAAGACGTAGAACACAGACGAAGTGAATGCAATTCTGGCCGATAGACAGGGCGACCCATGTTCTCGTCCTACGTCACAGGGAGAATGGAGAAGTTCAACTTCTCCATGCAACTTACTTTCTCTGAGTTTCTAACTCCCAATCCCGTGGAAAACGGGATCCGTAAGTTCCGATCTCTCCCGGGGAAAAAGAAGAACCCCCAAAATAGACTTCTGGAACTTGGAGAAGGTTACAGAAGGGGAAATTCCCTCAGGGTTCCGCCAGCTAAAAATAGCACGGTGATTCCCCGTACCAGAATCAGACGGGAGGCCAGACCTACTGGCTGTTTTGTGACACGACGATTAATCATCCCTTGGGATGAATCAGTTAAACTTCCGGTGTGCTGATGCCAAGGTAGCTGGTTCAGTCCATACACCTGGTCAGTTAGGTTAAACTTTGACTTCTGGTCCTTGACTTTGGGACGTAAATTACAAGTACCTCAGAAGTCGGTGTGGGTTCGCTTGATGGTGAAGGACACTAGTAAATAGGGAAAGCTAATCCATACGCAAACATCAGCCCAGAAGTATTAGCGCGTACACGGACTACACTTGAGTTCAAAGCGGACGAACGTAACCAACAACAACAAAACAAAAAAAAACCATTTAAAAGAACAAATGAATGTGCTCGGCAACCAGGTTTTGGAAAATGCTGACATAAAAGTTAAAGAACACAAATCAGTACCTTCTCAACACATGGCTGGAGGAACCCTGGATATATTAGCTGAGCAGCAAAAATAACACTATCAATAACAAGCCCATAGAAAATGTTAACATTAAAGACAATGTTGACAGATATATTCTGTAAACGACGAACACTGACGGCAGAAAATACTGGCACAATAGAACAAAAATGAAGTAAAGAAGAACGTTGTCATTCAAGTTAAACCATTAGAGAAATGAAAACGCGGACCCATTCAACATCTGAACGGGGATTTGTAGCACACAACGGATTTAGTAATACTCAAATGACAACAAAGCGGATAAACACGGTGCATTATTTCAGTAGACATTTGGACCGTCTGGCAATGTAGATCACATTCCCATTAAGGGTCAATTGGTCTAAAAATATGGGACAGTACCATATACTGAGGATGCCCCATGGCGTGAAACGGATCCTTTACTCTACTGTGCACACATACACACATATACAAACATGATTAAAGAAGGAATGTGATAGGTTTGCGTAAAGAGAGCGGGGGGTAGAGACCAGGGGAGAGACAGACAAAGAGACGAGACTGGCAGGCAGAATAACCAAAAAACAGAGAGAGAGAGACAGACAGACAGAGAGAGAGAGGCAGACAGACAGAGAGAGATTTCAGAAGTGTTAAACCTGTCTCGGAAATTCCAAAAACAAAAGTGAACACATCAAAACATAATTCTAGTCTTTCTGCAATAAAAAGCTGCATGCTCTTAAGAGGACGCTGCAATTAACCTCAGTTTGATTTTCTAGGCAAATGTACGTTCCGTAGTTTGCCATTGCTTTCTGAACGAGAAGTGGACTGTTAAAGTCCAACTTAGGGATGAAAAATTCCTGAAGCGCATAAGAGGTTTAATAAAGAATACCCTCGCGCAAACGAAAGGTATTATGCAGACTAGAAGCAGTTAAATTTCGCAGGTACTGATCTACACTCATACGAGCAAAGGAAAGATGTAGATATAAAGGAAGCCCTAGACAATAAATACATTGGACACACCTGAGCACTGGGACCAACTGCACACGATGATATCGTTGTGTGCCACTATAGTGAACGTGTCGTGGAGCAAGGCCGTTAATTAGTACAGACGACTGTTGAACCCTAATACAGGTCAGTTGGACTAAAATGTTGACTTCTTGTCCTTGAATTGGGAACGCAAATTACAAGTACCTCAGAAATTGGAGTGCATTCGCCGGATGGCGAGGAATACTGGTAAATGGGGAAAGCTAACCCACACGCAAAAATCAGCCCAGTGCACTAGAAGTAGTAGCACCTGTATAGACTACGCTTCAATTGAGTTGAGTTGAGCTAAGAACTGACATCATTGCACTAAGGAAATTCCCATACGCGCTCCGTCCCTTCGATCAACAGCCAGCGAAGAGTCATACTACTAATCATTCCCACCGCTATCTGATTGAAAGTTCTCCTCGCCTTCCCTCTCAGTTTTGAGATTCTTCCAGAACCCCTGCCGACCCCCGCAATATCATTCTTTCCACATACTGGTCCTCAATCTGTTCCCCCGACTTCTCCACCAGTCCCACAGGCGCACGAACGCCTCTCCCTTGCCAAAATGTAATCTACCACCAAGTTGTTCATTCCCTGTCAACCTATCAGCCTCTTCATTCGCCCGCACTCCCGCGTGGCCAGGGCAAAATTCTCACAATTGTGATCTCTGAAGCGAGGATGTCATTCCGCACGAAACATTCCTTTCTCCAGCTTACTAAGTATACTCCTTGAGTCCAAAAATTAATGCAGTATGTGTTGCAGTAGTCTCCTCTAACCAACGGAATGCTGCTGTTACTGCTTCCACCTCCATTCTCATGCTGGAGATAGTAGTCTCATATACCAGACTCTCCTTTTTCAAGCATCGTTCATTATCCTTGGCGATGAAACCTCAATCACTACGTCTGTTTCTCACCACTGACCATCAGTATAGATCACTATGTCACCTTGATGTGTATTGCTTTAGATCAGTCGTTACACCTCAAACTCTGCATAAAATTTGGTGGAACTGCGGTAAAGCTGTGAAAGTTTAAACAATATAAAATGACACAAAGTAGTGCAGCTTTACATAACAGAGTTACGACACATACAGAACGTTGCGGCGGTTAGCCTTCATCAGCAAACAAACACATTCACAAACACAACATACAGTCAAGGAGAACTCCTGTGACTACATTAGAAGGTGATGACAGGACGAGAGGAACAAATGCAAGGAAAAATGGAAGCAATGAAGAGAAAATGAGAATTGACAAAATGTTAATTGAAAAGAATGTTAGTCGAAGAAAATGTTTAATAGAAAAACTGTTTATAGAGAAAAAAACTGCATACTCACCTCGCGTACGGACCTGTAAATGACTACGGAAATCTCGGGTGTATTTGTATAACTGTGCTGGATGTTACGGTTCAGTGAGCACATAGAAAGAAGGGGGCGGGGTAGGAGGCGTGTAAAATTGACCATGACCCCATTGTGTTGTTGGTCTGGGTGGACTGGTGTGCATGAACACGCGTACATACATAGACACACTTCAACAGACAAACTGCTAGTGCATGTGGACATATGTACAGTCCATGCAAGAAGAGAGAGAGAAAGAGAGAGAGAGAGAGAGAGAGAGAGAGAGAGAGGAGAGCGAGAGAGAGAGACAGACAGAGAGAGACAGAGAGAGGAAATAGTGCTGCGACCTACCACATGGGGTATATTGTAACCTACGAAATAGTCAGTATGGTTGCTAGTCATACAACGCGCTTCAGGAGCCCCTCGCCCAGTCCTAGAGTTGTTGGGGTTGTGTAAGATCCAACCACTGGCAATGCACGTGAATAAGGTATGCATAGAGAAGCCAGATGTAAGAGGAGAGAGAGAGAGGGAGAGAGAGAGTGAGAGAGAGAGAGCGCGAAAGGGGGAGAGAGGGGGAGAGAGAGGGAGAGAGAGGGGGAGAGAGAGAGGGAGAGGGAGGGAGAGAGAGAGAGAGGGAGAGAGATAGAGAGAAAGGGAGAGAGAGAGGGGGGGGGGGAGGAAGAGAGAGGGGGAGAGAGAGAGGGAGGAGAGAGGGGAGAGAGAGAGGGAGAGAGAGAGGGAGATAGTGAGGGAGGGTGAGAGCGAGAGAGGGGGAGGGCAAGAGAGAGATCAAGAGAGGGAGAGGGAGTGAGAGAGGGAGAGAGAGCGAGAGAGAGGGAGTGAGAGAGGAGGAGAGAGAGCGAGAGAGGGGAGAGCGAGAGAGAGAGGGAGAGAGCGAGAGGGTGAAAGAGAGAGAGGGTGAGAGAGAGGGAGAGAGCGAGAGAGAGAGAAAGAGAGAGAGAGAGAGAGAGAGAGAGAGAGAGAGAGGGAAAGTGCCTGTGATATACCACATGTGGCATGTGGGGCGCGTCAGTCTACGCGTACGACGTTCAAACTCTGTGCGGTATGCTGCCCGTTCTCTGCACTCACGACCCAGTGTTACTATTACATTGTGCCAGTCCACCATGTCTTCCGGTACTTTAACACACTCTTTTTCACGATTAATGGTCCCTAAATCACACATCTGGCTCATATTTCTGCCTGTACCATCCAGGACCTTCTTAGTCTATGACCCGTGACCATATCCATGACTGTATGCAGAGGGTGATCCCTATCTGCAGCAACTCGCAAGTACCATTTGGCTTCAAAGACCCTATATATTAATAGTCCGCCATTGTCAGTAGCGCCAGGATATGCAACATGTATAAGGGGCGTTCATTTGAAACCCGTTCGTGCCGCACCGCGCGTAATTGCGTATGTTGAACATGATCATGTCATACTCATGTGATAAGTACTGACCAATGAATAAAATAGCACGTGCTTATTGTCCCATGATGCATAGGTTCTGTTTCTGACCGTTGAGAATATGGCAGGGTTGATCCAAAATCCGTACAAAGAAGCTCAACGAGGGGTGATTCAGTTTCTATCATTTGAAGGATGTCGACCAGGGGACATTCATCGAAGAATGCAGGCAGTGTACGGTAACAAATGTGTGTCGAAGACAACAGTGACAGGCTGGGCACGAATGTTTCGGAAAGGACGTCAGTTCACAACAGATCTTCGACGGCCGGGTCAAGCGCATATTGTTGCAACACAAAAAAAAAAAAAAACATCGCCAAAATTGATTCAGCAGTGCAGATGAACCGTTGTCAAAGCATACGTTCGTTAGCGAAAGAATATGGTGTGTCAATGGGACAATTCAAAATGTCGTTCGTAAGAAACTGCAATATCGGAAGGTGTGTTCACAGTGGGTATCACGGATGTTGACCGACCACCAAAAAGAGGACAGCATGGGGTGGTGTTTGAAGCACTTGCTGCGTTACAGAGTTGAGGGTGATGCATTTCTCTTCCGTATAGGCAAACTACTGAACGTACATTTGCTTATAAAATTAAACCGGAGTTAATTGCAACGTCCTGCAACGATCATGCAGCTTTTTATTGTAGTAAGACTAGAAATATGTTTTCCATGTGTTCACTTTTGTTTTTGGAATTTCCGAGACAGGTGTAACATTTCTGAAATCTCTCTCCCTCTCCCCCTCTCTCGCCTCCCCCCCTCTCTCTCTCTCTCCTCTCTCTCTCTCGCTCTCTCTGTTTGCTGGTTTTTCCGTCTATCAGTCTCCTCTCTTTGTCTTTGTCTGTCTCTCCCTCTCCCCAGGTCTCTTCCCCCTCTCCCTTTCTTAAGGTCTCTCACCCGCTCTCTCTCTTTACGCAAACCTATTGTAACAAGACCCCCGGGGCTTGGACAGGTATGTTACTAATAGTTAATATCCCCAGCCTTTGCTCCAATCACCCCAATAGGACAATACATCTACAGGGCACCACACAAGCCAGGACAGCTGACCTTCCTCTCCCACCTATGGATTCCTACCCACAGGGGGCTCGGACAAGACAACAGTCATACTAGTACTCAAAGCCATGGTCAAAAAATCAACATTTAATTTCTCAATACGTCAACTAAACTCAGAGAGGGATGGCTGAAAAGCCTGGATAGAAGACAATATAAACAGCGCTGACGAAGAACAGCGAGAAGATCTACCGATGATCAGTCATCATCACAGAGCATGTGACTTCAGTTAGTGCCGTCGTCCCGTCGTGGCTAACGACTCACCCGATGACCCTCCAGTGCAAAAGAACTCCAAGTCGTTGACTCTTCCAAAGTTCTCTCCTTCCACTGTGAGTAAGATCTCGGACTGTTCAGGTGTCTGATACCTGACTGACACTTCAACACTGTTCGTGGGTCATCCCTCGATGACGAAAGAAATCACAAGTTCTACTCCAATGATGACTTGTGGGCCGACCCTAAGTTCTAGATGTCCCCATCTGACGATAAGTACTGCTGCACCACACAATAGAATATAAGAGCCTGGTTGCTCTTTGGCATCTCGAGTTAATGGGATGAACTTATATGCAACGCATAACTGGAGTGTTGGCTCCATGTAATAACAAGTCACAAGTTACTAATCCAACATGTCAATGTAAGAATTCAACATAGTCACAATGACACCATTCTACACAGTTCTGTAGGCAACTAATGACTTCACAGAATAGCACTGTCACAATCAAACACACCTAGGAAGTGGGTAGCTCCCTACCCGAACAAGTCTGTCCCTCCGGTGTTCACGAAAATCGCAACTACTGTTGTTGGTCATTGACAACGTTCAGGTTTCATGAAGAATCTCAAATGTACATTGGCTTCACTAAGTCCCAACCGGGCCTGAAACATTTAAACTGGCCATCGTAATGACTGCCAATAGAGTTCACGTCCTTCAACTCAACTGGAACTAATGTCCTAGAGAATACACATGTCCCTAAAGAGTTACCTTGAATAATCAGAACTTCACCAGTACCTTACTGGCATGAATCAGGAGACGCATCAGTCCTGTACCCAACCTGGATCTGTTGACTAAATCTTCGTCGGACTCTTCGCGGCTGTCTTAGCTTAGACTCACCGTGACATTCTAAAACTCAGGTGTCTTTCATGTGTTGACTCTGGCAGATTCGGTTGACCGCTCCGAGTATTGCCTCAAAACATCACCTTGACTGGCGCAGGAAGGAGCTGGTCCCATTGAGTTTATGGTCTAACTCCTCGAATCTCCATCATATAAACAGATCCTGAAACACGGAGGTCGGTGTGAGTACTCAGCTACAACTAGGACTAACCTAGCACCTCAACAATAACACATGCATCAGAGTAATATATATATATATATATATATATATATATATATATATATATATATATATATATATATATATATATATATATATATATATATATATATATATATATATATATATATATATCATACATGATATAATAGATCATCAACATATTAGATCATCTCTCTTAACTACAAGGTACAGGCATAAGGGTGCAAGAGAAAGTAATAGCACGCAAGTATATAGTCAAGTAACTCATCTGGGCAACATCTGGTCCGATAGCACCAGAGTAGACTGTTTGACTCTGTCATAGTTTCCTACTACCTGGTGTTATTCCAGTCCTCCGTTTCTCCTCCAACAACAACCATAGAATACAACTACTTATCTTTCAGTGTAGAGGCTTCATTATCTAGGAGGTGTCCAGCCGGACATATCCTCCTCTACACAACTCAACAATTAATTAATCACTTAACCAATTGATCAATTAATTAAACAGAATTCATTAATGAATACATAACATTAAAAAATTGCATACATCATAATTCATTAACAGCTCAACATTAACAAATTATTAATCATGACTCGATAATACATAATTAACAACTCATAAACCAAGCAAAGGATTTTCGTTCTGGGATCTCTGTCCCAGAACAGGTTTGACCTTTATTAGTTGACCTTGTCTCCTGACGGTCAAGCCTGTGCAGGTCTATCACAGATTTGGTGGCAATCCACCGAGTAATCTTTACCACAGCAGCTGTGGAAAAAGAGCACCTTGGTTCCGTGGCGATTTAGACCATGTCGTCTTGTTTAGAGTGGCATCCAGCCCCTCATCCCATAAATCTTCAGCCCCCCTCAAGTGTTCCTTAAATGGCTCTCTTGTAACTCCCACTTTCTAGTGGATAGGTTACCCCACTAATAGGGTCAGGTTTATAGAAGAGAAGAACAGTAGAGTCATACATCAACATTCTACTCGTAGTTCGGATTAGTAAAACCGTTCGGTTACAGCTCGGCGCATCGCTCTCGGTCGGGTATGCAAAATCAACACTCGGTCATGCACAATCACCTCGGTCGGACAGGCAAAATAAACAGTCCGTCGGATAGACAAAATAAGCACGATCTGGCATGCATATTCACTCAGTCGGGCAGGCATATAAACAAGTAGTGACATAATAAATCCACAGGTAATTCCTAACTACCTCTATCAAGTAAATACAAGACATTTCTACATAGAGGTGGAATAGCACTGTCATCCTCACTTAGCAAATACTTACCTCCACATCCTAATGGAAATAACACCTTGATTTCAGGAATTAAGACAACACCACCTATATAAGGCATAAGTTACAGCACTATCTAGCTAAGCAAATAACACATCACTGGCTTGCTCAAGCTAATAACCCATCACTAGTAATGCCTCTAACATCACACAGCCTAACTAGTGTCAAAATTCCTCACCATCCTACCTATATAATCACTAAACAAGATTGGTAACACACTTGCTACGCATAGCTGTTAATTACCCAAAACCTAATCACAAGTAGCAGTGATGACTTCCTAGTAAATTTTCACTAACAATGTGAATATAATTTTAAAATAACCACTTTAAGTATATCTCCTACAATAACGTCAGCTTTACACAGCTGATCAGATGTGACTAATTACACACGCCTGATGTTTTGACGCGCACAAACACATGTTGTTACAGGAGACGTCTGACCTACAAATTCGCTAGCCGATCGATACTGCTAATTACTTATGCAAACAGGCGGGGCGTAAAATTATTCGCGTCGCAGTGACAATCATTTCTGCGTCCTGTGCTTTAGTTAAGGACAACTGCTACTTAATAAAGCATTACCTTTACTAGAGAATCACCTCACTACTGGACCGTCTTGCTGTCCCGCTCTGGCACACGGTTGAAAAGACATTTCACAGCAGTCAGTAAATTGCGGTCTCGTCGGTTAACAGTTGGATGGCGACTGACAGCCCAGAGCTGATTGCGCAGTTTCAAATTCTCCTGGACCCCAGAGAATCTCATGGATCACGGAGAAGTCCAGAATCCCGTGCAACCCGATGGGACTGTGGGTCCAACGTGATAGCAAACATCACGTACGCACATTGCCTATTACGTTCTAGAAGAATCTAGAATATTCTTGAATTCTATCGTCAGGGACTATCTTAGCCGCAGATTTCTCTAGCTATTTAAGGATCTGACGGGAGACGACTCGGCTAATTCCGACCAAAGGGATTTAATACAGATTAAGGACATGAGATCTGGTCCGTTTCGTCACACCTATCACATTCCTTCTGTAATCATGTTTGTATATGTGTGTATGTGCACAGTAGAGTAAAGGATCTGTTTCACGCCATGGGGCATCCTCGGTATATGATACGGTCCCATATTTTTAGGCCGATTGACCTTTAATGGGTGATGGGATCTACATTGTCAGACGGTCCCAAAGTCTACTGAAATAATGCACCGTGCTTATCCGCTTTATTGACATTTGAGTATTACTAAATCCGGTGTGTGCTACAAATCCCCGTTCAGATGTTGAATGGGTCCGCGTTTTCAATTCTTTTATGGTTTAACTTGAATGACAACGTTCGTCTTTATTTGGTTATTGTTATATTATGCCAGTATTTTCTGCCGTCAATGTTCGTCGTTTACAGAATATTTCTGTCAATATTGTCTTTAATGTTAACATTTTCTATAGGCTTGTTATTGATAGTGCTATTTTTGTTGCTTAGCTAATATATCCAGGGTTCCTTCAGCCATGTGTTGAAAAGGTATTGATTTGTGTTCTTTAACTCTTATGTCAGCATTTTCCAAAACCTGGTTGCCGAGCACATTCCTTTGTGCTTTTAAATGCTTTTTTGTTGTTGGTTACGTTCGTCCACTTTGAACTCAAGTGTAGTCCATGTACGCGCTATTACTTCTGGGCTGATGTTTGCGTTTGGATTAGCTTTCCCTATTTACTAGTGTCCCTCACCATCAAGCGAACCCACACTGACTTCTGAGGTTGTTGTAATTTTCGTCCCCAAGCCAGGGACCATAAGTCAAAAGTTTAGTTCAACTGACCGGTGTACGGGCTGAACCTGCCACCTTGGCATCAGCACTCCGGATGTTTAATTGATTCAGTGTCATGGGATGATTAATCGTCGTAAGTGTCACAAAACAGCCAGTAGGTTTGTCCTCCCGTATAATTCTGGTACGGGGAATCACCGTGCTATTTTTAGCCGGCGGAACCCCAAGGAAATCTCCCCTTCTGTAACCTTCTCCAAGCTTCCAGAAGTCTGTTTTGGGGGTTCTTTTTTCACCGGGAGAGAACGGAACTTACGGAAACCGTTTTCCATGGGATTGGGGTTATAAACTCCGAGAAAGTAAGTTGCACGGAGAAGTTGAACTTCTCCTTTCTCCCCGTGACGTTGGGCAAAAACAAGTTTCACCCTGTCTATTGGCCAGAGTTGCGTTCACTTCGGGAGCTGAAACGACGTCTGTGTTCTACGCCTGTATACTGGAGTTTGAAGATTCCCGACATCTATGGCTAGTTCTACATATGGTTCTTCAAATAAGCATCGGTCTTCTGATTGCGACGTTTGAAGAAGCCAATGGCGAATATAAGAAGGTGGAACACGGCTAACAAATGAATCCAGCATCCCCTGTGTTGGATCAGTGCACTGGACTCCGGCCGGTGAAGTCCCTTCAGTAATACTATAGCCAACTCTGAAGATCCACCCATCGAACCACGATGCAATATCCCAATATCCGGAGACACCGTGACCCTATGGTTAGCCCAAGGATAGTACATTGTTATAGCAGGAAAGCTACAGCTGGCAGTTAGACAACTGGGGCCTCTACTACAACCTCTGAACATTTCTACCGAGGGAAGTCTACCAACTCCAGTCAGTTTACGATGTTTACCACTGGAGCCTGAACCTTTGTCTGACGAAAGGTTATCCTATCTCGGCAGTCTACCAAGTCTACACTACCGGAAGGAGGATCCGAAGAGATCGGGTGAGAGATTTGTAATAATCCGACGTACATACATTATCTGGAGACTGCTCTAGGATGAGACCATCGCTCTTCAGCTGTTGATCCTTCTTTGTGTATATATCTCTAACTGCTATACCTATTTCCTTCATCTAAGCCTGTCCTCTCCTGCACTATTATGTATAATACATGGTATGCTCTTTATAATGACATTACTAGAGTTGAGTTGTGTCTGCTGGACTGAGCCCCCTAGAGGTGAAAGCCCCTAGGTCGAGTGAGTGAAAGAAAGCAGTCCATGGGCCTGAGGGGTCGGGGGACCAACTACACCCGTGCCTTGGGCAGAACCCTCCTGTAGTATACAGTGTAGCGATAGCTCAGCCTAACCCACTGGTAGTGTGACTTCCCTTATCTGCCATGGGCTATTATGTCGCCTAAATGTTGTCATTACTTTATAATACAACATGTCTACTACCATATTAACAACTGTTAAGCCATAATTGTGATACACCCCTTCTTCCCATTTTCCATCTTTCATTTGTGTGTGGTCCAAATATACTTTTTATCTGGCATATAATCTATAACGAACGAGCGCACTTCTCTATTCGACCATACTGACTTCTCTTTAAAATATTTAACAAAGCCTCTGACAGACATGTCATTAATATTGCTAATTTTGCGTCGCAATCACGGGTTCCTACAGCTTTGTTGCTGAGAATGCCATGTTTAATCACTCAGTTGCTATGAATAAATATCCAGCAACTGCAAACTTGAGAATGACCTGTTTGTACTTTACCTATCATCTCAAGATTTCAAATACAGAAGCAATGCGGTCTACAGAGAAACATAAAGACAAGGATATAATTCTAGTTCTATTCCCAGATGCCAAGTCAGTTGTCTCAATACTGAAGAGTAAAAACAGCACAGAACTATCGGACCGACCGACGACCGACCGACGCACTGACCCACCCACCGACCAACCGACCGACCGATCGACAGACGAACAGACAGACAGACAGACAGATAGATAGATAGATAGATAGATAGATAGATAGATAGATGGATAGATACCAAAGGTTAAAAGGATTACAGATAAGACAATCGACTTCATTGCACCGGGTTTTATCCCACACGGCTCGTCTTCTTTACACAGAGCTTCTGCCGAAAGCGTGGCGCATAGCACGAATTCAGTATCTCCAGCAACGACCTCCAGAAGCCACCAATAAAACTGCATTTGTTAACCGATTGGCGGAGTCCGGAAACGAACCCACAACTTTCAGAGCGCGAGGCAGGCAGGCAGAGAGGCAACTGAATCACATCGACAAGGAGACTCTCTCTTACTGGGTGGTCTTTAAATTAGTCTTATGTGAGGAACAACTAGAAAAGAGAGGCACAGGGAGACAAAGTTATGTGTGGTAAGCTTACGGTTTTGGGCAACACAAAAGTCATCAAAATCTGAATCGACAAACAAGTTCGGAGAACCGATGTCTACGCCAAACCAGGCACATGAAGGAGAATTATTACATTATTTTACTTTATAATTGCTATTTTATAATTCATTAATATTATTATAGGAGTAAATAAGACCTACATTTTTGCTTTATTGACTACACAAAGGCTTTCGATAAAATAAGACATGTCAACATACTGAAGATGCTTGCAGATCTACAAATTAATGGGAAAGACATAAGACTTGTAAAAAAAAACAACACATTTTGGAAGCAACAAGCGGCCATAAAGATTGATAATGAAGTAGGTCAATATCAGCCTATTAAGAGAGGTGTGAGACAGGGATGTGTGATGTCGCCAGATCTTGTTTCCCTATACAGTGACAAGATTTTCAGAAATGTAGAAGATATAGAAGGAATCGTAATGTAATATCAATAAAATTAGATATACGGATGATACAGTTTTGATTGCAGACATTGAATAATATCTGCAACATTTAGTAGATGCGGTTGTTGCACACAGTGAACAACTAGGGTTGAAATTAAACTGTAAGAAGACACATATTTTGGTCGCCACTAGGTAGAAGGAAATGCCACAATGTAATATATAAGTAAATGGGAATAGTCTTAAAACAAGTAAATCGGCACAATAATCTAGGAGCTGTCATAACATCTGACGGAAGATGCCTTGAAGAGATTAGAACAAGAATCGCCATTGTCAAATTAACTTTTTGCAAGATGGAAAACATACTGACCAATAAAAGATGTCATATACAACGAGGAAAAGATTCTCGAAGTGCTACATAGGACCTGTACTTTTGTATGGAAGTGAAGCGTGGACAATGGGCAGACAGGCTGAAAAACATCTGATCGGTATTGAGATGTGGTTTCTGAGGAACATGCAAAGAAAACCATGGGCAGACAGAAAAAAAAAAGAAAAATGACCAAGTCCTACAAGAAACAAATGAAAACCGTAATCTGTTTAGGGAAATTAGACGTAGAAAGTCAAAATTTTTGTGGACACGCTATGAGAAGAAATAAATTAGATAGCTTGGTGACAACGGGCAAGATTGAGGGAAAAAGAACAAGGGGATTGCGAAGAAGTAAATACCTCGTTGGCTTGGCAACCTGATATGGTCGAGACAAGTACACAGAGCTGATCCACGACTCTGGTGATCGAGTGCGATGGCGAAACATGACCGCCCACGCTTATCGACATGACACATGATGATGATGATAGGAAACACGTTTGTTGGATAATTTAAAAATAAATTGTCACAAAGCAGTTTCCTGCTACCGGTCTATGATGTGATTTCGCCATCACATTTTGTAGTCCTTGGTGCATGGAGGGATAGGTGTTCACTGTTAACTGTTGGATAGTAGCTGTTGGGTATTTTTGTTTTTTTATTTTTAATTCGCATATCCTTTTACAGGACATCGCTGTCAACAGCAGCATATTTCAGCTGCCTGTTGATTTCTTGGCAAGATTACGCTCAATAGTTTGCCATTGCTTTCTGAGCGGCCGGCTCAGTTATCCCGCAAGTCACCAGTGGGGGACGAACCGCTCCCAGTTATCGCCCGCTACGAGACTCTGCGTGATAAACGGGATTACGGAGAAAGTGGTGTAACCCCTCGGCCAGACAGACCGGCTGTTGGGTATTAGCTGTTGGGTATTACCTTTTGAGTATTACCTACTGGGTATTAGCTGTTAAGTATTATCTGTTGGATATTAGCTGTTGGGTATTAGGTGTTGAGTATTAGCTGTTGGGTATTAGCTGTTGGGTATTAGCTGTTGGGTATTACCTATTTGGTATTAGCTGTTGAGTATTAGTTGTTGGGTATTAACTGTTGGCTATTAGCTGTTGGGTATTACCTGTTGGGTATTACCTATTGGGTATTAGCTGTTGAGTATTATCTGTTGGATATTAGCTGTTGGATATTAGCTGTTGAGTATTAGTTGTTGGGTATTACCTGTTGGGTATTACCGAGTTTAGTTTAGTTTAGTTTAGTCGATGGATCAACATCACGGCACACGGGTGCAACCCATAAGTGCTCCGTTCTCCTCCTAACTCAAACCTGAGTCTGGAGAAACTCAGCTCAGTGCACGAACTCCGTAGCACCGGCGAGGATCCTGAAATAGTTTGGGTAGATTTTTAACTCGAAATTTTGCTCGGGCAGCGCCGTTAGGCTACTCTTTTCGATTTCCAACTGCCAAGGGATTTTTTACTTGCGCAACAATACACACGGGCGTCCGATCTCACTACCCAGAGACCAGGGGAAATTTTATTACTAGAAGTCCACGAGAAAAAATCCCGGTCATAACTGGGGCTTGAACCCGGGACCTCCAGCACTCGAGGCAGGACACCATACCTCGAGACCACGCAGCTGTTGGCTATTAGCTGTTGGGTATTAGCTGTTGGGTATTACCTATTGGGTATTAGCTGGTGAGTATTAGTTGTTGGGTATTAGCTGTTGAGTATTAGCTGTTGGGTATTAGCTGTTGGATATTAGCTGTTGGGTATTAGCTGATTGGAAATATCTACACATATATGGGAGAGCTGTTTTACGGTATGTCCAGTTATACTAGAATTATCTTGGAATACAGTTGTTGCATAAAAACGGAGCATATTAAAATAAGAGAAAGGCCAATACCCATACTTTAGGTGCTTTGGGCATATGGCGCAAGACCCATATTTCTATAGACCAGTCGACAGGCACTCGGTGAGTGATGTGATCTGCATCACACAGACCGCGTTTACTTCCATAGACATTGTCTGGTAGCCTATCTAGGCTAGGTCAACCTGGGAATGCAGGTAAATTACCAACAAACTAATCTTCGTCGGTGAGGAATTGAACCCATGACCACTGGCCATCAGGCAAACGTCTAACCACTACGCTGCGGCGACTATCTAAACAGTGATGTACTGTATGTTAAACATTTGCTTAGCCTTTGTTAAAAACTTAAAACTGGAGAGTGCCTGCAAATACAGATGTTGATATGCGAGGATCTTTGCGTGTGATGTGTGTGTGTGTGTGTGTGTGTGTGTGTGCTTGTGAGCGAGTGAGTGCGTGTGTGTATGTGAGCTCGTGAGTGCGTGTGTGTGCGTGTGTGCTGAGGGAACACTACCACACAAAGCGAGAGGGGGTGCACTCAACGTCTCCAAAACGGCCTTTTTATGTCATCGCGGATTTTCTGTTCGGCAAACATGAAATTGGTCAGCTGGTATAGAACCTAGCGGGCTGACAGCAGAAGCTTGCTGTATACAGCATACAGCTGAGAGGGAGTAACTATTATGCTAACACAAACAATTCACATTTTGAAATCACTGACCGAGTTTTTATTCCTGATATAGGATTTTACCAGTTTACCAAATTCGGAAAACGACAGCAAACTTACGGGGACTATTCAAATACGTTAAAAACATTTCAGAGTTCCCGGCGTGAGTATGCGTAATTTATATTGCCGTGAGCGTTGTTTAAATTCTCCTTTATAAGGATATCATTGTTGACTTTTAACCCAAATATACCAATGGCAGGAGGACAATTGTCTGTAAATATAGGTGAACTTTTAGGAAATCTAGGAAACATTAATTCACTAATTATTTAATTAACCATAGTTACCCAAGCAAGGTCAATATAAATATGGTGTTCGATCATTGTGAATCTTCATTTGTCAACAGTCAAGTGACTAAACCAGAACAGTCATGTTTATCGCAAGTGAATAAAAGGATGTATCGACTAAGTGCTTGTTATGGATGTAGGAGACAAGATAACAGCCTGGCATATAAGCTAATATTAACGTATAGGCAGCACATATTTGTTTTGGTCTTACTGGGTAATTATTTCGTAATATTTCATATTTCTATTTACCATATGCTTAACCGTCATCTTTGGGTGTCCGTATCTAACTAACCCATTTTGTCACATTCTTTAATTGTCTATTCGTACTGGTATCATCATCATCACCATCATCATCATCATCATCATCATCATCATCATCATCATCATCATCATCATCATCATCATCATCGCCATCATCATCATCATCATCATCATCATCATCATCATCATCATCATCATCATCATCATCATCATCATCATCATCATAATAATCATCATCATTATCATCATTCAGTGCCTTGTCGGCTGGCGCGGGCGATCATGCCTCTCCACAAATTGCGACCTCGGAAGGCATGGATCATTTCGTGTGTTGACTCCTTCCGTGCCATGACGCAAGACTGTCAAGAATCTTCTCACGCTGTCTTCCGCCATCTCTCTGTCCGAAATCTTTCCAGTTGTCACGACATGCTCCAGTTTTTGTCCAAAAACGATGACTGCTTCTTTCTTCTGTTTATGATATGTTGTCTTTGCGACATAGCTTCCCTCAAAATGTCTATATTTCCATTTTTGGCTGTCCAATTACTTTTCAGCATTCTTCTATAAAACCATATCTCCACGGCTTCCAGGGATTGTTTCGCCCGTTTACTAATATTTCTTTAATATATGTGTTTAATAATTACAGGTTCAACCTAGGTTAAAATGGGTACCATTCAATGTCTTGGAAGTGACGGCGGTCGGCTGCTACCAACCACATCACCCCTCTTTTGCAGTTTGGGCTATAAAAAGATTGGTTTAGTTCCACACGCCCAAATCGCTTTAAGCGTATACAGGGGACCTTTATCGCAAGTGAATAAAAGGATGTATCGACTAAGTGCTTGTTATGGATGTAGGAGACAAGATAACAGCCTGGCATATAAGCTAATATTAACGTATAGGCAGCACATATTTGTTTTGGTCTTACTGGGTAATTATTTCGTAATATTTCATATTATATATTTATTACATATTACATATTTAATATATTTTTTTTGAATTCCTTCTCATTTCCGGTTTTCAAGATGGCGACGGACGGTCGTGTTGTTTTGTGTTCGTTAACTTTTTCGCGTAGGGGATGGATTTATTCATCTCTTGCGTGTAATTGGTGTGCCAGGATGTAAAACCAGGAGTTTCTACTCAAGATCTGCGCGGGTGCTACGGAGTTCGTGCATCGAGCGAAGCCATCCTTGAGTGAATTTTCAGCAGCGTGTGTGGTTTTCTTAGTCTGTGTTTACGTTTTTTCAACATGGCGGAACAACGTGTTTTCTTCGTGCGGCCAGCAGTCAACATACCGAAGCAGCGTGGTAGCCGCGCAGGGACAAAGAAGCAAGGTAAGCGCGGTGGTTTGAGGCGGTTTAGACTCAAGTGTCACCGTCTAGGACTCAGGAATATCCGTATTCTATATTGGAACTGTGCCAGTGTAAAACAACGGGGCTCTATTTTAGAAACCCTAGTTTACAGGAACGACATTGTAGCACTCCAGGAAACGAGACTGGGCGATCAGCTACTCCAAATTGCCGGCTTCAAATGTTTCTACAATAGACGACATCTGGGAATGGCGATTCTCGTTCGCGACAGCATGGTGGCGTCAGAGCTAGACATGTCCAGTTGGGACAGTGACGATATACAAATACAGGCGTTGAGAGTTCATTCCAGTATACCATTCGTGTTGGTTAATGTTTATGCCCGCAATGCCAGTGTGGACGCCCAGAAGTGGCAGTGCTTAAGTGGCATATTAGGCCACGAGAGAAATGTTATTTTCTGTGGTGACTTCAACGCTAAAGGCAGATCATGGGGAAACACTTCCTCCAATACACAAGGGGAGGAGCTCGAGACTGCACTGGAAACCATCGACCTGGTTTGTATCAACAGTGGCGGTGTCACCAGGACAGCAAGCCGTCCGGGCGATGAGGACAGTGCTATTGATCTGGCGCTAGTTTCACCTTCACTCACTACAGTGTGTAGATGGGGTGTCCTAGGACACCATGGCAGCGACCACCACCCTTGCAGCATACTGGTGGAGAAAGGCAGAACCAGGCAGCACAAGCTAAAGGTAAAGACGTTCCAGTATGACAGTACAGGGCAAGATGTGGTGAGTAAAATAAGACGTGACAAGCGCAGAACGTTTCAGGGCAGGAAAAAAAGCTGGGAGCAGCCACCGTGGTGGAGTTTCGAGGTGGAGCAGGCTTGGGTGGATAAGCGTAGTGCTGTAAGGAGATGGCTAAAATGCCAAGAAGAACAGAGCTGGTCATCCTAGTCCCTGCTTGCACTTAGAAAGAGAGATGCACACAAAAGTAAGCTATTTAAAAAAACTGGTCAAGGTGGTTAAAAGCGAAAAATGGGCAGAGGTGTGTCAAAGAGTAAGCACAGACAAGTCACTGAAATTGTTCTGGCGACTACATAAAAGCATGAGTGGTGTAGTCAAGAATAAGAGCATTTCTGATTTCCAAGGTGCTGACCTCATCTGGCAGAGGACTGACGAGGACAAGGGCAAAGCCCTCTTTGAACGCTACCTTGAGCAGAGCAACCAGACAGACATGGGAGGCCGGAATCTGGCCAAGGAGGTCACCTCAGACAGATGCAAGGCCCAGAACACTTCGGATGAAGACACAGTGACAGTGAAAGAAATCAAGGCTGTGCTTCGACGATCAAAAAACAGTGCTCCAGGTCCTGATGGCATAAGATACGACGACATAAATAGGTGTACCGACAATGAGCTAGAGAAACTAGCAGACATGTACAACAACAGTATAGGGAGTGCTAGCATCAAGGAGGAATGGTTACACAGCTACCTGATTCCCTTGCCGAAGCCTGACAAAGACCACAAAAAAATTCAGGGATATCGAATTATAACCATGCAGAATACAATAGGCAAGCTGCTGGAGAAGGTAATTGCCAGGAAAATATCAAGCCAACTAGAGAGGCAAGGTGTTTTCCCACCTACCCTGGGTGGGTACCGTCCAAAAAGAGAAACCTGGACCAATGCAGCAGTCTTTGCCCAGGATGTCTATGAAGGTTTCCACGCAGGCACTGAAACCGTTGCTGCAGCGATTGATCTTGAGGACGCATACAACAGAGTACCACTGGATTTTTTAATGTTTCAGCTTCTCGAACTAAACGTAAGTCCATTCCTCCTTAGTTGGATCGCTGCAGCCCTCTTCCAACGGAAAGTAGTTTTTAGATGTGGCAGTTGGACTTCGGAACCAACAACAATATATCCTGGCCTACCACAGGGATCACCATTATCTCCGGTACTGTTCAACGCCTACACAGTGAGAATCACCAGTGAGCAGATCACTGGACCTGGCAGGACATTGTCATATGCCGATGATGTTTTAGTGTATCGTCAGGGTAAGGATAGAGAGGAGGTTGCTGTGGAACTACAAACCGAACTCAATCGCATAAGTACTTGGTGTGATGAAGCTGGGGCAATGGTCAACCCAACAAAGGCAACAGTGACTTGGTTCTCGTTGAATAATCATATTGTCAACACTCCAACACCAACTGTAATGTTGTGTTCAGAGGCGGTGGAAAGAACGCAGGCAATGAGTTACCTGGGGATACGGTTTGATCGAAGCCTTGCTTATAATGTGCACATAGACCAGGTGATAACAAAGGCCAAGCGGGGTTTGGCAGCGATGCGTGTGATGGCGGCAGCAAACTGTGAGCAGCGCCATCTATGTCTTCTGTACGAGGGGCTGGTCATGTCTGTTTTGGAGTATGCAATGGCAATCCTGACTCTCAGCCATAAGCAGATAGAAAGGATGGAAAGGATACAGAATGAAGCTATGCGCATTATTCTTGGATGTACAAGAGATACAGCATGCAGGGCGATGCGCTACCTTCTTGATTTTCCAACCATTGAAGAGAGAATACAAGGTTGCAGGGCACGCGCCTACCTCAGAATTAACGCAAACACACAACATCCACTGCATAGTGAAATTAGGAGGGTGAAGGGCAGCAGGTTAAAAAGAGGACGGTCGTGGATGGGTCAAGCCGAAGACATTCTTCAACAGGTGTGTTCACTTGAGGACTTAGAACCTGGCGAGGAGTGGGTGCAAGTGCCAACAGACTTCTGCACATCCTTTTCAGTTTGCATCCAACTAGATAGAAAATGCAGACAAGAAAATCCGGCTGCTGTTGAGGCTGAAGTACAAGCGTTGATTTTCGAGAATTCGCTAGACGGTGACGCGGTCATCTACACAGATGGGTCGGTCGTCCGACATGTGAGAAGCTCATGGGCCTTTACAGCTCGGGCCGGAGGGAGAATTGTGAAGGAGGACTCTGGTGCTTTCACTGAAACCACAAGTAGCCTGACCATGGAAGTCATGGCAGTAAGTAAAGCAATAACATGGCTCGAGACACAGACATTCACTAGGGCTTGTTTCCTTAGCGACTCAATGAACATGATCAAGAGGATAGAGGAGGGGTCGATCCGAAGAGATTGGTTGCTGCCTCTGGAGCGGTCTCGACTGGCAAAGATTAGTTTCATCTTCGTGCCAGGGCATGCGGGAGTACAAGGAAATGAGCGGGCTGACAAGCTCGCAGGTGAGGCTACTGTTGAGGGCGGACGCGCCATGGACCAGGCCGACATTCTGAATGCTCTACGAGAAGTAAGACTTTTGCGAGAACCAAGTGATGACTGTGAATCTACAACAATGGCCAGACTGCGAGAGCAGCAAATTAAAAGAGGGGTGGCCAAACAAGAACACTACGCAGGAAGCCAAAGAAGATTGATAAACCAACACAGAACTGGCGTCGTTAGCCGCTACACGTTGCAGGATTTGCTGAGGAGGGGATCCGAGCACTTATGGACTGAATGGTTCGATGTGCAATGAGGATGATCTGTCGACTAACTAACTAACTAACAGGGGACCTTTGCTGTTTACTTACTTAGTGATTAACCGGCTCCGCCGACGCAGTTCTAACCCTGCATACTGCGTTCAAAAGACAGCTGCGGGCGATTTGGTAGCAAACCGCATTGCGTTGGTTTTTAATGAAACGGTATGAGTGCCGGTCGTTCAGAAAGCAATGGCAAACTACTGAATGTAAACTTGCCCAGGAGTCACGAACAGCTAAAAATTCTGGGGTGACTGCTAAGTCCTGTACAGGATATGCAAGTAACTTTTAACTGGTTAACTATATGTGTTTAATTATTGCACGACTTTATAACTTCTGATCTGTTAATAGTATCGTGTTCTGCCATGTATATGTGTTTAAATATTGTGTTGTCATCCCCTACCTTATTTATTTAAAGTTCTTTCATTATCTATAATTAAAGCAGAGTGTTGCAGGTGCCATTTGTTTACCTGTAATTAACAATCAGTCTCTTACATCTTTCCGGCGTGTTCTCGTCACCCACCCAGTGCCGATTGTTCTATAAAAATATGGGTTTAGCACCATATGCCCATTGCGACTTAAGGCGTGTACAATTTTCCTTTACTTTATTATGCTACTATTTCATATCTTGATGACAGAGGGAATAGCAGAGTCCACGGGAATCTCCATACATGAAGCCCATAAACTGGTACTCTCCTGTTGTTTATACTTCAACTCGACAAAGTAAGGTCAAGAGGAACAAGATGAGATGAGATGAGATGAGATGAGATGAGATGAGATGAGATGATGACATAGACAACAACTGTCTCACTTTTCCTTTACGAAGAAAATAAACAAACTACGAAAATCCTGGTCTCATGTATTGCAAGTCCATGCATATCCTTATCTGTTTAAAGGTCGTCGAACATCGGAAACACCATTCCCCTCTTTGTCGTCCTTGTCAGTATCAAGACGGGACGTAGAGGTGTTTCCATGGCACCAGAGCTGGATTCTATACTAACCAAGCAAGACCTACTGACGTGTCCTCGTCGAGCGTCCTAGGCAACAGGTCCCTTTGGGGTCCTGGCTAAAGTCAGTAGGATCGTTCATTCCTCCGAAGTCGGAGAGTGTCTGCCTGCACTGCGAGGAACCACCAGTCTGCACACCAATAAGCCAGACATGGGACAACAGATACTCACGCAAACCTCAGGTTCTGTATGACATCACACTGATGTTGGACAACAGGATGTCTTCATCCGACATACAGGACTTCACGCTGGAGTTCATAGCCAGCGAACACAAGCAAGCAAGCAAGTATCAAGACATAAATCATCAAACAGACCCGCTGTTATGCCGGTATAGAAGTCCAGTTACATTGTTGTTGCTTCGGATGGATGGTAGACATGGCTAGTTATATGATATAGTTGTGCTCTTTTCTGCTTGCCTTCCATGAGTACCAGTGATTGATTACCTTTAATTGACCTTATTCGCGAATCTATATGTATCTAAATGTAATGTTGCAGTATCTTAGAATGGTCCCGCGTGATGTTTTACCAATATTTATACTTGTTATTCTTAAATACCACCCCCATCCCCTTTTGCTGTTTGATTTATTTGAGTTATTAACGACTCTTGTATGCTATTATATAACATATTATAACAGTAACCATAGGCCTACTGTTTAAAGGAGGTCAGCATGGCCGAATGGATAAGAGGGCTAGTTCGTAAACATCCGATGTGCTGATGTCTAGGTAACGGGTTAAACCCCTACACTGGTCAGTTTCACTAAAATATTGACCTCTCGTTCTTGACTTGGGGACATAAATTACAAGTACCTTCCCCAACAAAAATCAATTCAGTGAAACCAGTCCATGCACTAGACACAGTAGCACGTATATGGATTACACTTGACTTCAAAGCGAGCCAACGTAAATAAAAATTTAAAAAAATATTGTTTGATGGGAAAAAAAAAGAGGGGAAGGCAAAACGATAAATACCAGAGTGACCTGGCCACGTCGCATGTTCGAGAGAAGAGCACAGACCTGATTTAAGACTAGTGATGGTATGAGATGGCAGCCATGGCCGCCTACGCCTGTCGACATGCCACTTTATGATAGTGAATCGTATTGTACATGATGTCGTGTTAATATGAAATGCTCGGGACATGACATTTCGTAGGGGATTACGAGGGCGAGTCAATAAGTAAGTCACACAGTTCTTTGGCATGGCACGTAATGTTGTTAATATACGAAAACAATTTTCACATCAAGTTTTGGAACAGATCTGTATTGCTAATGTCCTATAATAGAAATGATTGAGTTTCGTGTACTTTGTACACATTAAAAATAAAAATGAGAACAGAAAGAAAGGAGTAACAATAGAGACAGAATGCTAACAATCCCATAGACGGCTAAGAAGACCAACCAACATCCACGTTCTGTAAGAGGCCAGTTTACAAAGACAGACGACTGTCTCATCAGAGCAAGATAATCATCATTTCTAGGCTTGTTACGAGAGGAGAGGGTCAGGAGAAAGTTGTGATAACCAGGAAGACCCAGGGTCTTAAAGACAGATCGATGGAGGGAGAAATGTTGTGTGACACGAACTATAATTACATTTATACACTGTAGTGTACCCGGAAATGAGAGGGTAGATGAACTTGCCATGAAAGGTGGAGAATGTAAACAAAAAGAAAACGAACTTACATACTATGAGAAACAGAAAGTTATCCGGACTACCAGAAAGCAACAGAACCAGACGAAAGCCGACTATTATTTTCCTAGGAACAGGCCGTCACTGTAAGGCTTCGGACAGGCTATTATAGACTGAAGAAGCATATGTACAAGCTTCGCCTGATGCTTCCACTATGCTTATGCGGGCTTTGGAAACAAATGGCATCACCATCTTTTCTCTCTCTCTTCCCGGTTCGCCCCCCCCCCCCCGTCCCCAATCCCGTACAGTCAGCTAAGAAAGGGATACTGACATGGTAAGACGACAATGCATTCAAAACTGTATGGAACAAAAGAGGTGTTCCAGAAAACTTTTGACTACCTGACGAGTGCTCGTCAATTGGTGTAAATATGAAAGAAGGAACGCAAGAATACGAAGAGAAGACCAAAAAGGACAACTTGTCAAACAGACGTACGTATCAAACGAGCGAACGTATCAAACTGACAACTTATCGAGAACGTAGCTGATATATGGTTGTGGAGAAACAGCATTTCTAGCCGTCCGACACGGAACATATTGATATTAATAAATAAGAAACTTGAGGATGCAATACCCCCTCTCCCCTTCTGATATAAGGTTGGTGGATTGTATGTGTAATGTTCTCTAGCCATGGCGAACAAATGAGAGGTCCCTTTTGCACATTGCACAATAACAACTCCATTCGTCACTGGAAATCGTAAAGTTAAATAAAACACTTCGCTCAAAGAAATCTCAGCAAAATACAAAAGAACATAAAAAAAAAAAAAACACTTGGAAGGAGAAAACCAACAACTTGAAATGAGACAGGGATGGGAAAGATTCCCCCATAGAAATGAGTAAAAATAACAAACAAACAAATAATAAACACGGAAACAACATGCTTTCAGGGAAAAAATGCAACTGTGCAGACATAAAACTATACTAGTACAAATCACTTTGATGCCGCAACAGAAAAGAAACGAATATCCACGATGAACAAACATCTCCAATTAATACATGTAAAAACAGCAGAAGAACACGTGATGTCAAATTTAAACATGAAAGAACTGGAACAGACAATGAGAACCCCAATAAAGAAGTCGTCGTCAGGGAAGGATGGAATTACAATAACAATCAATTATGACGAGATTATTAAGGCAGAACAGAAGAATCTATTATCAGTTCTAAATTACAGCTTGAAGAAAGCAATTGTCCCATAGAATGGAATGAAATTGCACTAAAATCAGTCCCAAACGAGGGGACAGACATGACAGAGCCAAATGACTATTGACCTAACAGTCAACAGAGTGTGAAGGAAGGTTAACTGAACGCATTATCAATAGCAGACTAATGTGGCGACACAAAGAAAAACACCTCCTAACTGCACATTTCTAGTAGGGCATTTGCACTACGTCGCTCTCATCAAGACCCTTAGACAAATGTCTTCCTGTCTCGTGCACCTTCATGCCAAAGGTGTCACAAATGTCTTCTGTCTCTCTTCGTGCTGGTCGAACCCTGCCTCCTCGTCTAGGAGCCATGACTTCAATCACTATTCTTATCAAGCCATTAATTAATTAATTAATTAATTAATTCATTCATTCATTCATTCATTTATGTTCTTTGCAGAACTTCGCTCCCATAACAACCTTCCAGAAAACCTGTCGATTTTAAGTAAGATGTCCCGCGTCCGATACACCCATCTGGAGACTATCCGCCACATCCTGCACCCAGCCTCTCTTTGGCTTTTCTCTTCCTCTCTTCCCAGGCGTACACCCCTACATTATTGTTCTCTCCAAACTTTTGTGACGTTTCAAATGACCAAAATATTTCAATTTTCTTTGTTTTATCATCTTTAATTGCCAGCCGCCTTCAACATTCAGCCCTTCAAGTATGGATGCATTGGTTCTCTATCAAGCCACTACCACGTTTAATACGGGCGAAGTATTTCAGTTTCCGAGACAGTATCCTGTTTATAAGCTAGTTTTCTTAGATGTACAGATCTTTCAAAATGTCAGTATATTTCAGTTTCTGGCCACGCGATAATCTAAGATCTCTTCTGAAACATTGAAACTCAAAAGTTACATATTTCGGCCTTAGCGATTACAAAATGGACCATAACTCACACAGTGACGTATGTTGCTACAGAAAAGATGCACACTCGCATAAAAAAAGTGTAAAATTTATTGTGGCCTACACCCGTTCCACTTAAAGACAAACTTGATAGAGATATCAACAATCTCAAGATGAGTGCTGCTTTCTTTGGATTTATTCATATTGACAGCTGAAGGTGTGCGAAGAAGAGGACATATTTTACTGTAAATTGTTTGCAGGTGTTCCATAGGTTTAACATTTGCATTGCTTTGGTCTATCTACGTCTGCCATCTTTGTAACAGTTCCCATTCGTGTTGATTGTAGAGCTGTGCTATTCCAAGTTTGTGGCATTTTCTATTTCGACATTGTTAATTGTGATTTTTTAATTTGGCACGTTGTCTTGTCCGTAGATATAATAATACGTTTTTAAGCACATAAACAGATTTTTTTATTTTCGCTGCCGTGCGTCTTGACAGACAGGAGCAATTTTCCTAACCCCTTAGTTCATTGCCCTACTGCTTTTGCCAATCAGCGTCACAGAGAGGAAGTGTATGTAATTTTATTTTTCGCTTGTCTTTTTACTTGTGCAAATGTAAAATTTGATTTCTCTAATGCCTCTCATGAATGAATGAATGAATGAATGCCTCTCTTACTCCATCTAGCCATCTCTTACTAGGTCGTTCCCTCGCCTTGTATCCCGATGTTCTCTTGATTTGAAACACGCTAGGTCCGGTTGATCTTGCTCCATGTCGAAACCATTTAATCCTTTTGTGGCCTACAAAGTCAGTAATTCGTATTTTCCTACACGTGTTTTTAGTTTATAATTTCCCTCTTTGTCTGCTTTTGAGAAGGGCCGTGTCATCTGCACATCTATATTCTGGAACTGGATGTTCACCAATTATGAATTGGACAGAACTGTCTCTGGTATCTTCATTTGCGGCATTTCTCGTTAAAATGTATGTATATATGTTAGTTAGTTAGTCGCGGTTCTAACTTCATGGCAACGGGTGGTCCCCATTATGTTCCGTTCCTGTGCCAGTGAATATCACACAAAATGCTCCTCACTGCTCAATGTGAAAAGTGGAACAGACAGGAGTCTCGGCAAGCCAACAGCCCGCAGAGGTACACTGCACAATGCCGCCTGCAGAATGCCAACACAAAAGTCCTCCACGAAAAATAAGTTCATCGTCGATGGAATCGGCAGTCACTAGAGAGACTTCATTGACCCGGGTTTTATCCCATATGGCCCTGTCTCTTTCCGCAGGGCGACCCACAGAAAGCGCCGCACAAAGCATGAACTCCGTAGCTCCAGCGACTACTCCCAGGAGTCTCCTGAAATATGCACTCATGAATTAAAAAAAAAACACCAGTCAATTCAGCAATAGCCGGCCGCTACCGTTCCGAGCATGCAGTTCACGCTAGAAGCAACCGCGGGCAGATGTAAAAGCATTCCACACGAAATTCACAGCTCACAGTGTCGCGCCACGAACTCCCTCAGTAGCAGGGCGACGGAACCATGCACTACCAGTCCAACATGAGGAAAATGCAAATGCAAACCGTAGCCACAAGCATAAATACTCCAGAGGCCTTAACGGTTCAAATGCCTATCCGCCATGTTGAGGACCGGAAGTTTAAGCATATATGTCTAACATGTATAGAGAGTGAATGCATCTAACTTCCCACTGCACCTTAAACAAACTCCACCATGGTGTTTCACAGGCTAGTTTGACAGCTGCTTGTTGTCCTCTACAGGACGTTGCAGTCAACCATAGCTTATATTGGCTGTGAATGATTTAACAGGCAATTTTACTTTCAGTAGTTTGCCATTGCTGTTTGAACAGAAAATTGTGCGTTAGACCTCTTTGTCATGCCGACGTCTACATAGTATAACATAACATCTCACACAATGACCATCATCTGGGACCAGGTCTGTGTACATGTCTCGGTTATGTCATTGGGCCAAGCCATACAGACATTTATCTCTTTGCCTTCCTTGTGCTTTGTTTCCATCAAGTTTGCCAGTTGTCACTAAGTTTTCAAGTTATTTTCCTCACAATAACATGCCCAGAAAAATATTGACACTGTATGTATAATATCTCTAATAATTTAAAAATGTTCATCTGTTTGTTGAAGGACTGCATCTCTGTTTTTTGTAATGTAATTGTATTTTTTGCATTTCGAAAGAAATCAGATTACCGCCGCCATTATATGTTTCTCGGTGTTTCTGCTTGTTATCCATGTTTCAAATGCATTCAACGGTATAGATTCTACGTATCACTTTAACACTCTTGTTATCTATACACTTGACAGCTTTGTTTTATTGGGGAGTATGTTGTCCGCCTTGCAAAAGGCTACTGTTGTTTTAGCGATTGTTGTTGTACTCTCTACAAGTAATCCTCCTTCAAATGTTATGACTGTTCCAAGATAGTTGCACAGATTCACCTGTTTAAGAGTGTCCCCATTTACTTGTATGTTACATTGTGGTTTTATTTTCTTCTTAGAAATGACCATATTTTCTGCCTGTTTCAGTTTAATTCTAACAGTAGTTGCTCACTGTGTACAGAAACAACTTGAACTCAATGCCGAAGATCGTTTTCATTGTCTGCAATCAACGCTGTATCATTTGCATATCTGAAATTGTTGAAGCCGACTCCGTGGCGAAGTGGTTATGGACGCGGTTCAAATCCCGCTTATCCGCGTTCGAAACACAGCTGCGCGCAATTTGGCAGCAGACCACGTTGCGCTGAGTTTTAACGAATTGGCCTGTCGTTCAGAAAGCAATGGAAAACTACTGAACATAAAACTTGCTAAGACATCAAGAACAGCAGTAAGATGCTGGTGTTGACAGCGATGTTCTGTAAATAGGATATGCAAAAAAAAAAAAAAAAAATATTGTTGATGTTGTGTCTTTGGCGGTGATTCCCCTTATATAATCTAAATGTGTCATAATACCTTAACTAGGAGGTGATTCGCCTCATATAATCTCTTTCTTTTTCATATCACTTACAGGACGTTGCAGTCAACACCAGCATCTTCAGCTGCTGTTGATGTACTAGGCAAGATTACGCTCAGTAGTTTGCCATTTCTTTCTGAGCGACCGGCTCACATACCTCGTAAGTTACCGACGCGACGAGAACCGCTACCAATTCTCGCGCACATCACGTCACTAACGAGAGTATACGGGATTACGGAGAAAGACGCTAAACCCTAGGCCAGGGAGACCGGTCATATAATCTAGATGTTCATAATACCTTAACTAGTAGGTCAGCATGGCAGAATGGATAAGAGCGCTCGTTCTGAAACATCCGGTGTGCTGATTCTGAGGTAGGGTTTTTAACCCCTACACCGGTAAGTTGGACTAAAATTTTGACCTATCGTCCTTGACTTGGGGACGTTAATTACAAGTAGCTCTGAATCGGAGTGGATTCACCTGATGGCGAGGGACACTGGTA
Organism: Cepaea nemoralis; assembly: GCA_014155875.1. Classification (NCBI taxonomy): domain Eukaryota; kingdom Metazoa; phylum Mollusca; class Gastropoda; order Stylommatophora; family Helicidae; genus Cepaea; species Cepaea nemoralis. The sequence continues at coordinate 251,492 of JACEFZ010027467.1, forward strand.
AAAGGGAAAGTGCATCCACATGCAAAATTCAGTGCAGTGCTAATTTCAGTAGCATGTATGAATTACGCTTGAGTTCAAATCGAGCGAGTGGGGGAAAAAAAACTCACGTTAACTATATATTGACAAAGCGGTCGCGTTAGCGGAGTTGAAAAAGAACTGCGCTGATAATGTCACGTGCACGGTCGGACGATGGTTCGCCTTAAGGGCTCGTCGTCTGCTAAATGAAGGGAAGATTGACCACGTAATTCTGAGTACAGCCAGGCCTTCAAAATGGGACGGACCTATCACACCACAGACCCATTGTAGGAGGCTGCTTTGTGACCTATAATTAATTATTATTATAGTTACAAAAATAGAGAGGCATTACACGTTTCTGTGGCATACCTCTCTTGATTTACTGGCATTGTCATGTCCTACTTAATCATCAGTTTTTATGGCTGCTTGTTGTTTGTAATATACTTTCTTTGCAAGTTTAAGTTCTTTCCGCCAATTAGTAGATCTGCAAACATTTTAATCATGTCGACTTGTCTTATTTAATCGAAAGTCTTTGTGTAATTCAATTAAACAAAGATTCATGCATAATTCAATGGAACGCTCCATTTATGTTCTCAGCAACTACACATTATATTTGTTTTACCCTAGTCATCAACAGATCCACGTTGTTTTCCTCTTATTTCTAGTTATATCTTTTCTCCTAATCCTTTGCAAGGTAATTCTTAGCAAAGTGTTGGTAACGTACATCCTAATGCTAGTTGTTCAATGTTGATCATATTTTAAGTCTCGCAGTTTCTTCCACTATTGCAATAAACATAGATTTAATTGATTCAGTGCCAAAGAAAAGGTAGGTATTGAGCAGGTATGGTACACAATCAAATGAACACATACTATAGTGTACATTTGTATGGCTTTTGCGCTCGCTCGCTTTGAACTCAAGCGTAGTCCATAAACATTATTCATAGTAGTGAATTTTGCGTGTGGATTAGTTTTCCCTATTAACATTGTCCCTCGC